>CM055126.1:63031441-63263941 GCA_029206835.1 Rana muscosa | reverse complement strand
TATGTAGGTAGGTAGTAGGTAGTATGTATTATGTAGGTAGTATGTTGGTAGTATGCAGTAGGTAGGATGTATTATGTAGGTATGTAGTATTCGGTAGTATGTAGTAGTTAGTATATATAGTAGGTAGGTAGTATGTAGTAGGTAGTATGTATGTAGGTAGTATGTAGTATGTAGTATCCGGTAGTATGTAGTAGTTAGTATATAGTAGGTAGGTAGTATGTATTATGTAGGTATTATGTAGGTGGTATGTAGTATGTAGGTAGTAGGTATGTAGCATTCGGTAGTAGTTAGTATATAGTAGATAGGTAGTATGTAGTAGTTAGTATATAGATAGAGAGTGGTTCAACTTTAGTGGGAAAGGGTGGAGGTTGCCAACATCCCTAATAAAAAAATAAAAAAAAGGTACAAAGGAAACCCTCTGGCAGGACTTTAGAGGCAATATCTCCACCCAATGGAATATGCAAAAACTGTGAATTAATCAAGAAAGTCTATTTATTACAAAATCTTAAACCCACATAAATATGGGAAAGTTCTTGAAAAAGAAACGGACACATTATTCCAATTGGAATAACAAGATAAAAAGATCATTAACCACTTCATCCCCGGGGCTTTTTTTACCACCTCAATACCGGGCCTATTCTGGCACTTCTCTCCTACATGTACAAATCATCATTCTTTTGCTAGAAAATTACTCAGAACCCCCAAACATTATATATGTTTTTTTTAGCAGACACCCTAGGGAATAAAATGACGGTCATTGCAACTTTTTATCTTGCACAGTATTTGCGCAATAATTTTTCAAACGCCTTTTTTTAGGAAAAAAAAATGGTTTCATGAATTAAAAAAAAATAACAAAACAGTAAAGTTAGCCCAATTTTTGGGGAAAACATGAAAGATAATGTTACGCCGAGTAAATAGATACCTAACATGTCACGCTTTAAAATTGCGCACACTCATGGAATGGCGCCAAATTCGGTACTTAAAAATCTCCATAGGCGGCGCTTTAAAGATTTTTTACAGGTTACCAGGTTAGAGTTACAGAGGAGGTCTAGTGCTAGAATTCTTGCACGCGCTCTAACGCAACATTCCTTGTAATAGGAATGTGTGTGACAGGTCCTCTTTATGGAGAGATGCGGGGTCAATAAAACCTCCACATCTCTCCTCCAGGCTGGAAAGAATGAGATCGGGAAAACATTTTTTCACTGATCTCATGTTTACTAGCTGCAATGGCAGTTTTCTTTACATCTGAGGACCCGGGCGTGACGTCATCACCTCGCGCCCGGGCCTACGACGATCATAGAGATGACTGGTGACCATCTGATCACCAGTCATCTCTATGCTCATCATGTGACCCACCACCGCGCGCCGGACGATTCTCTCCGGGTCCCCGATGGCACAGGAGAGCCCGGAGAAGCACCGGATGGCGGCGGGAGGGGGGGGGGGAAGGGGGATGTCCTCTCCCGCCGCCTATAAGAACAATCAAGCGGCAAAACCGCCGCTATGATCGTTCTTATGGTGCGCAGAATCGCCGGCAGAAGAGAAGGATATCTGAATGATGCCTCTAGCTGCACCCATCATTCAGATATCCCCCCACAAAGCCCAGGACGTCATATGATGCCCACCCAGGAATGTGAGATCCCATCTGTGGACGTCATATTACTATGGGCGGGTAGGAAAGTGGTTAAACAACCGCTAATTACAGCACTCTTGTAGAATATACATCGTGAAGCTCAACGCATTTCGAGGTTTTAACAGTATATCCTCTTCGTCAGGAGAAAAGTGGTGTTGATTTGTTTGTGATCTATAATTTATAAGAGTAAATATGAATATATGGTATAAGTGTACACATGATGGAACAGACAAATTGAATCCATAGATAAACAATAGAACACTCACTATGTACATTGTCTGTCTGCTCGCTGTAAACAGCAAAGATAAGACACACTGGAAAGAATTACATCAAGATAACAAAAAGACCAAAAAACGGAGAAGAAAGAAAAGAGGAAGATGTAGCAGTGGGGTAGACGGAGGAGGGGAAGGGCTGTATCTGTAGCGGACGGGGCCACACCAGGATGGGCCGATGTGCCGGGGCAGTCAAGATGCAGTAGAAGACCAAAAGGGGGAACTGTAGATGGAGCAGATACTAACACCCGAGGTCCATGCCGTAGGCTGTGCGCGAGGGGTGTGCCAGGTGTGCCTGGGCACACCCTAATCCTGGGATTGGGAACCTACCAATGGTGGGCAGGTGACAGGTAAACCGCAATCCTTCCTCAGAACCTGGACAGGAGAGGTGGCGGGGGGGTGGGTGGGATTTAGTGGAACCGATCTGTATTTTCCTCCTGCAGCAGCTGAAAGTAGGCTCCTCCTCCTCTTCTTTCTTTTTTCTCATTCAGCTGTTACAGGAGGAAAATATAGGGGGAGCGGTACTAATATATGTCACCCCCTTCTGTCCCTGTTCATCTTCCTTCTGTTGCCCGGGTCCTTTACTCCCCCCTTCATCCCATTGTTTCAGGATGGAGAGCTGTGAAGAGGCCGGTAAATATTTTGAATGCACACATGTGTTGGAGCTTTGGGGGGCACACCCTAATGTAATAGGCTGCCCACACCCAAGGCCCATGCCCATGGGGCCGAGTCCATCTATATCTGTTGGTATTGTACAGAATAATTAGTGTGTATCCCACGTGATGTTACTTCAATCAAACATGTCCACACGCAAAAGGGGGGGGCATAGAGTGATTGGCATAGGCGTGCGCGAGCGGTGTGCCTGGGCACACCCTAATCCTGGGATTGGGAACCTACCAATGGTGGGCAGGTGACAGGTAAACCACAATCCTTCCTCAGAACCTGGACAGGAGAAGTGGCGGTGGGGTGGGTGGGATTTAGTGGAACCGATCTGTATTTACCTCCTGCAGCAGTTGAAAGTAGGCTCCTCCTCCTCTTCTTCTTCTTCTTTCTTTTTTATTTTTTCTCATTCAGCTGTTACAGGAGGAAAATATAGGGGGATCGGTACCAATATATGTCACCCCCGTCCATCATCCTTCATCATCCTTCATCCATTTATCATCCCTTTTGTCAACATTCAGCTGTTACAGGAGGAAAATATAGGGGGAGCGGTACTAATATATGTCACCCCCGTCCGTCCCTGTTCATCTTCCTTCTGTTGCCCGGGTCCCCCACATGCTCCCTTACTCCCCCCTTCATCCCATTGTTTCAGAATGGAGAGCGGTGAAGAGGCCGGTAAATATTTTGAATGCACACATGTGTTGGAGCTTTGGGGGGCACACCCCAATGTAATAGGCTGCCCACACCCAAGGCCCATGCCCATGGAGCCGAGTCCATCTAGATCTGTTGGTATTGTACAGAATAATTAGTGTGTATCCCACGTGTATTCATTTGATGTTACTTCAACCAAACATGTCCACACGCAAAAGGGGGGGGGCATAGAGTGATTGTCCAATGGTGGTGGTGAGAGTAACAATGGGACGTACCTTACTCAAGCGAAAGATAACGAAGGTACATATTTCACGCATATATAAAAACATGCGTGTGAGTTGAGTGCTGGTCATTGTTTAAATAATGATTAGGTGAATTCTGTTTTTTTTCTGATTACACTTTGCAGATAAAAACAGTTTCTGTGGGTGACGAGATTCATGGAAGTGATTGACATTCAAGTGAGCAGTCCTTATTTTTTTTTATGTCTGTCTTTTTTCCTCCATTTCGTTATAAAATGAATACATTGTTACACGTCTATTTCGATGTTTGTATATTTGACTGCCAACAAGGACTGGCCACTGACCGGCACGCACCTCACACGCGCGTGTTTTTATATGTGCGCTTTGATGGCCACCCGTCCATACGAACTATCCTAGGTGTACCAGATAGAAATAATAATGATAGTAATGAACATTTCTATGTACAGTAGGTAGGTGTGAGCACGTTCTCCGTAGATCCACACCTCTTATCAGAACGTTATCCAGTCTCCTCTGACCCGCCCCAAGCTGACACATCATCCAATCTTCATTTACCTTCGTTATCTTTCACTTGTGAGTAAGGTACGTCCCATTGTTACTCTCACCACCACCATTAGCCAATCACTCTATGCCCCCCCCCCCTTTTGCGTGTGGACATGTTTGATTGAAGTAACATCAAATGAATACGTGGGATACACACTAATTATTCTGTACAATGCCAACAGACCTAGATGGACTCGGCTCCATGGGCATGGACCTTGGGTGGGTGTGGGCAGCCTATTACATTAAGGTGTGCCCCCTAAAGCTCCAACACACATGTGCATTCAAAATATTTACCGGCCTCTTCACCGCTCTCCATCCTGAAACAATGGGATGAAGGGGGGAGTAAGGGAGCACGTGGGGGACCCGGGCAACAGAAGGAAGATGAACAGGGACGGACGGGGGTGACATATAGTAGTACCGCTCCCCCTATATTTTCCTCCTGTAACAGCTGAATGTTGACAAAAGGGATGAAAAAGAAAAAAAAAGAAAAAGAAGAAAAAGGGCTTGCACATGTTCTTCAGAGCCACACTCTATGCACTTGATGGACACATTACAGTCCCTTGCAAAATGTTCTGTAGAAGCACAGCACCTGAAACATACCCTAAATGTCTTTAAAAGCTCCTTGCGCTCTTCCAGAGGCTTTTTCCTAAAGCCGATACATTTATTGAGGGGGTGTGGCTTCTTGTGTATGGGACACACTCTGCTAGGGTTTTCAATCTTCCTACTCTGTTTGTTCGTGGCCAGAACTGTGGTAGGAGTGGGAAGGATGTCAGTCTTTTTCACGGACACTGGGCCTCTATGGTTTCTGTAGTTGCCCTGAAGACTGGTACTCTTAGGAAAGGGTGAGAAGAGACTGTACTCACCGTAGGAAAAACTTGGATCGTTCTTGGTCTCTGCAATTTCCCTGATGAATTCACAGAAGAAAGAGAATGGAGGGAAGGAAACCTTGTTCTCTCTTTTGTATGATGACCCTAGTGCAGTCCATTTCTCTTGCAAACCATACGGGAGCTTGGAGACAATTGGGTTTACCCCTCTTGGAGTGTCAAGGTAACTGAGTCCAGGTAGTTTTGGGTCTGTCTTGGCTAGCTGAAGCTCAAGGAGAAGGTCACTCAGTCTCTGGAACTCCTTGTTGTCCTTACCGGATATCTTTGGGAAAGTTTCCAGACGCATGAACAAAGCATTTTCTATAGCTTCTGGACTGCCATAACTTTGCTCTAGTCGCTCCCATGCAGCTGTGAGGCCTGCAGTAGGATTGTCCATGAAAACCGATCTTAATGGCTTAACACGTGCAGCAGATAGAGGACCAAGCCATTTGATCAGCAGATTCAATTCTTGATCAGCTGTAATGCCAATATTGCTGATTGTAGTTCTGAAGGCACATTTCCAACTTCTGTAGTTCTCAGGTTGGTCATCAAAACTTGTAAGACCAGTCTTTGTGAGCTCTCTGCGAAGCATGTACCTCACAAACTCTTCTGTCTCAGTTGTCTCCGCCTTTATGTGAGATGCTGTTGGCTGTATGGTGCTGATTGTGTTATCTTTGACATTGTTGTTAAAGGACACAGGGAAATATGGTGCAGCAGATGCATCCAGGTGAGTTGCTTGCTTGAAGTCAGTTGTTCCAATGGTACGTTGATTCAAGGCTGTACCGATGACTGGAGATTGATGACTTGCTTGAAGCTTGCGCTGATGCTCTGTGACGTATGAAGGCAGTCAAGGTAGGCAGGTAGGAAATGCAGTGGAGTGATTTTGAGTGCAGGAAGTTGCTGGAACCTCTTTAACTTGAAGCTGTGAAGGAGTCTCTATGTAGTCGGGAGCATTGGAGACAATGGAGTGTGCACTGCAGTGGCTTAGGACATAGTCTTTAGTGCGTTTGAGGGGGTCTTCCATATCTGCTATGTTTAGGTTAATGCTGTCTTTCTCACTTGCACCTTCGTCTGCACTGATAGCTTGCTGTAGGACCCTTAGCTTTGCCATAGCTGCGTCATGTTTACACTGTTCATTTAAGGTTTCCATTGTTGCTCTTTGACGTGCTGACCGCGCTTCCAACTCTGCTCTTTGACGTGCTGACCGCGCTTCCAACTCTGCTCTTTGACGTGCTGACCGCGCTTCCAACTCTGCTCTTTGACGTGCTGACCGCGCTTCCAACTCTGCTCTTTGACGTGCTGACCGCGCTTCCAACTCTGCTCTTTGGCGTGCTGACCGCGCTTCCAACTCTGCTCTTTGGCGTGCTGATCGCGCTTCCAACTCTGCTCTTTGGCGTGCTGATCGCGCTTCCAACTCTGCTCTTTGGCGTGCTGACTGCGCTTCCAACTCTGCTCTTTGGCGTGCTGACTGCGCTTCCAACTCTGCTCTTTGGCGTGCTGACTGCGCTTCCAACTCTGCTCTTTGGCGTGCTGACTGCGCTTCCAACTCTGCTCTTTGGCGTGCTGACTGCGCTTCCAACTCTGCTCTTTGGCGTGCTGACTGCGCTTCCAACTCTGCTCTTTGGCGTGCTGACTGCGCTTCCAACTCTGCTCTTTGGCGTGCTGACTGCGCTTCCAACTCTGCTCTTTGGCGTGCTGACTGCGCTTCCAACTCTGCTCTTTGGCGTGCTGACTGCGCTTCCAACTCTGCTCTTTGGCGTGCTGACTGCGCTTCCAACTCTGCTCTTTTTTCTGCATATGCCACCTGCACTTTGCTGGCTTCCACTTCAGCGTGGGCATTAATAAGTCGCTCACTGAGTGTTGAGTATCTTGAACTATGGGATCTTGACGAGTTTTTAGAACGTCTGGTGGAAACAGATCTGTGAGATGCAGTGTCCTGTAACAGCTTTATTTTTGCTTCTGCCTTTAATCTGGTTTGCTGGATAAAACTGTCTCTTTCAAGATTAAGAATGTTGACATGCTTTAACTGCCTCATCGCATTTTCTGACTTCATGTTTTGTAAGACATTAGTGAATTTGATGCTGGTAAGCTGATAAAGCTCATATGAGGCAGAAAGTTGTTTAATGGCGCCCTCTAGTGTCAGTAGTTCACGTTCAACAGACACTGTATTGGCTTCAGCAAGGATTTTCTCCCAGACTAATTCCAAGCTATTTGACAATTCAGTCCTTGAAGCTTCATAATTCTCCATTACTTTCCAAGTGGGTTTAACTGAGCGTTTGGGTAACTCAGTTTCTTCAGGAACTTGTGGGGAGGTAGATGTGAGTTCACATGCAGAAGCTTGGTCAGTCATGATAGCAGACTGACTGTGAAAGCAGGCAGGATCTGTGTGCTGAAATATGACACTGTGCAGATTGTCTCAGGCTATAAGGCTGCCATGTGCTGCTCTCTTCTTCTTTCTTGCTATGAGGGCAGTAAATCTTGTCTGTTTCAGTACTGACATGCAGAAATCTTGTAATTAGGTTGTGAAACTCAGTTTTTCTACTGTTCTGTCTCAACTACAAAGCGATAAAGTTCATCTCCGGGTTTAAGTAGGCCTTACACAAGCTGGTTTTATATTCATCCCTTGCATCGATACAGGCAGTTTAACTCAATGAATAAACTCACAGTTAGGACGACAGACGATGAATCCTTTCGAATGTTCCGTTTAATGATGGATGAGTGAGTGAGTGAGTGAAAAACTTGTATAGCGCTAACAAATGCGAACTAAATCGCCTCAAGGCGCTTAGCATCCAGTAGCTTCATGATCCATCAGAAGAGGTGGGTCTTAAGTTTTTTCCTAAAGGCCCGATGGTTTTCTTCCATACGGATATCCGTGGGTAGCGCGTTCCATAGCCGTGGTCCTTGGACTGCAAATCTTCGTTCTCCCTTTGATTTGTAGCGAAATTTGGGGATGTGAAGGAGGTTTTGGTTTGTTGATCGGAGACTGCGTTTGGGGGTGTAATGCTTTATCTTCTCGCATAAATATTGCGGAGCGATTCCTTGTGTGCACTTGTGGGTGAGACAGAGGGTCTTGAATGTGACCCGATCCTTTACGGCTAACCAATGAAGGGTCCTCAGTGCAGGGGTGATGGATTCCCAGGTTTTTTTTCCTGTTATCAGTCTGGCTGCCGTGTTCTGGACGACTTGTAGGCGTGACATTTGGTATTTGGGTAGTCCGAGGTAGAGGGAGTTTGCGTAGTCGAGTCGGGAGTTGATAATTGATCCAACTACTACTGCTGTGTCCTCTTCTGGGATGAAGGGAATGAGTCTACGCAGCAGGCGGAGGAGATAATGAGATCCGCTGATTACTGATCCTATTTGAGCGTCCATCGACATCTCGGAGTCAAAGATGACTCCGAGACTTTTGACTTTGGTGCTCGGGGTGATGGTCTGTCCGAGAATGGTGGGTGGTGTCCAAGAGGTTTTAGTTTTTGTCTTTCGGTTAGCGTGGAGGAGAAGCAGTTCTGTTTTGGATCCGTTGAGTTTAAGTGAACTCTCAGTCATCCAATCATCGATCAATGTGAGGCACTTTTCCAATCCGTGATATTGGTCTTTTTTTCCAGTGATACGAAAGTAGAGTTGGGTGTCGTCCGCGTATGAGTGGTAGCATAAGTCCTGTTTGCTAATGATTTTTAGGAGTGGGCGGAGGTAGATGTTAAAGAGCAGGGGTGACAGTGGTGATCCTTGAGGGACTCCGCAAGAAATTGCGTGAGTTTCAGAGGTGAAGGCACCTAATTACACTGTCTGAGAACGATTCTCAAGAAAGGAAGCGAACCAAGGAAGGTCAGGGTCTGCGACTCCTGCTACTTCTTTAAGACGAATGAGTAGAGTTTTGTGGTCTACTGTGTCGAACGCTGCACTGAGGTCCAGCAGCACCAGGAGACATGATTCTCTGTCATCTGCGGCTTCGAGGACGTCATCCCATATTTTGAGAAGTGCCGTTTCTGTGCCATGGCCTGGGCGGAAGCCTGATTGTAGTGGATCCAAGAGTTTGTAAGTGTCCAAATGGCCTTGTAGCTGTTGTACTACCGCTTTCTCCAAGATCTTGGAAATGGTGTTGAGGCTTGTTACCGGTCTGCGGTAATTTGGGTCCTTAGGGTCAAGATTGGGTTTCTTTAGGAGGGGTTTGATTATACCTTGCTTGAGGGAGTTCGGAACCAAACCTTCTTTGAATGATAGATTTACGATGTGTGTAATGGTAGGAGCTAAAATGTCGGTACATTCTTTCAGGAGTTTTGTGGGAATTATGTCATTTGACGATGTAGTGTCTGAGGCTTCTGATGATGTTTTTGGTGATGTCAATGGTGATCGGGACCAACGAAAATTTTGCTAGTTGTATAATGTTCGTATTGATTTTCTCTGTTTGCTTTGGCTGTGTGAAGTTGGTTGTTTTTTTCTGTTGAATTATTTCCCGAATATTTTCGATTTTGTCGATAAAAAAATCCGATAGCTCATTGCAGAACTCTTGGGTTTCGTTTGCTGGAGGCTCTAGACAGGTAGGGTTCATGGTCCGAGTGACCAGTTTGAAGAGTTCACGAGGCCGGTTTAGGGCTTTTTTTATGGTGTTTGAGAAATGTTCCTTTTTTGCTTTAAAAATTGCTTTGTGATATTTCTTAGTGAGTGCTTTGTAGTTTGTGTGGTTTTCCTCCATTGGGTTTCTTCTCCAGGCTCCTTCAGCTCTTCTGCGTTCTTGCTTCAGTAGCGTAAGAGTGTCACTAAACCAGCCCGAGTTGTTTTTACGGATGAGTGCTCTGCGTCTCGGAGCGACTGTGTCTGCTGTTTGTAGTAATATTTTGTTTAAGGAGTTGAGTGTTTGTTCCGTTGAGCGGTTATGCTTTAGCGTTCCTATTTTTTTTGATAGAGTGGTTTTGAAAAGTTTTGAGTGTAGTTTCTTCTGAGATCTTGTCCAGTATGTTTTTGTTGAGTCTTCCGGTTTTTGGGAGATGGTGCTGGTGGTAAATTTGAATTTGATAGCGTGGTGGTCCGTCCATGGTAACGGCATGTTGTCCAGTATGTTGATGTCCATATTTTGTTTGAAGATAAGGTCAAGAATGTGACCCGATCCATGCGTGGGTGCATTTATCAGTTGCTGCAACCCTAGTTCTTCCAATTGGTTGATACAGGCGGTGGCGATGGGGTCCTGAGTGGCGTTAGCCCAGAGGTTAAAGTCCCCGAGTAGTAAAAACTTTTTGGTTTTTAAAGTGTATGTCGAGAAGAATTCGGTGAAGGGTGTGAGGAGATTTGTCTTCGGTCCTGATGGTCTGTAGCATAGCAGTATGTGAATGGTGTCATGGGGTGTTGTTTGGAGTTGCAGGGTGAGTGTTTCCATGAATGGCAATGAGTTCTGTAGGGTTGGTTTGGTAAGAGAGAGGTGCGATTTGAAGATAACTGCTAGGCCTCCTCCTCTTTGTCCTATTCTGTGCTCAGTTAGGATGCGGTAGTTCCCAGGTACTAGTTCCGTTAGAACGGTGTTACAATCCGGTGTTAGACAACTTTCCGTGATAAAGAGGCAGTCTATGTCGTTTTGCGTGATGAAATCGTGAATTTCCTGTCTGTGCTTGACTGCCGATCTGGTGTTAATCAAGGCGCATGATAAATCTTGTAGATGAAGCGGTGTCTTTGTGGTTTTGATAGTCGATTGATCCTAAGCAGTTGTTCTTTTTGTAGGATTTTTTGGGTGGCGGTTGGAAGTGTTGGGGCGGTATTCCTTAGCCTGCGGAGGGTGTCCGCTGAGTATTTAAAGATGCACATGATGGGAGGAAAAAGGTGATGGGGATGATGGATGGGGCCCAATGACCTAAACCGCCCTCCCGTTGGTCCAGAGGAAGGCAAAAACCACCAGCCGAGTCTGGCCAATTGCTGCAGCAGGGGAAAAATTCCTTCCTGACCCCCCGAGGGGCGATCAGGTAAACCCTGGATCAACTCGCTACTAGTTGGTGGTGCCCCGATGTACTTACCCGGTCGGCACACGCGGGCCTGCTGGAGAGAGACTCGGGGAGGGTGTAGAGTGATGGCCGGAGCTAGGCCACAGCCGCGGTCTGTCCTGCAGTTCTAACAGTCTAGAAATGGGCGCCCGGATGGCGGCAGGTGGCAGTCGGCGGCTGTGGGTGAGGCGGTGGTGAGCTGGGGGATCTGAGCTTGGGGAGAGTGGCGGAGAGTGGGGTCCCGTGGAAGCCGCAGGTCGTCAGGTTAACGTTTGCTGGAGGAGCGAAACGCCAGAGTCCAAGGGGGTTCCTGTATGGCCAGAGCTCCTGCCACACACGTCCGTTACGCTTGACCGTATGTGTGGATTGCTCTGTGAAGCGATGAGGTCAGGGCTCCTGTCACACACGTCCGCTTCCCTGGACCATGCTTGCGGATTGCTCTGCGAAGTGGTGAGCCTCGGGGGCCTATCGCACACGTCCGTTATGCTTGGCCGTGTGTGTGGGTCTGGGGAGATCGCGTAGTGGCGGCGGTCGATGCTGTAGGTTGGGGCAGCCTGAGTACGTCAGGGGGGGGGGGGGGGGGCGATCAGTCATAAGTAGTAGAGTTATTGAAGAGTATTGTGAAGATAGTAATGGGGGTGGGGTGGGGAATTAGTAGGAATAGAGAGAAAAAATAAGGTTTTGTTTTTGTTTTTTTGTCAGTGTTGGGGAAAGGCTCTGGGTGTATCAAGATGGCCGCTACTTACTGGGCCGAATATCCATTTTGTCCTCCCGGCTGCCTTTTGTGAGCGACCCAGTGGGAGCCACAGGCAAGTGACCCGTGAGTGGATGCGATCCGGTAGTTATCCCGGGTCAGAATATTCCAGGGGGCCGGGAGAGGAGTTTGAGGGCTGAAGCTGGGTGTCCCAAGATGGCCGCCGCGGCCGGGTCTAGGCCGAAGCTGCGGTCTATCCTGCTGGGCAGGTAGCAGCTAGTCCTGCTTCGGGGCCTGCTGACTCCTCTGGGGGGCTCCGTGAGTGGGTGAGTGCCGTAGGGTGGCTCCTTGGATGATCCGGATGCTGGAAGGGGGATGGAATGTGGCTAGGCCGCAGCCGCGGACTTTCCTGTCGGCGGCTGCGGGTGGAGGGGGGTTCCGCCGGCGGCGGATGAATGGCCTCGGTAGCGGGTGGAGGGCTCGGATGTAGCTCGGTGAGCTAGGCCAGGGGTGCAGCCGGTCTGTGAAGGAGGCGCCAGAGGGGGGGACCGTGGGATGAGTGATGTTAGGCCGCAGCCTCGGACTTGCCCGGCGGCGGCTGCGGGAGGAGGTGTCTGGCGGGGGGGGGTTCGTATGGATTGGGGTCCTGCTGGATGGAGGGGGGGGGGGGGAGAGAACCGGGGGGACAAGGGTGAGAGCAAGGGGGGACAAGGGTGAGAGCAGGGGAGAGAACCAGGGGGAAAATAGGGGGGAGAGTCCTGGGGAGAGAAGCAATGCAGCCCTGGAAGTCAGGAGCTAGGTACACACGTCCTCTCTCTGGCTTACTGTGAGCTCGTTCGGATATTCATAGGTAGAAAAACGTTGCAGTTGTAAGCCACATGTAAGATGTTTAGCATGGAAGATATACAGGAGTAATGACCAGAATCAGGAAGTGGAGGAGATATATAAAGAACTACGGTGAGAGAGAGAGTTCAGCTAGAAAGAAGGGGACAGATCTTAAAGACACAGAGCAAGAATAATCACATAGTGTAACACAACAAGTTCGGTAGTATGTAGTATATAGTAGGTAGGTAGTATCCTACCAAAATGAAATAAATAAGACAATAAAATATTAACCCCCAAACCCAAATTCTAACAATAATAATAATAATAATAATACATTTAATACAATTAAATAAGAATAAAAAAACAAGAAATAAAATCTGATGAAAAAGGTAATAAATGTGAAATACGGAGCGACAAATCGATACAACAGATGAGAATTTTCTCTGCCGACCGGCAAAGCTAACAAAAAAAAAAACGCTACATAAAATTGCGCAGACAAAATAGCAGAAAACGCTCAGACGCTCCACCAGGTGGGAACGCCTCCTCGGACACGCCAAAGGTCGGCCATGATTGGACAGAAGTGAAGAACGACGAGGCGCTGGGTGCGTCCGCTCGCTCTTACATTTTATGTTGGCGCTCCGATGCGACTATCTTCCCAACTCGGCGGCCGAAGCGCTCGCCCGATCGGCTTCCGAGGAGCCGCAATACTTTTGGCATAAATCGGGTAACGGTTGGGCGCTGTTCAGGATCCTTTTTTTAATAGGACCACACAGTGCGAAGGAGAAGGAGAAGGAGGGAGGAGGAGTCACTCTGGGATGCCTGAAGTGCGATATTAACCCCCAAAAGCGATTATTATTATTATTATTTTTTTCAAAATTCTTTATTTCTAAACAGCGTCTCCAACTAATCCAAACAATCTAATAAGACATTTGAGCCTCGTTCACACGGAATGCGGCTTTGAAAAGCGCGCTACTTCAGTACTTTGGAGGTTAAAGTCGCACCTCATGATTTCCAACGACAATAACTTAAAGTCACGGGAATGTAAAAAAAAAAAAAAAAATCCTGCGCCATTTTGGTCCGACTTTCGAGCGACTTGACTGCCACTGACTGCAATGTAAACCCTCAAAAAGTCGCACCTGAATTTTATACGATGCAACAGTTGTCCATTATCATTGGTCAAAGTCGCATCCAGACGGGCACCACAGAGGGCACCAATACAACGACTGAGTCCCTTCACACTTGTGCGACTTTAAGTTTTCGTCTTTACAGTGCGACTTGATACGACTTTGATGGTATTGCGATGCGACTTCGGATGAGTGCGACTTATAGCTCTGACCCATACGTGATGAGTTTGTGCTCTACAAAGCCGCATGTAGCTCATGCAGGTGCAACTTTCAATGCGACTTTTTGAGGGTTTAAATTGAAGTTTATGTCCCTCGAGTCGCACGAAAGTCAGACCAAAGCAGTGCAGGAACTACTTTGTCGCTCAGATATGAATGGTACTCCTTGGGAAACATGGGGTGCGACTTGTCATGCGACTTTGGAGGTGTAAAAAAAAAAAAATCGCATAAGTGTGAATGGGGCCGATACCATCAGAGGCAGTGTTTTTCACTCCGGGGAGACGCTATGCGACTGCGTTTTCATAAAACTGCTGATGCCTGAGGGGGGGGGGGGTCTATTACCAGATTTAGGCTTGCCATAGACAAGGCGAAAACCGAACATTCTGTCGATCGAAAAACAATAAATGGCGCTTGTGATTGTGTCACCCTGTCCTGTGATCTCCGATTCGCCCCCCTGAGCAATTCCAAGGATGGGGGAACATGAGGCTCCCTCCTGCCCCCCCAGTGTTCTCAGCAACCAATCACAAGAGAGGGCAGGGACAGCAAGCACCACCCCCCCCCGTGGCCCACCTCAGCGGCTCAGGGCTACCCCTCGGCCCGGTTCTGGGTGTTGGGGGCTTTTGTGGCAGATCCGGGTCATGGGGGGGGCATAGTGTACATGCCCCCCCTACAAACTGGAGCTCCACCCCCTCCCTGCCTGGCTCTAGTGGACTCTGCTAATCTACAGTGAGACTCTGATGGGGGAATCGGATGTAAAGAGACAATCTGCTGGGGGGCACCCTGATGCAAAGGGGCACCTGATGCAAGGGGGTTGCCCTGGTGGGGGCACCTGATGCAAGGGGGCATCGGATGCAAGGGGGAACCCTGATGCAAAGGGGGTTGCCCTTATGGGGGCACCTGATTCAAAGGGGCACCCTGATTCAAAGGGGCACCTGATGCAAGGGGGCACCCTGATTCAAAGGGGCACCCTGGTGCAAGGGGGGCTGCCCTGATGGGGGCACCTGATTCAAAGGGGCACCCTGATGTAAGGGGGGCACCTGATGCAAGGGGGTTGCCCTGATGGGGGCACCTGATGCAAGGGGGTTGCCCTGATGGGGGCACCTGATGCAAGGGGGTTGCCCTGATGTAAGGGGGGTACCTGATGCAAAGGGGAACACTGATGCAAGGGGGTTGCCCTGATGCAAGGGGGCACCCTGATCATCTTGTCTGCTTCAAGCGGACCACACACACACCATACAACCTGTGAAGAATATTCTGGCTTTGCTTTGGCAACCAGTGAGAAGATCTGGTGATTAAATAAAGCATTAAAGCCGCACCAACACAGGAAAACCCCAACGCAGCCGGCGGTATTTTTTGTTGGTCTGACAAATCAAACTGAAACCGAACCGAGACTGAAAGAGGTCACATTGTGTGCGTGTGGGGGGGGGGGGGTGTCCCATACCGCGAATCCAGGCCTAAAGACTGTACGAGGTCATAAACGACCACGGCCCAGATTCATGAAACTTTAGGCTGAACTTTAGGCTGCACTTGAGGCGTGCCAAAGTGGCCTCTCATTCAATACTATTTTGTGTCATTTTAGATTGCCGTGTTATTTAGCAGCCTGATGAATCGGTGACTGGCTGTGCCGGGAATGTATCCAAGCTGAATGTATTGTATGGAGGGATCACACAATTCTACACAAAGCCGTCTCTCGGACAATTGATGCGATTGTTGCAGGATTATATTAAATTGTCATCGGATAGTTGAATTGATGTAATGATGAGTGTAGTGAGATTTAATCCTCGTCCCCGTGTTCCTGTAACCGGCTCATCGCCTGTCCCAGAAGTCAGTGCAGAGACTGGTGTACGCCCCATGGCAGCCTTCACTAAATGGGGGACTGCGGTCCGGGTCCGGAACCACTGACAGCCCAGTCCAGTCATTCCCATGTGCACCTGATGCAAGGGGGCGCTCTTGATGGGGGGGGAGCACCTGATGCAAACGGGGCACTCTGGGGGGGGGACCTGGTGTACGGGGAGGAGCTGTGATGGGGGGGGACTCCTGACGTACGGGGAGGAGCTGCGATGGGGGGGGGGGACTCCTGACGTACGGGGAGGAGCTGCGATGGGGGGGGGGGGGGACTCCTGACGTACGGGGAGGAGCTGCGATGGGGGGGGACTCCTGATGTACGGGGAGGAGCTGCGATGGGGGGGGGACTCCTGATGTACGGGGAGGAGCTGCGATGGGGGGGGGGACGACTCCTGATGTACGGGGGAGGAGCTGCGATGGGGGGGGGCTCCTGATGTACGGGGAGGAGCTCCGATGGGGGGGGGACACCTGAAGTTAGGGGACGAGCTGCGATGGGGGGGGGGCTCCTGATGTACGGGGAGGAGCTCCGATGGGGGGGGGGCACCTGACGTACGGGGAGGAGCTTCGATGGGGGGGGGACACCTGACATACGGGGAGGAGCTCCGATGGGGGGGAACCTGACGTATGGGGAGGAGCTCCGATGGGGGGACACCTGATGTACGGGGAGGAGCTCCAATGGGGGGACACCTGATGTACGGGGTAAGAGCTCCAATGGGGGGACACCTGATGTACGGGGTAAGAGCTCCAATGGGGGGACACCTGATGTACGGGGTAAGAGCTCCAATGGGGGGACACCTGATGTACAGGGAAGAGCTCCAATGGGGGGACACCTGATGTACAGGGAAGAGCTCCAATGGGGGGACACCTGATGTACAGGGAGGAGCTCTGGGGGGGCGGACACCTGATGTACGGGGAGGAGCTCTGGGGGCGGACACCTGATGTACGGGGAGGAGCTCTGGGGGCGGACACCTGATGTACGGGGAGGAGCTCTGGGGGCGGACACCTGATGTACGGGGAGGAGCTCTGGGGGCGGACACCTGATGTACGGGGAGGAGCTCTGGGGGGGGGACACCTGATGTACGGGGAGGAGCTCCGATGGGGGGCAACTGATGTACAGGGAAGAGCTCCGATGGGCGGGGGACAACTGATGTACATGCGCTATTCTGCCATGCATGTCACTGCAACACACGGCAATGCAGATTAAATGCGCCACTGGGCTGTTGTGTGGTTCGTTCTCAATGGCACCCCAACGCACCTGCCGTTTTATCCGCGTGGCTTCATTTAATGCATCTTCACCAAAATGGTGCATCACACTGCGTTTTGCAATCTGCTTTGTGGGGGGGGGGGGGGGTTGTTGAGTCGAGGTTCACACATACGCAATGCGGGAAACGCAGTACATCCTGTGCGTTTCTCGCCATTGCGATCACACGGCATATCCATGCGATCTTCCGCAGGTGTCAATGTTATCTTAACAACACCCCCGACACGCAGCACATTAACGCATTTTTGTGAAATGCACCGCAACAGTGTGAACAGCTGCAGGGGAGAGCCCATTTGCACCACCCAAATTGCATGAGTTGTGACATTCCCCAGAATCCCTCTAGACACACAGAAGGACATTGCAGGGGATGGCTGTCAGTTGATCTCAAGCTCTGGGAAGGCTCCTGGCAGAGGCTGTGAACCAATCACAGGAGCAGGGGGATGAGGAGGATTCTTGAAATCCTTTACTACAGTTTGTTTGCCGTTGCCATGGTTGTAACAAAGAGCATTCTATAAATTTATGAATGAGACAATAAAGTGACACATCGACCACACGGCTGTCATTGTACAACCGAGACACCCCCCCTCCCCCACCCCCGCCCGCCGGAGTGCAGACTTCCCCTGTGTGAGTGCAGACGTCACATCGCTGATTACTTTCCCCGAAAGATGAAAATACGCTCTGAGAGGGCGGACGCCGTCACCTAGAAACTCGCATAACAATCCCGGGGGGGGGGATTTCTATCGATGGGTTTGCCCAACGCCCCATAATTAGAGTAATATCATTCATTGTGAAGAGGCCCCCCAACGCCCCATAATTAGAGCAGCGCCATTGTGAATGGGCCCCCCCAACGCCCCATAATTAGTGTAGCGCTATTGTGAATGCCCCCCCCCCCCCCCAACGCCCCATAATTAGTGTAGCGCTATTGTGAATGCCCCCCCCCCCCCCCAACGCCCCATAATTAGTGTAGCGCTATTGTGAATGATAAAAAATTATAAAATGCAGCGCTAGCGAATATAAATGTGCTCAATACAAACATATGTGTGAATGTCAACCATCTAAACCTTTCGGGATGATGGTACACACTATTAGTGAAAAGATTATGCACCAATGATTGGTGTCACCAGAAATGCAGTGGGTGTAATACTAAATGTTACCACTAAAAAGTGATCAACTAAGTAAAACCAGAAAATATACTGTGCAAAACATTAAATGAACTGAACAACCAGGCAAATAGCTCTAGGAGTGATTCACAGTACTACAGATGGTTTTCAACATCAAAGAAATAATGTCCCATTTGCAACAGTGGTTGTAATATAGAAGGAAGGGAAAAAAAAAAAAATGCTTTAAAATAAAATAAAATAAAATAAAAGTCACCCAACATCCAACTTCTAGGACCAATAATGTTCGGTGAAATTCAACAGTTGGCTCAATAGCAGCAGAGATCAGAGGACCATGTGGGGAATAAAAAGAAAAAGCAACTTGTGAAGTACCGCTTAGGAACAGATTAACAATACGCTGTTATTGGGAAAACTCACAAGCCTTCAATGATAACCGAGCGTCAGTGTGTTCCGGGTTCACAACGGCGTGCGTTCCACAAGAAACGGAAGCAGCGTCACTGGTTCTTAGTGTTGACCGGAAATTTGTCAATGCATTTCGCCCCTCCTCCAGGGTCCCCAATGCCGTAGCGCCATTGTGAATGGGTCCCCCCAACACCCCATAGTTAGTGTAGCGCCATTGTGAATGGGTCCCCCAATGCGCCATAATTAGTGTAGCGCCATTGGGAATGGGTCCCCCCCATGTGACATAATTAGTGTAGCGCCATTGGGAATGGGTCCCCCCCATGCCCCATAATTAGTGTAGCGCCATTGTGAATGGGTCCCCCCCATGCCCCATAATTAGTGTAGCGCCATTGTGAATGGGTCCCCCCCATGCCCCATAATTAGTGTAGCGCCATTGTGAATGGGTCCCCCCCATGCCCCATAATTAGTGTAGCGCCATTGTGAATGGGTCCCCCCATGCCCCATAATTAGTGTAGCGCCATTGTGAATGGGTCCCCTCTCCCCATAATTAAAGTAGTGTCATTGTGAATGGGCCCCCCAATAATTCGTGTAGCGCCATTGTGAATGGGCCCCCCAATAATTCGTGTAGCGCCATTGTGAATGGGTCCCCTCTCCCCATAATTAAAGTAGCGCCATTGTGAATGGTCCCCCCAATGCCCAATAATTAGTGTAGCGCCATTGTGAATGGGCCCCCAATGCCCTATAATTAGTGTAGCGCCATTGTGAATGGGCCCCCAATGCCCCATAATTAGTGTAGCGCCATTGTGAATGGGCCCCCAATGCCCCATAATTAGTGTAGCGCCATTGTGAATGGGCCCCCAATGCCCCATAATTAGTGTAGCGCCATTGTGAATGGGCCCCCAATGCCCCATAATTAGTGTAGCGCCATTGTGAATGGGCCCCCAATGCCCCATAATTAGTGTAGCGCCATTGTGAATGGGTCCCCCATGCCCCATAATTAGTGTAGCGCCATTGTGAATGGGTCCCCCCCAACGCCCCATATTTAGTGTAGCGCCATTGTGAATGGGCCCCCCTCCCCATAATTAAAGTAGTGCCATTGTGAATGGGCCCCCCCGCCCCATAATTAGTGTAGCGCCATTGTGAATGGTCCCCCCAATGCCCAATAATTCGTGTAGCTCCATTGTGAATGGGCCCCCCAATAATTCGTGTAGTGCCATTGTGAATGGGCCCCCCAACGCCCCATAATTAGTGTAGCGCCATTGTGAATGGGGCCCCCCAATAATTAGAGTAGCGCCATTGTGAATGGGCCCCCAAATGCCCCATAATTAGAGTAGTGCCATTGTGAATGGGACCCCCCCAATGCCCCAGCGATTTATTTCCTCTGTCCGTAGGCCATCACAGAGCAGTGATGGCATCTGACAGAGTAACGCTCCCGTGGGGCGGAGCCAGCCGTGGGGCGGAGCCAGCCGCAACGCTCCCGTGGGGCGGAGCCAGCCGCAACGCTCCCGTGGGGCGGAGCCAGCCGCAACGCTCCCGTGGGGCGGAGCCAGCCGGCTTATTATTTATTTACATTGCTACAATGTAGAACGTTGTCATCAGTGCAGCGAAAAAAAAAAAAAGCACATAAGCGTATGAGGAGCGTAGGAGGAGCGCGCCTGGCACGTAGCGCCTGAGAAGTGTATGAGGAGTTACAAAATAAAATAAAAATGTGGAGGGCGGGCAGTCAGGGAGGAGATTTTACTATTCTGGGAGTTTCCACAAATATATACATTGTTAATAAATAAGCTTATGAGGAGCATAGGAGCGACGCGCCTGAGACGCGCATGAGGAGTCACAATAAAAAAAAACTAAAGTCGGGGGCGGGCATTCTGCACAGAGGGAGGAGATTTTACTATTCTGGGAGTTTCCACAAATATATCCATTGTTTATAAATCCCAGGAGAAGAGGAAATAATTAAAATTATTATAAACATCACACATCTGGAGGAAGTCCAATCATTTCTACTATATATCCCATCACAGAGCGGGGGAGGGGGTCTTTAGAGCCACCTACCTCCTTCATACCTACCTAGTCTGGCCTGCAGGTCTGACACACAGGAAGCAGAACCCTCCACCTTGGGTTGCCAGGGGCAGTATGGGAGAGGGGGGGAGGGAAGGAGATCACATGACCTGAGAAGAGCCTCTCTCCAGCGCCCCCACCTGGTACCACCTCCATACCTACCTAGTCTGTAATAGATTTTATATTTATATATATATATATATATATATATATATATATATATATATATATATATATCTATATCTCAGCAGTGATGAGGTCATACAGATACATTACACACAAAAAAAGTGAGGGGGATCCTCAGAGCCACCTACAACCTCCATACCTACCTACCTACTCTGTAAGATATATCACATATCCAGACAGTGATGATGTCATACAGGTAGATTATACGGGAAGGGGGTCCTCAGAACCACCTACCTAGTCTGTAATAAACAGTAGTGTATATAATATTTCTGGACAGTGATGATGTCATATAGATAAATTATATACAGACCAAGGCAGGGGGGCCCTCAGAGCCACCTATCACCTTCATACCTACCTAGTCTGTCTGTAATATATACACCTACCTGTGATGTCACACGTACACATTATACACAAAGCAGGGAAACAGACACCTACCTAGTCTGCTTGTAACTTAGATATTACAACTGGACAGTGATGATGTCATACAAACACATTATACAGAGTGGGGGGGGGGGGGAGTCCCTCACAGCCACCTACCTCCTCCATTACTTACCTGGCCTGTCCTGTAGTGATAACACACAGGGGAAACAGAAACCTCCACCTTGGGTTGCCAGGGGCAGTATGGGAGAGGGGGGGGGGGGAGGGAGATCACATGACCTGAGAAGAGACTGCTGGATCTAAAAGTGGTAGAGAATTCCCTCTGATCTCTGCAGCGCCCCCACCTGGTACCACCATGAAAATGGAACTTTGGGCTGAATAAACAATGATCTGACAAAAGTAAGTACACCCCTCATATCTTTTCATGTGACAACACTGAAGAGATGACACTTTGCTACAATGTAAAGTAGTGAGTGTACAGCTTGTATAACGGTGTAAATTTCCTCTCCCCTCAAAATAACTCAACACACAGCCATTCATGTCTAAACCGCTGGCAACAAAAGTCAGGACACCCCTAAGTGAAAATGTCCAAATTGGGCCCAAAGTGTCAATATTTTGTGTGGCCACCATTATTTTCCAGCACTGCCTCTTAACCCTCTTGGGCATGGAGTTCACCAGAGCTTCACAGGTTGTCACTGGAGTCCTCTTCCCCTCCTCCATGACGACATCACAGAGCTGCTGGATGTTAGAGACCTTGCACTCCTCCACCTTCCGTTTGAGGATCCCCCACAGATGATCAATAGGGTTTAGGTCTGGAGACATGCTTGGCCAGTCCATCACCTTTACCCTCAGCTTCTTTAGCAAGGCAGTGGTGGTCTTGGAGGTGTGTTTGGGGTGGTTATCATGTTGGAATACTACCCTGCGGCCCAGTCTCTGAAGGGAGGGGATCATGCTCTGCTTCAGTACGTCACAGTACATGTTGGCATTCATGGTCCCCTCAATGATCTGTAGCTCCCCAGTGTCGGCAGCACTCATGCAGCCCCAGACCATGACACTCCCCCCACCATGCCTGACTGTAGGGAAGACACACTTGTCTTTGTACTCCTCGCCTGGTTGCCGCCACACACGCCTGACACCATCTGACACCAAATAATTTATCTTGGTCTCATCAGACCACAGGACACGGTTCCAGTAATCCATGTCCTTAGTCTGCTTGTCTTTCTTGTGCATCATCTTTAGAAGAGGCTTCCTTCTGGGACGACAGCCATGCAGACCAATTTGATGCAGTGTGCGGCGTATGGTCTGAGCACTGACAGGCTGACCCCTCCCCCACCCCTTTACCCTCTGCAGCAATGCTGGCAGCACTCATACGTCTATTTCCCAAAGACAACCTCTGGATATGACGCTGAGCACGTGACCTCAACTTCTTTGGTGGACCATGGCGAGGCCTGTTCTGAGGGGAACCTGTCCTGTTATACCGCTGTATGGTCTTGGCCACCGTGTTGCAGCTCAGTTTCTGGGTCTTGGCAATCTTCTTATAGCCTCGGACATCTTTATGTAGAGCAACAATTCTTTTCTTCAGATCCTCAGAGGAGTTCTTTGCCATGAGGCGCCATGTTGTACTTCCAATGACCAGTATGAGAGAGTGAGAGCGATAACACCAAATTTATCACACCTGCTCCCCATTCACACCTGAGACCTTGTAACACTAACAAGTCACGTGACACCGGGGAGGGAAAATGGCTAATTGGGCCCAATCTGGACATTTTCACCTAGGGGTGTACTTACTTTTGTGAGCTAATGTATATACAGCATGATGCAGTTGCTCTATAGCAGCAGTCTGACATTATGAGCCCCCCCCCCCCCATATCATAGTTTTATTGTTATTTTACCAGGCCAAGCTGTCTACAAAAAGTGGCAGTTAGAAGGAGTTGGAGCAAACCAAATCTTCACTGACAGGGGGGTTATAACTTATAACGGTCAGTCCATTTAGATCTCTGTGTGTGTAGAGGGGAGATTTTGTAGCGTGAGGTAGGTGCGTTGTCATGTGTCAGCGTGCGTTTACATTGTGTGTTCACATGCATTATTGATGGGCGTTTTTAATGCATTTTTCACTTTAGGAATTGGAATGGATAACGATCAACCAAGCCTCATAACACAGTCCTTCCATCTACCCTCCCCCACAGGGTGACGACCCCACCCCTCCATACATACAGTGCAGGGCCGCCATCAGGGGGGTACAGGCTGTACACCTGTAAGGGGCCCGGAGGTCCCCGGGCCCCGGATAACAACCCCCCCTTTTTTTTTTTTTTTTTTTTTATATAAAAAAAAAATATTTTTTTTTTTTTTTTTTTTTTACAAAATGTTTTTTTTTGTTTAACTTTTCTTTTTCTTTTTCTTTTTTTTTTTGTAAGGCTTCTTTCACACGGGACGGATCAGTCATGATCCGCCCCGTGAACCTCCGCTTGCTCAGCGGGGATCGCTCCGTTGATCCCCGCTGAGCCGGCTGATGACTGGGCGGTCCCCGCACACTGTGCAGGGACCGCCCTGTCAGATCTCCGCTCTCCCCTATGGGGAATCGGATGACCACGGACCGTCTGTCCGTGTTCATCCGATCCGCTCTGCAGACGGATAGAAAAATTGAAATTTTTCTATCCTGAAAAACAGAGCGTAGCGGACACGGGTGAGATCGGGTGTCAGCGGATGTTCATCCGCTGACATCCGCTGTCCCATAGGGATACATGTATGTCCGTTTTTCATCCGAAAACGGATGGGTGAAAAACGGACATACGGTCCGCCCGTGTGAAAGGGGCCTAAGGGGCCCAGAGGCCCGGGTGGCAACCCCCTCCCTTTTTTTTTTTTTGTTCTTTTTGGGGTTTTTTTGTTCGTCAGCACCCAAAGCCCCCCCGATCTCAACAATTCGCGGCGGCAGCAACCCCCCGCTTCACAATTTGCGCCAGCCCCCCCCCCCCAGGTTCTCCTCTGCTCCAGGGGGCCCATGCCTGAAGCTGTGTAAGGGGCCCCAAAATTCCTGATGGCGGCCCTGTATACAGTGCAGGGCTGAGTGTAGTCCTGTATCCCGGGTGTAATTCTCGGTATCTGTTCTTATTCTGTATGTATGGACTCTGCACAGTACTACTTCTCTTGTCCTGTATGTCGGGTGTAATTCTTGGTATCTGTTCTTATTCTGTATGTATGGACTCTGCACAGTACTACTTCTCCTGTCCTGTATGTCGGGTGTAATTCTCAGTATCTGTTCTTATTCTGTATGTATGGACTCTGCACAGTACTACTTCTCTTGTCCTGTATGTCGGGTGTAATTCTCAGTATCTGTTCTTATTCTGTATGTATGGACTCTGCACAGTACTACTTCTCCTGTCCTGTATGTCGGGTGTAATTCTCGGTATCTGTTCTTATTCTGTATGTATGGACTCTGCACAGTACTACTTCTCTTGTCCTGTATGTCGGGTGTAATTCTCGGTATCTCTTCTTATTCTGTATGTATGGACTCTGCACAGTACTACTTCTCCTGTCCTGTATGTCGGGTGTAATTCTCAGTATCTGTTCTTATTCTGTATGTATGGACTCTGCACAGTACCACTTCTCTTGTCCTGTATGTCGGGTGTAATTCTCAGTATCTGTTCTTATTCTGTATGTATGGACTCTGCACAGTACTACTTCTCTTGTCCTGTATGTCGGGTGTAATTCTCAGTATCTGTTCTTATTCTGTATCTATGGACTCTGCACAGTACTACTTCTCTTGTCCTGTATGTCGGGTGTAATTCTCGGTATCTGTTCTTATTCTGTATGTATGGACTCTGCACAGTACCACTTCTCTTGTCCTGTATGTCGGGTGTAATTCTCGGTATCTGTTCTTATTCTGTATGTATGGACTCTGCATAGTACTACTTCTCTTGTCCTGTATGTCGGGTGTAATTCTCGGTATCTGTTCTTATTCTGTATGTATGGACTCTGCACAGTACTACTTCTCCTGTCCTGTATGTCGGGTGTAATTCTCAGTATCTGTTCTTATTCTGTATGTATGGACTCTGCACAGTACTACTTCTCCTGTCCTGTATGTCGGGTGTAATTCTCGGTATCTGTTCTTATTCTGTATGTATGGACTCTGCACAGTACCACTTCTCTTGTCCTGTATGTCGGGTGTAATTCTCGGTATCTGTTCTTATTCTGTATGTATGGACTCTGCACAGTACCACTTCTCTTGTCCTGTATGTCGGGTGTAATTCTCGGTATCTGTTCTTATTATGTATGTATGGACTCTGCACAGTACTACTTCTCTTGTCCTGTATGTCGGGTGTAATTCTCGGTATCTGTCCTTATTCTGTATGTATGGACTCTGCACAGTACTACTTCTCCTGTCCTGTATGTCGGGTGTAATTCTCGGTATCTGTTCTTATTCTGTATGTATGGACTCTGCACAGTACTACTTCTCCTGTCCTGTATGTCGGGTGTAATTCTCGGTATCTGTTCTTATTCTGTATGTATGGACTCTGCACAGTACTACTTCTCCTGTCCTGTATGTCGGGTGTAATTCTCAGTATCTCTTCTTATTCTGTATGTATGGACTCTGCACAGTACTACTTCTCTTGTCCTGTATGTCGGGTGTAATTCTCGGTATCTGTTCTTATTCTGTATGTATGGACTCTGCACAGTACCACTTCTCTTGTCCTGTATGTCGGGTGTAATTCTCGGTATCTGTCCTTATTCTGTATGTATGGACTCTGCACAGTACTACTTCTCCTGTCCTGTATGTCGGGTGTAATTCTCAGTATCTGTTCTTATTCTGTATGTATGGACTCTGCACAGTACTACTTCTCTTGTCCTGTATGTCGGGTGTAATTCTCGGTATCTGTTCTTATTCTGTATGTATGGAGATTTTTATTTGTATAAACAAAACAAGATACATAATAACAGACGGTCTTAAAATCGCATAAATACAACAATTACTGACATGTTATTTAGATCAAAAACTTAGCAGGTAAAAAGAGGCATCAATAGGAAAATATCACAATAAGACTCCTTCCCATAAGTCTGAACTTCTCCAACATTTCCTCATCTCCAAACACTTTATCCATCGGAGGTCAGATAACACTAAACCTGCAATCTTCCTAGAGATAAACTGTTCATTCTGCATGGTTACTCTAGTCCTCGCATGCCATTGGTAGTACTTGGCTCTGCTCCTCTAGTCCTCGCATGCCATTGGTAGTACTTGGCTCCGCTCCTCTAGTCCTCGCATGCCATTGGTAGTACTTGACTCCGGTAATGATCATGTACGTTGTCCCTCTGTCTATATTGTGTATTGTTGGGGGGGCACCATAAAGCCTGTCTGAGCAACTTAGGTTTTCCAACCTTTGGATCCCGACTCCGGCAGCTACTTCCTTCCAGACTTCACGGCTTCCCCAACAATCCACCAAGAAATTCTCCATGGACTCCTCCTGATTACAGCCCAAAGGGCAGACCCTTCCAGATTCCCCGAGGTGTTCAATACCTGCATGCCTTGTCCTCCTGTTTTTAATGCTGTTCACTTTGCTGGAGACAATGTTTAGAGAAAAACCTGCCATCACAGCAAAGAGAAGATAAAATAAGACCCCCATCATTATAAGTCCGAATCGGAGTCACTCTGTCGACTACCAGTTTCCATATCAGATTCTGCGGATACAGGATCAGGGGGCGGGCGCCTTTTAGTGGGCGGGTCATCCTCTGAGCCAGTCGCATACTCCTTTTCCACTCTTTTTAATTCCTGCTCCAGTTCATGGGCCTCTAGAGAATAGGAGTCGGCGTCCGAATCTGATAACGCTTCATACCTATTGGTAGTAACTGTCGTACCCACTTCTGGTGCCCCTTTCACTTTTTTAGCTGGCTTCTGCACTAATGTCCAGTCACTTTCGGGTTTACGGCTGGTTTTGTCTTTTTTATTCCTCTTCTGACCAGTGATCTTCACAGAGACAGGAACAGAAGAAGAGTGTGCGGCCGGCTGCTCCTCAGCCTGCTGAACACTGTCCGCTCGCCCGGGGGTAGTCTCCTGGACCTCTCCACCCACCTCCTCCCTAGTCACTGCAGCCCCATTCATTAAGGCCTCCTCCTCTAGTCGTTCTGCTGCAGCCAACAATTCACTGTCTGCAGATTCCCCATCCATATTATGGAAGGCCTCCGGGCAATCCCTGTGGAAATGGCCAAACCTTCCACATAGATTGCACTTAACCGTCTCGCAGGTAGAACTGATGTGGCCGACCCCCCCACAGAGATTACACTTCAAGATGGAGCAAACGCTCGCCACGTGGCCAGATTTCCCACATTTGAAGCATAACCTGGGCTGACCTGCATAGAAGCAAACTCCTCTCTCCCGCCCAATGAAAAAGGAGTTTGGCAGGTGATGGGTGACATTGTTAGATTGCCTCAACTTGACAAGAACCCTCCAACCCCCCGTCCAGATCTCATCACTGTCTTTAGTTTTTGTCAACTCAGAAACCATCTCACAATGTCTTCTAAGCCAGATGACAATATCCTGGGGGGGCACAGACTCATTCCAGAAAATGATGCTAACATTTGCCGTGTCAGGTTTGGAGATGGGAATAAAGATGAAATTCCTCCAACCCTCTTTATCCCGCAACCCACTGAAGCTGGCCCAAAATTTGTCTAAGTCAGACATGAGCTTAAAGCTGACATCATAACCTTGTCTGTCAGGAAGATTGATGACTGCCAGTATGTCTGCAGGCGCAAACCCCATCTGCTGACACAGCAACTCCCTTACTACAAACCTCCGATCAGGGAGCTCCTCTCTGGAACCCCTATGCTTAAATCTGACCACATTCCTCCTCTTAAAGGCCTGACCAGTATAATTGTTACTGGAAGAAAACGAAGGGGACCCGCGGCTCCAGGCATTCCGAGGAGGGACATGACCAGATGGACCAGCATTCCCCTGTGGAGCAGGTGGTGGGTCCACCACAGGGGGGGAGTCCTGAGGGTTATTCTGAGCCGACTCCTCCATCACTATATTCTCAGAGCTCTCTGACTGCTGATGACCCCATTCAGATATACCAGCATTAGTATCAACATTATCAGAATTATTCACCACATCAATATTAGTGACATCATCACTGCACATCATGTCATTACTAGCAGCATCATTACTAGTTACCCCAGTATTAGTCCCGCCATGATCACCAGTCCCCCCAACATGGATCCCACCATGAGCAGCAGTCCCCCCAGCATGGATCCCACCATGAGCACCAGTCCCCCCAGCATGGATCCCACCATGAGCACCAGTCCCCCCAGCATGGATCCCACCATGAGCACCAGTCCCCCCAGCATGGATCCCACCATGAGCACCGATCCCCCCAGCATGGATCCCACCATGAGCACCAGTCCCCCCAGCATGGATCCCACCATGAACACCAGTCCCCCCAGCATGGATCCCACCATGAACACCAGCCCCCCCAGCATGGATCCCACCATGAGCACCAGTCCCCCCAGCATGGATCCCACCATGAGCACCAGTCCCCCCAGCATGGATCCCACCATGAGCACCAGTCCCCCCAACATGGATCCCACCATGAACACCAGTCCCCCCAGCATGGCTCACACCATGAACACCAGTCCCCCCAGCATGGCTCCCACCATGAGTACTGGTGGCAGCAGCACTGTTCTCACAATCCATGTGCTGGGAGTCCACCATGCCACTCCTCTGAGTCTCCTGTACTGTGAATGTCTGCTGGGTTGGACTGACGCTCCCACTATCCCCCAGAACTGGAAGTCCAGCAGGAAAATCTGCCCCAACCTGGTGTTGCTCCTCACTGTCCTCCAGAGGCTGCACAGTCTTCCCTTCAGGAGACACCTTTGGTGGCAGGGTGCGCTGGACTGGCTCCCCAGAGTCTGACTCTGTAGAGGATTCAATCCTCACACTCAATGCCGCCTCAAATCGATCACGATTGCGGTACACCTCCCCCACTGGTCCCAGTTCTTCCAAAGTAGCATCAATGTCCTTTGATACACCGGCCAGTTCAATGCCCAGGGAGTTCAGTTTGCTGTCATATAACGTTTCCCTCCTGGGGTTGGCAGCTTTAAGTCTATAGACAGAGTCAATCTGCTTCTGGATCCTAGTCTTGGCTTTTCTCAGGGACTCTATTTGCTTTACCAGGGAAGGAATTTTATCAGCCAGGTGCAGCGCAGGTTCAGGCTTTAACTTTTTCTTCTTTGCAGCTGCAGGACGCTTGAAATCCTGATCCACCTTCCCATTACTGGTACTGGGCTGAGGGTTTCTACTGGGTGTAGATGGTTTCACTGGGCCAGATTGTGGAAAATTATTACCACCCTCCTCTTTATTCTGCTGCGGCTTAGAGCGCGATGAACGTCTCTGGCTGCTGCCCACCATTACACTCTGCTGTAAGTTCTCTTTAATTGTTTTCTGTTCTAAGGAAGTTCTGGAATTTTTGCGAGGAGTACTGGGAGAAACCAATGTCTCTGCTCCACTCTGCTGAGCTTGCTGTGGTTGTAATGGCTGACTGTCCTGGATCATGCTTCCAGAAACTGGACTAGACTGGGTGACATTGGTATGTTGCTGGACTGAATGAGCCCCACTCTGCAGGGTTTGCCTTGTCTGTAATGACTGGCTGGATTGGGTTGCCTTCACAGAGCTTGGACTGTGCTGTACAATAACATGTCGCTGTACTGACTGAGCTGCACTGTGCTGGGCTTGCTGGGCCTGCAATGGCTGGCTGGACTGAGAACTCTTTGGCTGAACAACATTACCAGACTTCCTCTTATCTGTATTATCGGTACTTTCCACACAAACATTTCCATGTCTACTTACAGTCTCTGCAAGTGTCTTTCCATTCCCAGAGCTCCGTCCTCCATCCTCACCACCAACCACAGCTTCACCTGACAGTCCTTGTGTAGGCCCAAAAGCCTGGGACTCTCCTGGGAGAGATCCCAGCCCAGGGGAGCCCAACCCTGGGCTTGTTCCAGACATCAGAGCAGCTCAGCACCACACAGGCTTCAGCTGCTGCACAAGCAGCCACACCCTCTGCACAGTACTACTTCTCTTGTCCTGTATGTCGGGTGTAATTCTCGGTATCTGTTCTTATTCTGTATGTATGGACTCTGCACAGTACTACTTCTCCTGTCCTGTATGTCGGGTGTAATTCTCGGTATCTGTTCTTATTCTGTATGTATGGACTCTGCACAGTACTACTTCTCCTGTCCTGTATGTCGGGTGTAATTCTCAGTATCTGTTCTTATTCTGTATGTATGGACTCTGCACAGTACTACTTCTCTTGTCCTGCATGTCGGTGTAATTCTCGGTATCTGTCCTTATTCTGTATGTATGGACTCTGCACAGTACTACTTCTCTTGTCCTGTATGTCGGGTGTAATTCTCGGTATCTGTTCTTATTCTGTATGTATGGACTCTGCACAGTACTACTTCTCTTGTCCTGTATGTCGGGTGTAATTCTCGGTATCTGTTCTTATTCTGTATGTATGGACTCTGCACAGTACTACTTCTCTTGTCCTGTATGTCGGGTGTAATTCTCGGTATCTGTTCTTATTCTGTATGTATGGACTCTGCACAGTACTACTTCTCTTGTCCTGTATGTCGGGTGTAATTCTCGGTATCTGTTCTTATTCTGTATGTATGGACTCTGCACAGTACCACTTCTCTTGTCCTGTATGTCGGGTGTAATTCTCGGTATCTGTCCTTATTCTGTATGTATGGACTCTGCACAGTACTACTTCTCCTGTCCTGTATGTCGGGTGTAATTCTCGGTATCTGTTCTTATTCTGTATGTATGGACTCTGCACAGTACTACTTCTCCTGTCCTGTATGTCGGGTGTAATTCTCGGTATCTGTTCTTATTCTGTATGTATGGACTCTGCACAGTACTACTTCTCTTGTCCTGTATGTCGGGTGTAATTCTCAGTATCTCTTCTTATTCTGTATGTATGGACTCTGCACAGTACCACTTCTCTTGTCCTGTATGTCGGGTGTAATTCTCGGTATCTGTTCTTATTCTGTATGTATGGACTCTGCACAGTACCACTTCTCTTGTCCTGTATGTCGAGTGTAATTCTCTGTATCTGTTCTTATTCTGTATGTATGGACTCTGCACAGTACTACTTCTCTTGTCTTGTATGTCGGGTGTAATTCTCGGTATCTGTTCTTATTCTGTATGTATGGACTCTGCACAGTACTACTTCTCCTGTCCTGTATGTCGGGTGTAATTCTCAGTATCTGTTCTTATTCTGTATGTATGGACTCTGCACAGTACTACTTCTCTTGTCCTGTATGTCGGGTGTAATTCTCAGTATCTGTCCTTATTCTGTATGTATGGACTCTGCACAGTACTACTTCTCTTGTCCTGTATGTCGGGTGTAATTCTCAGTATCTGTCCTTATTCTGTATGTATGGACTCTGCACAGTACTACTTCTCTTGTCCTGTATGTCGGGTGTAATTCTCAGTATCTGTTCTTATTCTGTATGTATGGACTCTGCACAGTACTACTTCTCCTGTCCTGTATGTCGGGTGTAATTCTCGGTATCTGTCCTTATTCTGTATGTATGGACTCTGCACAGTACTACTTCTCCTGTCCTGTATGTCGGGTGTAATTCTCGGTATCTCTTCTTATTCTGTATGTATGGACTCTGCACAGTACTACTTCTCTTGTCCTGTATGTCGGGTGTAATTCTCAGTATCTGTTCTTATTCTGTATGTATGGACTCTGCACAGTACTACTTCTCTTGTCCTGTATGTCGGGTGTAATTCTCAGTATCTCTTCTTATTCTGTATGTATGGACTCTGCACAGTACTACTTCTCTTGTCTTGTATGCCGGGTGTAATTCTCGGTATCTGTTCTTATTCTGTATGTATGGACTCTGCACAGTACTACTTCTCTTGTCCTGTATGTCGGGTGTAATTCTCAGTATCTGTCCTTATTCTGTATGTATGGACTCTGCACAGTACTACTTCTCTTGTCCTGTATGTCGGGTGTAATTCTCAGTATCTGTTCTTATTCTGTATGTATGGACTCTGCACAGTACTACTTCTCCTGTCCTGTATGTCGGGTGTAATTCTCGGTATCTGTTCTTATTCTGTATGTATGGACTCTGCACAGTACTACTTCTCCTGTCCTGTATGTCGGGTGTAATTCTCGGTATCTCTCCTTATTCTGTATGTATGGACTCTGCACAGTACTACTTCTCTTGTCCTGTATGTCGGGTGTAATTCTCTGTATCTGTCCTTATTCTGTATGTATGGACTCTGCACAGTACTACTTCTCCTGTCCTGTATGTCGGGTGTAATTCTCGGTATCTCTTCTTATTCTGTATGTATGGACTCTGCACAGTACTACTTCTCTTGTCCTGTATGTCGGGTGTAATTCTCAGTATCTCTTCTTATTCTGTATGTATGGAGTCTGCACAGTACTACTTCTCTTGTCCTGTATGTCGGGTGTAATTCTCGGTATCTCTTCTTATTCTGTATGTATGGACTCTGCACAGTACTACTTCTCTTGTCCTGTATGTCGGGTGTAATTCTCGGTATCTCTTCTTATTCTGTATGTATGGACTCTGCACAGTACTACTTCTCTTGTCCTGTATGTCGAGTGTAATTCTCTGTATCTGTTCTTATTCTGTATGTATGGACTCTGCACAGTACTACTTCTCTTGTCTTGTATGTCGGGTGTAATTCTCGGTATCTGTTCTTATTCTGTATGTATGGACTCTGCACAGTACTACTTCTCTTGTCCTGTATGTCGGGTGTAATTCTCAGTATCTGTTCTTATTCTGTATGTATGGACTCTGCACAGTACTACTTCTCTTGTCCTGTATGTCGGGTGTAATTCTCAGTATCTGTCCTTATTCTGTATGTATGGACTCTGCACAGTACTACTTCTCTTGTCCTGTATGTCGGGTGTAATTCTCAGTATCTGTTCTTATTCTGTATGTATGGACTCTGCACAGTACTACTTCTCCTGTCCTGTATGTCGGGTGTAATTCTCGGTATCTGTCCTTATTCTGTATGTATGGACTCTGCACAGTACTACTTCTCCTGTCCTGTATGTCGGGTGTAATTCTCGGTATCTCTTCTTATTCTGTATGTATGGACTCTGCACAGTACTACTTCTCTTGTCCTGTATGTCGGGTGTAATTCTCAGTATCTGTTCTTATTCTGTATGTATGGACTCTGCACAGTACTACTTCTCTTGTCCTGTATGTCGGGTGTAATTCTCAGTATCTGTTCTTATTCTGTATGTATGGACTCTGCACAGTACTACTTCTCTTGTCCTGTATGTCGGGTGTAATTCTCGGTATCTCTTCTTATTCTGTATGTATGGACTCTGCACAGTACTACTTCTCTTGTCCTGTATGTCGGGTGTAATTCTCGGTATCTCTTCTTATTCTGTATGTATGGACTCTGCACAGTACTACTTCTCTTGTCCTGTATGTCGGGTGTAATTCTCAGTATCTGTTCTTATTCTGTATGTATAGACTCTGCACAGTACTACTTCTCTTGTCTTGTATGTCGGGTGTAATTCTCGGTATCTGTTCTTATTCTGTATGTATGGACTCTGCACAGTACTACTTCTCCTGTCCTGTATGTCGGGTGTAATTCTCGGTATCTGTTCTTATTCTGTATGTATGGACTCTGCACAGTACTACTTCTCCTGTCCTGTATGTCGGGTGTAATTCTCAGTATCTGTTCCTATTCTGTATGTATGGACTCTGCACAGTACTACTTCTCCTGTCCTGTATGTCGGGTGTAATTCTCAGTATCTGTTCTTATTCTGTATGTATGGACTCTGCACAGTACTACTTCTCTTGTCCTGTATGTCGGGTGTAATTCTCAGTATCTGTCCTTATTCTGTATGTATGGACTCTGCACAGTACTACTTCTCTTGTCCTGTATGTCGGGTGTAATTCTCAGTATCTGTTCTTATTCTGTATGTATGGACTCTGCACAGTACTACTTCTCTTGTCCTGTATGTCGGGTGTAATTCTCAGTATCTCTTCTTATTCTGTATGTATGGACTCTGCACAGTACTACTTCTCCTGTCCTGTATGTCGGGTGTAATTCTCGGTATCTGTCCTTATTCTGTATGTATGGACTCTGCACAGTACTACTTCTCCTGTCCTGTATGTCGGGTGTAATTCTCGGTATCTCTTCTTATTCTGTATGTATGGACTCTGCACAGTACTACTTCTCTTGTCCTGTATGTCGGGTGTAATTCTCAGTATCTCTTCTTATTCTGTATGTATGGAGTCTGCACAGTACTACTTCTCTTGTCCTGTATGTCGGGTGTAATTCTCGGTATCTCTTCTTATTCTGTATGTATGGACTCTGCACAGTACTACTTCTCTTGTCCTGTATGTCGGGTGTAATTCTCGGTATCTCTTCTTATTCTGTATGTATGGACTCTGCACAGTACTACTTCTCTTGTCCTGTATGTCGAGTGTAATTCTCTGTATCTGTTCTTATTCTGTATGTATGGACTCTGCACAGTACTACTTCTCTTGTCTTGTATGTCGGGTGTAATTCTCGGTATCTGTTCTTATTCTGTATGTATGGACTCTGCACAGTACTACTTCTCCTGTCCTGTATGTCGGGTGTAATTCTCAGTATCTGTTCTTATTCTGTATGTATGGACTCTGCACAGTACTACTTCTCTTGTCCTGTATGTCGGGTGTAATTCTCAGTATCTGTCCTTATTCTGTATGTATGGACTCTGCACAGTACTACTTCTCTTGTCCTGTATGTCGGGTGTAATTCTCAGTATCTGTTCTTATTCTGTATGTATGGACTCTGCACAGTACTACTTCTCCTGTCCTGTATGTCGGGTGTAATTCTCGGTATCTGTCCTTATTCTGTATGTATGGACTCTGCACAGTACTACTTCTCCTGTCCTGTATGTCGGGTGTAATTCTCGGTATCTCTTCTTATTCTGTATGTATGGACTCTGCACAGTACTACTTCTCTTGTCCTGTATGTCGGGTGTAATTCTCAGTATCTGTTCTTATTCTGTATGTATGGACTCTGCACAGTACTACTTCTCTTGTCCTGTATGTCGGGTGTAATTCTCAGTATCTGTTCTTATTCTGTATGTATGGACTCTGCACAGTACTACTTCTCTTGTCCTGTATGTCGGGTGTAATTCTCGGTATCTCTTCTTATTCTGTATGTATGGACTCTGCACAGTACTACTTCTCTTGTCCTGTATGTCGGGTGTAATTCTCGGTATCTCTTCTTATTCTGTATGTATGGACTCTGCACAGTACTACTTCTCTTGTCCTGTATGTCGGGTGTAATTCTCAGTATCTGTTCTTATTCTGTATGTATGGACTCTGCACAGTACTACTTCTCTTGTCTTGTATGTCGGGTGTAATTCTCGGTATCTGTTCTTATTCTGTATGTATGGACTCTGCACAGTACTACTTCTCCTGTCCTGTATGTCGGGTGTAATTCTCGGTATCTGTTCTTATTCTGTATGTATGGACTCTGCACAGTACTACTTCTCCTGTCCTGTATGTCGGGTGTAATTCTCGGTATCTGTTCTTATTCTGTATGTATGGACTCTGCACAGTACTACTTCTCTTGTCCTGTATGTCGGGTGTAATTCTCGGTATCTGTCCTTATTCTGTATGTATGGACTCTGCACAGTACTACTTCTCCTGTCCTGTATGTCGGGTGTAATTCTCAGTATCTGTTCCTATTCTGTATGTATGGACTCTGCACAGTACTACTTCTCCTGTCCTGTATGTCGGGTGTAATTCTCAGTATCTGTTCTTATTCTGTATGTATGGACTCTGCACAGTACTACTTCTCTTGTCCTGTATGTCGGGTGTAATTCTCAGTATCTGTCCTTATTCTGTATGTATGGACTCTGCACAGTACTACTTCTCTTGTCCTGTATGTCGGGTGTAATTCTCAGTATCTGTTCTTATTCTGTATGTATGGACTCTGCACAGTACTACTTCTCTTGTCCTGTATGTCGGGTGTAATTCTCAGTATCTCTTCTTATTCTGTATGTATGGACTCTGCACAGTACTACTTCTCCTGTCCTGTATGTCGGGTGTAATTCTCGGTATCTGTCCTTATTCTGTATGTATGGACTCTGCACAGTACTACTTCTCTTGTCCTGTATGTCGGGTGTAATTCTCAGTATCTGTTCTTATTCTGTATGTATGGAGTCTGCACAGTACTACTTCTCTTGTCCTGTATGTCGGGTGTAATTCTCAGTATCTCTCCTTATTCTGTATGTATGGACTCTGCACAGTACTACTTCTCTTGTCCTGTATGTCGGGTGTAATTCTCAGTATCTCTTCTTATTCTGTATGTATGGACTCTGCACAGTACCACTTCTCTTGTCCTGTATGTCGGGTGTAATTCTCGGTATCTGTTCTTATTCTGTATGTATGGACTCTGCACAGTACTACTTCTCTTGTCCTGTATGTCGGGTGTAATTCTCGGTATCTCTTCTTATTCTGTATGTATGGACTCTGCACAGTACTACTTCTCTTGTCCTGTATGTCGAGTGTAATTCTCTGTATCTGTTCTTATTCTGTATGTATGGACTCTGCACAGTACTACTTCTCTTGTCTTGTATGTCGGGTGTAATTCTCGGTATCTGTTCTTATTCTGTATGTATGGACTCTGCACAGTACTACTTCTCCTGTCCTGTATGTCGGGTGTAATTCTCAGTATCTGTTCTTATTCTGTATGTATGGACTCTGCACAGTACTACTTCTCTTGTCCTGTATGTCGGGTGTAATTCTCAGTATCTGTCCTTATTCTGTATGTATGGACTCTGCACAGTACTACTTCTCTTGTCCTGTATGTCGGGTGTAATTCTCAGTATCTGTTCTTATTCTGTATGTATGGACTCTGCACAGTACTACTTCTCCTGTCCTGTATGTCGGGTGTAATTCTCGGTATCTGTCCTTATTCTGTATGTATGGACTCTGCACAGTACTACTTCTCCTGTCCTGTATGTCGGGTGTAATTCTCGGTATCTCTTCTTATTCTGTATGTATGGACTCTGCACAGTACTACTTCTCTTGTCCTGTATGTCGGGTGTAATTCTCAGTATCTGTTCTTATTCTGTATGTATGGACTCTGCACAGTACTACTTCTCTTGTCCTGTATGTCGGGTGTAATTCTCAGTATCTGTCCTTATTCTGTATGTATGGACTCTGCACAGTACTACTTCTCTTGTCCTGTATGTCGGGTGTAATTCTCAGTATCTGTTCTTATTCTGTATGTATGGACTCTGCACAGTACTACTTCTCCTGTCCTGTATGTCGGGTGTAATTCTCAGTATCTGTTCTTATTCTGTATGTATGGACTCTGCACAGTACTACTTCTCTTGTCCTGTATGTCGGGTGTAATTCTCAGTATCTGTCCTTATTCTGTATGTATGGACTCTGCACAGTACTACTTCTCTTGTCCTGTATGTCGGGTGTAATTCTCAGTATCTGTTCTTATTCTGTATGTATGGACTCTGCACAGTACTACTTCTCCTGTCCTGTATGTCGGGTGTAATTCTCGGTATCTGTCCTTATTCTGTATGTATGGACTCTGCACAGTACTACTTCTCCTGTCCTGTATGTCGGGTGTAATTCTCGGTATCTCTTCTTATTCTGTATGTATGGACTCTGCACAGTACTACTTCTCTTGTCCTGTATGTCGGGTGTAATTCTCGGTATCTCTTCTTATTCTGTATGTATGGACTCTGCACAGTACTACTTCTCTTGTCCTGTATGTTGGGTGTAATTCTCAGTATCTCTTCTTATTCTGTATGTATGGACTCTGCACAGTACTACTTCTCTTGTCTTGTATGCCGGGTGTAATTCTCGGTATCTGTTCTTATTCTGTATGTATGGACTCTGCACAGTACTACTTCTCTTGTCCTGTATGTCGGGTGTAATTCTCGGTATCTCTTCTTATTCTGTATGTATGGACTCTGCACAGTACTACTTCTCTTGTCCTGTATGTCGGGTGTAATTCTCAGTATCTGTTCTTATTCTGTATGTATGGACTCTGCACAGTACTACTTCTCCTGTCCTGTATGTCGGGTGTAATTCTCGGTATCTCTTCTTATTCTGTATGTATGGACTCTGCACAGTACTACTTCTCTTGTCCTGTATGTCGGGTGTAATTCTCAGTATCTCTTCTTATTCTGTATGTATGGAGTCTGCACAGTACTACTTCTCTTGTCCTGTATGTCGGGTGTAATTCTCGGTATCTCTTCTTATTCTGTATGTATGGACTCTGCACAGTACTACTTCTCTTGTCCTGTATGTCGGGTGTAATTCTCGGTATCTCTTCTTATTCTGTATGTATGGACTCTGCACAGTACTACTTCTCTTGTCCTGTATGTCGAGTGTAATTCTCTGTATCTGTTCTTATTCTGTATGTATGGACTCTGCACAGTACTACTTCTCTTGTCTTGTATGTCGGGTGTAATTCTCGGTATCTGTTCTTATTCTGTATGTATGGACTCTGCACAGTACTACTTCTCCTGTCCTGTATGTCGGGTGTAATTCTCAGTATCTGTTCTTATTCTGTATGTATGGACTCTGCACAGTACTACTTCTCTTGTCCTGTATGTCGGGTGTAATTCTCAGTATCTGTCCTTATTCTGTATGTATGGACTCTGCACAGTACTACTTCTCTTGTCCTGTATGTCGGGTGTAATTCTCAGTATCTGTTCTTATTCTGTATGTATGGAATCTGCACAGTACTACTTCTCCTGTCCTGTATGTCGGGTGTAATTCTCAGTATCTGTCCTTATTCTGTATGTATGGACTCTGCACAGTACTACTTCTCTTGTCCTGTATGTCGGGTGTAATTCTCAGTATCTGTCCTTATTCTGTATGTATGGACTCTGCACAGTACTACTTCTCCTGTCCTGTATGTCGGGTGTAATTCTCGGTATCTGTCCTTATTCTGTATGTATGGACTCTGCACAGTACTACTTCTCCTGTCCTGTATGTCGGGTGTAATTCTCGGTATCTCTTCTTATTCTGTATGTATGGACTCTGCACAGTACTACTTCTCTTGTCCTGTATGTCGGGTGTAATTCTCAGTATCTGTTCTTATTCTGTATGTATGGACTCTGCACAGTACTACTTCTCTTGTCCTGTATGTTGGGTGTAATTCTCAGTATCTCTTCTTATTCTGTATGTATGGACTCTGCACAGTACTACTTCTCTTGTCTTGTATGCCGGGTGTAATTCTCGGTATCTGTTCTTATTCTGTATGTATGGACTCTGCACAGTACTACTTCTCTTGTCCTGTATGTCGGGTGTAATTCTCGGTATCTCTTCTTATTCTGTATGTATGGACTCTGCACAGTACTACTTCTCTTGTCCTGTATGTCGGGTGTAATTCTCGGTATCTGTTCTTATTCTGTATGTATGGACTCTGCACAGTACTACTTCTCTTGTCCTGTATGTCGGGTGTAATTCTCGGTATCTCTTCTTATTCTGTATGTATGGACTCTGCACAGTACTACTTCTCTTGTCCTGTATGTCGGGTGTAATTCTCGGTATCTCTTCTTATTCTGTATGTATGGACTCTGCACAGTACTACTTCTCTTGTCCTGTATGTCGAGTGTAATTCTCTGTATCTGTTCTTATTCTGTATGTATGGACTCTGCACAGTACTACTTCTCTTGTCTTGTATGTCGGGTGTAATTCTCGGTATCTGTTCTTATTCTGTATGTATGGACTCTGCACAGTACTACTTCTCCTGTCCTGTATGTCGGGTGTAATTCTCAGTATCTGTTCTTATTCTGTATGTATGGACTCTGCACAGTACTACTTCTCTTGTCCTGTATGTCGGGTGTAATTCTCAGTATCTGTCCTTATTCTGTATGTATGGACTCTGCACAGTACTACTTCTCTTGTCCTGTATGTCGGGTGTAATTCTCAGTATCTGTTCTTATTCTGTATGTATGGACTCTGCACAGTACTACTTCTCCTGTCCTGTATGTCGGGTGTAATTCTCGGTATCTGTCCTTATTCTGTATGTATGGACTCTGCACAGTACTACTTCTCCTGTCCTGTATGTCGGGTGTAATTCTCGGTATCTCTTCTTATTCTGTATGTATGGACTCTGCACAGTACTACTTCTCTTGTCCTGTATGTCGGGTGTAATTCTCAGTATCTGTTCTTATTCTGTATGTATGGACTCTGCACAGTACTACTTCTCTTGTCCTGTATGTCGGGTGTAATTCTCAGTATCTGTTCTTATTCTGTATGTATGGACTCTGCACAGTACTACTTCTCTTGTCCTGTATGTCGGGTGTAATTCTCGGTATCTCTTCTTATTCTGTATGTATGGACTCTGCACAGTACTACTTCTCTTGTCCTGTATGTCGGGTGTAATTCTCGGTATCTCTTCTTATTCTGTATGTATGGACTCTGCACAGTACTACTTCTCTTGTCCTGTATGTCGGGTGTAATTCTCAGTATCTGTTCTTATTCTGTATGTATGGACTCTGCACAGTACTACTTCTCTTGTCTTGTATGTCGGGTGTAATTCTCGGTATCTGTTCTTATTCTGTATGTATGGACTCTGCACAGTACTACTTCTCCTGTCCTGTATGTCGGGTGTAATTCTCGGTATCTGTTCTTATTCTGTATGTATGGACTCTGCACAGTACTACTTCTCCTGTCCTGTATGTCGGGTGTAATTCTCAGTATCTGTTCCTATTCTGTATGTATGGACTCTGCACAGTACTACTTCTCCTGTCCTGTATGTCGGGTGTAATTCTCAGTATCTGTTCTTATTCTGTATGTATGGACTCTGCACAGTACTACTTCTCTTGTCCTGTATGTCGGGTGTAATTCTCAGTATCTGTCCTTATTCTGTATGTATGGACTCTGCACAGTACTACTTCTCTTGTCCTGTATGTCGGGTGTAATTCTCAGTATCTCTTCTTATTCTGTATGTATGGACTCTGCACAGTACTACTTCTCTTGTCCTGTATGTCGGGTGTAATTCTCAGTATCTCTTCTTATTCTGTATGTATGGACTCTGCACAGTACTACTTCTCCTGTCCTGTATGTCGGGTGTAATTCTCGGTATCTGTCCTTATTCTGTATGTATGGACTCTGCACAGTACTACTTCTCCTGTCCTGTATGTCGGGTGTAATTCTCGGTATCTCTTCTTATTCTGTATGTATGGACTCTGCACAGTACTACTTCTCTTGTCCTGTATGTCGGGTGTAATTCTCAGTATCTGTTCTTATTCTGTATGTATGGAGTCTGCACAGTACTACTTCTCTTGTCCTGTATGTCGGGTGTAATTCTCGGTATCTCTTCTTATTCTGTATGTATGGACTCTGCACAGTACCACTTCTCTTGTCCTGTATGTCGGGTGTAATTCTCGGTATCTGTTCTTATTCTGTATGTATGGACTCTGCACAGTACTACTTCTCTTGTCCTGTATGTCGGGTGTAATTCTCGGTATCTCTTCTTATTCTGTATGTATGGACTCTGCACAGTACTACTTCTCTTGTCCTGTATGTCGAGTGTAATTCTCTGTATCTGTTCTTATTCTGTATGTATGGACTCTGCACAGTACTACTTCTCTTGTCTTGTATGTCGGGTGTAATTCTCGGTATCTGTTCTTATTCTGTATGTATGGACTCTGCACAGTACTACTTCTCCTGTCCTGTATGTCGGGTGTAATTCTCAGTATCTGTTCTTATTCTGTATGTATGGACTCTGCACAGTACTACTTCTCTTGTCCTGTATGTCGGGTGTAATTCTCAGTATCTGTCCTTATTCTGTATGTATGGACTCTGCACAGTACTACTTCTCTTGTCCTGTATGTCGGGTGTAATTCTCAGTATCTGTTCTTATTCTGTATGTATGGACTCTGCACAGTACTACTTCTCCTGTCCTGTATGTCGGGTGTAATTCTCGGTATCTGTCCTTATTCTGTATGTATGGACTCTGCACAGTACTACTTCTCCTGTCCTGTATGTCGGGTGTAATTCTCGGTATCTCTTCTTATTCTGTATGTATGGACTCTGCACAGTACTACTTCTCTTGTCCTGTATGTCGGGTGTAATTCTCAGTATCTGTTCTTATTCTGTATGTATGGACTCTGCACAGTACTACTTCTCTTGTCCTGTATGTTGGGTGTAATTCTCAGTATCTCTTCTTATTCTGTATGTATGGACTCTGCACAGTACTACTTCTCTTGTCTTGTATGCCGGGTGTAATTCTCGGTATCTGTTCTTATTCTGTATGTATGGACTCTGCACAGTACTACTTCTCTTGTCCTGTATGTCGGGTGTAATTCTCGGTATCTCTTCTTATTCTGTATGTATGGACTCTGCACAGTACTACTTCTCTTGTCCTGTATGTCGGGTGTAATTCTCAGTATCTGTTCTTATTCTGTATGTATGGACTCTGCACAGTACTACTTCTCCTGTCCTGTATGTCGGGTGTAATTCTCGGTATCTCTTCTTATTCTGTATGTATGGACTCTGCACAGTACTACTTCTCTTGTCCTGTATGTCGGGTGTAATTCTCAGTATCTCTTCTTATTCTGTATGTATGGAGTCTGCACAGTACTACTTCTCTTGTCCTGTATGTCGGGTGTAATTCTCGGTATCTCTTCTTATTCTGTATGTATGGACTCTGCACAGTACTACTTCTCCTGTCCTGTATGTCGGGTGTAATTCTCAGTATCTGTTCTTATTCTGTATGTATGGACTCTGCACAGTACTACTTCTCTTGTCCTGTATGTCGGGTGTAATTCTCAGTATCTGTCCTTATTCTGTATGTATGGACTCTGCACAGTACTACTTCTCTTGTCCTGTATGTCGGGTGTAATTCTCAGTATCTGTTCTTATTCTGTATGTATGGAATCTGCACAGTACTACTTCTCCTGTCCTGTATGTCGGGTGTAATTCTCAGTATCTGTCCTTATTCTGTATGTATGGACTCTGCACAGTACTACTTCTCTTGTCCTGTATGTCGGGTGTAATTCTCAGTATCTGTCCTTATTCTGTATGTATGGACTCTGCACAGTACTACTTCTCCTGTCCTGTATGTCGGGTGTAATTCTCGGTATCTGTCCTTATTCTGTATGTATGGACTCTGCACAGTACTACTTCTCCTGTCCTGTATGTCGGGTGTAATTCTCGGTATCTCTTCTTATTCTGTATGTATGGACTCTGCACAGTACTACTTCTCTTGTCCTGTATGTCGGGTGTAATTCTCAGTATCTGTTCTTATTCTGTATGTATGGACTCTGCACAGTACTACTTCTCTTGTCCTGTATGTTGGGTGTAATTCTCAGTATCTCTTCTTATTCTGTATGTATGGACTCTGCACAGTACTACTTCTCTTGTCTTGTATGCCGGGTGTAATTCTCGGTATCTGTTCTTATTCTGTATGTATGGACTCTGCACAGTACTACTTCTCTTGTCCTGTATGTCGGGTGTAATTCTCGGTATCTCTTCTTATTCTGTATGTATGGACTCTGCACAGTACTACTTCTCTTGTCCTGTATGTCGGGTGTAATTCTCGGTATCTGTTCTTATTCTGTATGTATGGACTCTGCACAGTACTACTTCTCTTGTCCTGTATGTCGGGTGTAATTCTCGGTATCTCTTCTTATTCTGTATGTATGGACTCTGCACAGTACTACTTCTCTTGTCCTGTATGTCGGGTGTAATTCTCGGTATCTCTTCTTATTCTGTATGTATGGACTCTGCACAGTACTACTTCTCTTGTCCTGTATGTCGAGTGTAATTCTCTGTATCTGTTCTTATTCTGTATGTATGGACTCTGCACAGTACTACTTCTCTTGTCTTGTATGTCGGGTGTAATTCTCGGTATCTGTTCTTATTCTGTATGTATGGACTCTGCACAGTACTACTTCTCCTGTCCTGTATGTCGGGTGTAATTCTCAGTATCTGTTCTTATTCTGTATGTATGGACTCTGCACAGTACTACTTCTCTTGTCCTGTATGTCGGGTGTAATTCTCAGTATCTGTCCTTATTCTGTATGTATGGACTCTGCACAGTACTACTTCTCTTGTCCTGTATGTCGGGTGTAATTCTCAGTATCTGTTCTTATTCTGTATGTATGGACTCTGCACAGTACTACTTCTCCTGTCCTGTATGTCGGGTGTAATTCTCGGTATCTGTCCTTATTCTGTATGTATGGACTCTGCACAGTACTACTTCTCCTGTCCTGTATGTCGGGTGTAATTCTCGGTATCTCTTCTTATTCTGTATGTATGGACTCTGCACAGTACTACTTCTCTTGTCCTGTATGTCGGGTGTAATTCTCAGTATCTGTTCTTATTCTGTATGTATGGACTCTGCACAGTACTACTTCTCTTGTCCTGTATGTCGGGTGTAATTCTCAGTATCTGTTCTTATTCTGTATGTATGGACTCTGCACAGTACTACTTCTCTTGTCCTGTATGTCGGGTGTAATTCTCGGTATCTCTTCTTATTCTGTATGTATGGACTCTGCACAGTACTACTTCTCTTGTCCTGTATGTCGGGTGTAATTCTCGGTATCTCTTCTTATTCTGTATGTATGGACTCTGCACAGTACTACTTCTCTTGTCCTGTATGTCGGGTGTAATTCTCAGTATCTGTTCTTATTCTGTATGTATGGACTCTGCACAGTACTACTTCTCTTGTCTTGTATGTCGGGTGTAATTCTCGGTATCTGTTCTTATTCTGTATGTATGGACTCTGCACAGTACTACTTCTCCTGTCCTGTATGTCGGGTGTAATTCTCGGTATCTGTTCTTATTCTGTATGTATGGACTCTGCACAGTACTACTTCTCCTGTCCTGTATGTCGGGTGTAATTCTCAGTATCTGTTCCTATTCTGTATGTATGGACTCTGCACAGTACTACTTCTCCTGTCCTGTATGTCGGGTGTAATTCTCAGTATCTGTTCTTATTCTGTATGTATGGACTCTGCACAGTACTACTTCTCTTGTCCTGTATGTCGGGTGTAATTCTCAGTATCTGTCCTTATTCTGTATGTATGGACTCTGCACAGTACTACTTCTCTTGTCCTGTATGTCGGGTGTAATTCTCGGTATCTGTTCTTATTCTGTATGTATGGACTCTGCACAGTACTACTTCTCTTGTCCTGTATGTCGGGTGTAATTCTCAGTATCTCTTCTTATTCTGTATGTATGGACTCTGCACAGTACTACTTCTCTTGTCCTGTATGTCGGGTGTAATTCTCAGTATCTCTTCTTATTCTGTATGTATGGACTCTGCACAGTACTACTTCTCCTGTCCTGTATGTCGGGTGTAATTCTCGGTATCTGTCCTTATTCTGTATGTATGGACTCTGCACAGTACTACTTCTCCTGTCCTGTATGTCGGGTGTAATTCTCGGTATCTCTTCTTATTCTGTATGTATGGACTCTGCACAGTACTACTTCTCTTGTCCTGTATGTCGGGTGTAATTCTCAGTATCTGTTCTTATTCTGTATGTATGGAGTCTGCACAGTACTACTTCTCTTGTCCTGTATGTCGGGTGTAATTCTCGGTATCTCTTCTTATTCTGTATGTATGGACTCTGCACAGTACCACTTCTCTTGTCCTGTATGTCGGGTGTAATTCTCGGTATCTGTTCTTATTCTGTATGTATGGACTCTGCACAGTACTACTTCTCTTGTCCTGTATGTCGGGTGTAATTCTCGGTATCTCTTCTTATTCTGTATGTATGGACTCTGCACAGTACTACTTCTCTTGTCCTGTATGTCGAGTGTAATTCTCTGTATCTGTTCTTATTCTGTATGTATGGACTCTGCACAGTACTACTTCTCTTGTCTTGTATGTCGGGTGTAATTCTCGGTATCTGTTCTTATTCTGTATGTATGGACTCTGCACAGTACTACTTCTCCTGTCCTGTATGTCGGGTGTAATTCTCAGTATCTGTTCTTATTCTGTATGTATGGACTCTGCACAGTACTACTTCTCTTGTCCTGTATGTCGGGTGTAATTCTCAGTATCTGTCCTTATTCTGTATGTATGGACTCTGCACAGTACTACTTCTCTTGTCCTGTATGTCGGGTGTAATTCTCAGTATCTGTTCTTATTCTGTATGTATGGACTCTGCACAGTACTACTTCTCCTGTCCTGTATGTCGGGTGTAATTCTCGGTATCTGTCCTTATTCTGTATGTATGGACTCTGCACAGTACTACTTCTCCTGTCCTGTATGTCGGGTGTAATTCTCGGTATCTCTTCTTATTCTGTATGTATGGACTCTGCACAGTACTACTTCTCTTGTCCTGTATGTCGGGTGTAATTCTCAGTATCTGTTCTTATTCTGTATGTATGGACTCTGCACAGTACTACTTCTCTTGTCCTGTATGTTGGGTGTAATTCTCAGTATCTCTTCTTATTCTGTATGTATGGACTCTGCACAGTACTACTTCTCTTGTCTTGTATGCCGGGTGTAATTCTCGGTATCTGTTCTTATTCTGTATGTATGGACTCTGCACAGTACTACTTCTCTTGTCCTGTATGTCGGGTGTAATTCTCGGTATCTCTTCTTATTCTGTATGTATGGACTCTGCACAGTACTACTTCTCTTGTCCTGTATGTCGGGTGTAATTCTCAGTATCTGTTCTTATTCTGTATGTATGGACTCTGCACAGTACTACTTCTCCTGTCCTGTATGTCGGGTGTAATTCTCGGTATCTCTTCTTATTCTGTATGTATGGACTCTGCACAGTACTACTTCTCTTGTCCTGTATGTCGGGTGTAATTCTCAGTATCTCTTCTTATTCTGTATGTATGGAGTCTGCACAGTACTACTTCTCTTGTCCTGTATGTCGGGTGTAATTCTCGGTATCTCTTCTTATTCTGTATGTATGGACTCTGCACAGTACTACTTCTCCTGTCCTGTATGTCGGGTGTAATTCTCAGTATCTGTTCTTATTCTGTATGTATGGACTCTGCACAGTACTACTTCTCTTGTCCTGTATGTCGGGTGTAATTCTCAGTATCTGTCCTTATTCTGTATGTATGGACTCTGCACAGTACTACTTCTCTTGTCCTGTATGTCGGGTGTAATTCTCAGTATCTGTTCTTATTCTGTATGTATGGAATCTGCACAGTACTACTTCTCCTGTCCTGTATGTCGGGTGTAATTCTCAGTATCTGTCCTTATTCTGTATGTATGGACTCTGCACAGTACTACTTCTCTTGTCCTGTATGTCGGGTGTAATTCTCAGTATCTGTCCTTATTCTGTATGTATGGACTCTGCACAGTACTACTTCTCCTGTCCTGTATGTCGGGTGTAATTCTCGGTATCTGTCCTTATTCTGTATGTATGGACTCTGCACAGTACTACTTCTCCTGTCCTGTATGTCGGGTGTAATTCTCGGTATCTCTTCTTATTCTGTATGTATGGACTCTGCACAGTACTACTTCTCTTGTCCTGTATGTCGGGTGTAATTCTCAGTATCTGTTCTTATTCTGTATGTATGGACTCTGCACAGTACTACTTCTCTTGTCCTGTATGTTGGGTGTAATTCTCAGTATCTCTTCTTATTCTGTATGTATGGACTCTGCACAGTACTACTTCTCTTGTCTTGTATGCCGGGTGTAATTCTCGGTATCTGTTCTTATTCTGTATGTATGGACTCTGCACAGTACTACTTCTCTTGTCCTGTATGTCGGGTGTAATTCTCGGTATCTCTTCTTATTCTGTATGTATGGACTCTGCACAGTACTACTTCTCTTGTCCTGTATGTCGGGTGTAATTCTCGGTATCTGTTCTTATTCTGTATGTATGGACTCTGCACAGTACTACTTTCTCTTGTCCTGTATGTCGGGTGTAATTCTCAGTATCTGTTCTTATTCTGTATGTATGGACTCTGCACAGTACTACTTCTCTTGTCCTGTATGTTGGGTGTAATTCTCAGTATCTCTTCTTATTCTGTATGTATGGACTCTGCACAGTACTACTTCTCCTGTCCTGTATGTCGGGTGTAATTCTCGGTATCTGTTCTTATTCTGTATGTATGGACTCTGCACAGTACTACTTCTCTTGTCCTGTATGTCGGGTGTAATTCTCGGTATCTCTTCTTATTCTGTATGTATGGACTCTGCACAGTACTACTTCTCCTGTCCTGTATGTCGGGTGTAATTCTCGGTATCTCTTCTTATTCTGTATGTATGGACTCTGCACAGTACTACTTCTCCTGTCCTGTATGTCGGGTGTAATTCTCGGTATCTCTTCTTATTCTGTATGTATGGGATATGGAGGTCGGTGTGGACATGTCCAGGCAGTGCTACTTGTGGTAATGGAATACGGACTCTATTTCTGGCTGCAGGAAGAGGATGTCCAGACACCACCAAACCCGGGACTCCGACTCAGGTTCTATATTCATCGTATTATATTGTATTACCGGAGAAATACAGTGAGGGGGGAAATGCTGATTGGCTCCCCTGCAGATGGTGTAGTTTTGCCCACAGGTGTATTTTATATGATGGAGACAGAATATCAACCAAACATCCAAAAAAAATACGTTTTTATAAATGGAGTTGCAGTTCAGTGAGTAAAATAAGTATTTGATCCCCTTAGTAGTTGGTGGAGGTTCCTTGTTGGGAAGCACAGAGGTCAGACGTTTCTTGTAGGTGGTGATCAGGTTTCCACATCTCAGGAGGGATTATGGGAGGGGGGGTGTGGTCCGGGGGTGGGGGTGTGGTCAGGGGATAGGGGGGTGGTTTGGGGGTGGGGGTTAGGGTTGGTGATCAGGTTTCCACACATCTCAGGAGGGATTTTGCTCCTCTCTTCTTTACTGATCTTCTCTAAATCCTGAAGGTTTCTTGGCAACTCGAAGTTTCAGTTCCCTCCATACATTTTCTATAGGATTAAGGTCTGGAGACCGGCTAGGCCACTCCATGACCTTTAATGTGCTTCTTCCTGAGCCACTCCTTTGTTGCCTTGGCGGTATGTTTTTGGGTCCTTGTCATGCTGGAAGACCCATCCATGACCCATCTTCAGTGTTCTGGGTGAGGGAAGAAGGTTCTCCTCCAAGATCTTACAATACGTGGCCCCGCCCATTGGCCCCTCAATGCGGCAAAGTCGGCCTGGACCTTTATCAGAGAAACACCCCAAAGCCTCATGTTTCCCCCTCCGTGTGACTGGAGGGATGGAGTTCTTAGGGTCATAGTCAGCATTCTTCTTCCTCAAAACACGGCGAGTCGAGTTGATGCCAAAGAGCTGAATTTTGATCTCATCTGACCACAGAACTTCCTCCCCCAATCCTCCTCTGAATCATTTAGATGTTCATTGGGAGACTTCAGACCGGCTGTACCTGTGTCTTCTTCAGGAGGGGGACTCGCCGTGTTTGGAGGAAGAAAAATGGTGACTATGACCCTAAGAACTCCATCCCTACAGTCACATGGAGGGGGAAACATGAAGCTTTGGGGTGTTTCTCTGATAAAGGTCCAGGCCGACTTTGCCGCATTGAGGGGCCAATGGACGGGGCCACGTATTGTAAGATCTTGGAGGAGAACCTTCTTTCCTCAGCCAGAACACTGAAGATGGGTCATGGATGGGTCTTCCAGCATGACAATGACCCAAAACATACCGCCAAGGCAACAAAGGAGTGGCTCAAGAAGAAGCACATTAAGGTCGTGGAGTGGCCTAGCCAGTCTCTAGACCTTAATCCTATAGGAAATGTATGGAGGGAGCTGAAACTTCGAGTTGCCAAGAAACCTTCAGGATTTAGAGAAGATCTGTAAAGAAGAGAAAATCCTTCCTGAGATGTGGAAACCTGATCACCACCTACAAGAAACGTCTGACCTCTGTGCTTCCCAACAAGGGTTTCCCCACCAACTACTAAGGGGATCAAATACTTATTTTACACACTGTATATCTAATGCCCTGTACACACGATCGGAATTTCCAATGAGATAAAATCTGATGGAATTTTCCGTCGGAATTCCTGTCTTCTATCAGTCTTGCCTACACACTGTCAGACCAAAATTCCGACCGTCCAAAACGCGGTGACGTACAACAACACTACGACGAGCCGAGAAAAATTAAGTTCCATGCTTCCGAGCATGCGTCGACTTGATTGATTCTGAGCATGCACGTTTTTTTTTTCTCCGTCGGAGTTCCACACAGACGATCGGAAAAAAAATAAAACATGTTTCTATTTCTAAACTCCGACGGAAAAAAAAGTCAGATGGGGCCCACACGCGGTCGGAATATCCGATAGAAAAAAATTCCGTCAGATTTTTTTCATCGGAAATTCCGATCGTGTGTACAGGGCAATTATATCTGGAGAGCGGAGGTTGTCACTCTGGATATTATGGGATGCTACTCTAATGCCGCGTACACACGATCGATTTTCTCGTTGGTGAAAACACTGTCGAGAAAATCGACAGGAAAAACGAGAGAACGGCTTGTTCCCCTACATTTTTTTTCTTGGTCGAGAAAAACGACCGTGCGTGGCCTCCGTGGCAGTGTTTCCCTATGGGAAAACTGCCGCGGAAAAAAACTACGGCAATCACGACGAGAAAAATTAGAGCATGTTCTAATTTTTCTCGTCGTGATTAATGCCGTTTTTCCCGTCGGGAAAAATGACAAAAAGCCCACAGACGGTCGTTTTTCTTGTTAAAAATTTTTTTTTAATTTTTCCCGACGGGAAAAATTATCGTGTGTACGTGGCATAATAATATAATAACACTGATGTTTAGGCGAGGTTGCTATTAAATGTATTTGTCAAGTGATAGTTGTCTTGGCCAATTGTCAGGAGATCAATTGATTTCCCCCTAATTCTGGAATTGCTGCACTTCTCTCTTCCGTCACTAGGTGGCCGGGTATCTGGTGACATTAGATAAGACAAGGGCATTGCAAGGACAGATTAGGAATGAATGGGGGTGTCTCAGCCAATGGGCAGGGATTTTCTTGGGTCCCTTGGCCTGCTGGGAGAACCTATTTATTTGGGTGGAGTCAGGTGGTCACGGGTTCTGTGCCACCTGGGCGGCTGTCTGGTTGGACCTGTGTCGTAGTGCCCCGGGCTGCTAGGCCAGAAACCTAAGGCCTATTCCGGGGACCTCTGGCTGCTAGGCTATCTGAGAGCCTATCCAGATGGAGTGCAGGGTTGGGACTGCGGGCTTGTAGTCCAACCAGAAGTAACGGTTCCGCCGGCCCGGGGAACCAGTTGTGGTCGGAGGTAGAGGGGAAGCTGTCGCAACAAAGGGACCATCCACCTTGTTACAGGAGACCATTGTGAGTGAGCTGAGGCCAGTACCTGAGCAGACTTCTTGCCAGCCGGGGGCGGTGAAGAAGCGGGAAAGCATCAGCAAGTGCCAAGTCAGGGACCCAGCGGGACAGCAGAGGTGAGGCTTGTGGAGTGCCAAGCCAGGGACCTAACGTGTCAGCAGGGGTGAAGCTTGAGGGGTATCTGTGAGTGCCAAGTCAGGGACCTAACGTGTCAGCAGGGGTGAAGTTTGAGGGGTATCTGTGAGTGCCAAGCCAGCGACCTAACGTGTCAGCAGGGGTGAAGCTTGAGGGGTATCTGTGAGTGCCAAGCCAGGGACCTAACGTGTCAGCAGGGGTGAAGCTTAAGGAGTATCTGTGAGTGCCAAGCCAGGGACCTAACGTGTCAGCAGGGGTGAAGCTTAAGGAGTATCTGTGAGTGCCAAGCCAGGGACCTAACGTGTCAGCAGGGGTGAAGCTTGAGGGATATCTGTGAGTGCCAAGTCAGGGAACTAACGTGTCAGCAGGGGTGAAGCTTGAGGGATATCTGTGAGTGCCAAGCCAGGGACCTAACGTGTCAGCAGGGGTGAAGCTTGAGGGATATCTGTGAGTGCCAAGCCAGGGACCTAACGTGTCAGCAGGGGTGAAGCTTAAGGAGTATCTGTGAGTGCCAAGTCAGGGAACTAACGTGTCAGCAGGGGTGAAGCTTGAGGGATATCTGTGAGTGCCAAGCCAGGGACCTAACGTGTCAGCAGGGGTGAAGCTTGAGGGATATCTGTGAATGCCAAGCCAGGGACCTAACGTGTCAGCAGGGGTGAAGCTTAAGGAGTATCTGTGAGTGCCAAGCCAGGGACCTAACGTGTCAGCAGGGTGAAGCTTAAGGAGTATCTGTGAGTGCCAAGTCAGAGAACTAACGTGTCAGTAGGGGTGAAGCTTGAGGGGTATCTGTGAGTGCAAAGCCAGGGACCTAACGTGTCAGCAGGGGTGAAGCTTGAGGGGTATCTGTGAGTGCCAAGCCAGCGACCTAACGTGTCAGCAGGGGGCAAGCTTGAGGGGTATCTGTGAGTGCCAAGCCAGGGACCTAACATGTCAGCAGGGGTGAAGCTTAAGGAGTATCTGTGAGTGCCAAGCCAGGGACCTAACGTGTCAGCAGGGATGAAGCTTAAGGAGTATCTGTGAGTGCCAAGTCAGGGAACTAACGTGTCAGCAGGGGTGAAGCTTAAGGGGTATCTGTGAGTGCCAAGTCAGGGACCTAACGTGTCAGCAGGGGTGAAGCTTGAGGGGTATGTGAGTGCCAAGCCAGGGACCTAACGTGTCAGCAGGGGTGAAGCTTGAGGGATATCTGTGAGTGCCAAGTCAGGGACCTAACGTGTCAGCAGGGGTGAAGCTTTAGGGGTATCTGTGAGTGCCAAGCCAGGGACCTAACGTGTCAGCAGGGGTGAAGCTTGAGGGATATCTGTGAGTGCCAAGCCAGGGACCTAACGTGTCAGCAGGGGTGAAGCTTGAGGGATATCTGTGAGTGCCAAGTCAGGGAACTAACGTGTCAGCAGGGGTGAAGCTTAAGGGGTATCTGTGAGTGCCAAGCCAGGGACCTAATGTGTCAGCAGGGGTGAAGCTTAAGGAGTATCTGTGAATGCCAAGTCAGGGAACTAACGTGTCAGCAGGGGTGAAGCTTGAGGGATATCTGTGAGTGCCAAGCCAGGGACCTAACGTGTCAGCAGGGGTGAAGCTTGAGGGATATCTGTGAGTGCCAAGCCAGGGACCTAACGTGTCAGCAGGGGTGAAGCTTAAGGAGTATCTGTGAGTGCCAAGCCAGGGAACTAACGTGTCAGCAGGGGTGAAGCTTGAGGGATATCTGTGAGTGCCAAGCCAGGGACCTAACGTGTCAGCAGGGGTGAAGCTTGAGGGATATCTGTGAGTGCCAAGCCAGGGACCTAACGTGTCAGCAGGGGTGAAGCTTAAGGAGTATCTGTGTGTGCCAAGCCAGGGACCCAGCAGGGAAGCGGGGGTGACGCTTGAAGAAGATACTGAGTGAGAAAGTTGGAAGAGCTCAGGGGATCGGGGCCATCTTAATGCAAGGGCACTCCTGGGCACTGCCCAGGGGCCCCAGGTACACGGGGGCCCCCACAATAATCTTGTATTACATCATACTTGCCAACTGTCCAGGATTTGCTGGGACAGTCATGCTTTTTACTAAAGTGTCCCGATATGGTCATGTCCCAAGAAGCGTCCCAGAACCCTATACTGTGCCCTACTGTAGGAAAAAATCTGGGGAAAAAATCGATTTGAATCTTGAATCGAGTTGCAAGGGCAAATCGATTCAAATTTTGACCAAATAGATTTTTTTTAAAAACATTTTCCATAGGACCGGTGCTCCGTGGACTAGGCCGAAGCCTCACCTAAAAAATCCTGGCCGCAGCTCGCCGCGATCCTGGGAAAAGGCCTTTTCCCAGCGAGCTGCGGGCGCCGGTCCTAAGGAGCTGCATGCAAGAGTTTTTAGGCGAGGCCGCGGCTTCGGCCTAGTCTACGGCCTTTTCCCAGGATCGCCTAAAAACTCCTGCCTGCAGCTTCTTAGGACCGGCGCGGTGTCCATCAGGAAAAAAAAACTCGATTCGAATCGTGAATCGAGTTTTTTGTTTTTTTAAATCGCTGATATTTTTTTTGGGGGCCAAAATCGCCCAGCCCTACTACTGAGCCCAGTATTGTGCCCACCTGACCCCCTCTATACTGTGCCCTTTATGTTGACTAGTCTTTGATTTATGGAATGTTTTCCTTTTGTCGATTTTTTATTGATAGTACTAATGAATATATGTTTAATTCTATCAACTATTTGTACTTTATTTCTTGAAAGTAGGTGCGTAAATTGGGGCAAGCTGGAAGGGGGCCCCAGTGCATTACTCTTCCCAGGGGCCCATGATGCTATTAAGACTGCCCTGGATCCAGTGGTTAGTGGATCTGAACTCTAGTGAGAGAGAGACGGGGAGCTCGTTGAGTAAATTTGTTGTGCGGTTCGTTTTGTACGAATCGAAAATTCGTACGAATTTCCGGAAAATTCGTACATTCGGAAGCATCCGAAATCCGAATTGCAATGCTTCCGAATTTTACGAAAAATACGAAATTTCATTGACAAATTTCGGATTCCGAATTTCTCAGACAAAATAAGAATGTTCGTTAATATCGTTTTATCATTGTCATAATAATTACGATTATTCGTTATGATGAAGTTAAAAACCCAGGAAGTCACCACAGCACAGGGATGGGGGGAGCCCCTCATAATGAGCACAGCACAGGGATGGTGGGAGCCCCTCATAATGAGCACAGCACAGGGATGGTGGGAGCCCCTCATAATGAGCACAGCACAGGGATGGTGGGGGCCCCTCATAATGAGCCTAGCACAGGGATGATGGGAGTCCCTCATAATGAGCACAGTACAAGGATGATGGGAGTCCCTCATAATGAGCACAGCACAGGGATGGTGGGAGTCCCTCATAATGAGCACAGTACAGGGATGGTGGGAGCCCCTCATAATGAGCACAGCACAGGGATGATGGGAGCCCCTCATAATGAGCACAACACAGGGATGGTGGGAGTCCCTCATAATGAGCACAGCACAGGGATGGTGGGAGCCCCTCATAATGAGCACAGCACAGGGATGGTGGGAGCCCCTCATAATGAGCACAGCACAGGGATGGTGGGGGCCCCTCATAATGAGCCTAGCACAGGGATGATGGGAGTCCCTCATAATGAGCACAGTACAAGGATGATGGGAGTCCCTCATAATGAGCACAGCACAGGGATGGTGGGAGTCCCTCATAATGAGCACAGTACAGGGATGGTGGGAGCCCCTCATAATGAGCACAGCACAGGGATGATGGGAGCCCCTCATAATGAGCACAGCACAGGGATGGTGGGAGCCCCTCATAATGAGCACAGTACAAGGATGATGGGAGTCCCTCATAATGAGCACAGCACAGGGATGGTGGGAGCCCCTCATAATGAGCACAGCACAGGGATGGTGGGAGCCCCTCATAATGAGCACAGCACAGGGATGGTGGGAGACCCTCATAATGAGCACAGCACAGGGATGATGGGAGCCCCTCATAATGAGCACAGCACAGGGATGATGGGAGTCCCTCATAATGAGCACAGCACAGGGATGGTGGGAGCCCCTCATAATGAGCACAGCACAGGGATGGTAGGGGCCCCTCATAATGAGCACAGCACAGGGATGGTGGGAGTCCCTCATAATGAGCACAGCACAGGGATGGTAGGGGCCCCTCATAATGAGCACAGCACAGGGATGGTAGGGGCCCCTCATAATGAGCACAGCACAGGGATGGTGGGAGTCCCTCATAATGAGCACAGCACAGGGATGGTAGGGGCCCCTCATAATGAGCCTAGCACAGGGATGATGGGAGTCCCTCATAATGAGCACAGCACAGGGATGGTAGGGGCCCCTCATAATGAGCACAGCACAGGGATGGTGGGAGCCCCTCATAATGAGCACAGCACAGGGATGATGGGAGTCCCTCATAATGAGCACAGCACAGGGATGGTGGGAGCCCCTCATAATGAGCACAGCACAGGGATGATGGGAGTCCCTCATAATGAGCACAGCACAGGGATGGTAGGGGCCCCTCATAATGAGCACAGCACAGGGATGATGGGGGCCCCTCATAATGAGCACAGCACAGGGATGGTAGGGGCCCCTCATAATGAGCACAGCACAGGGATGGTGGGAGTCCCTCATAATGAGCACAGCACAGGGATGGTAGGGGCCCCTCATAATGAGCCTAGCACAGGGATGATGGGAGTCCCTCATAATGAGCACAGCACAGGGATGGTAGGGGCCCCTCATAATGAGCCTAGCACAGGGATGGTGGGAGCCCCTCATAATGAGCACAGCACAGGGATGATGGGAGTCCCTCATAATGAGCACAGCACAGGGATGGTGGGAGCCCCTCATAATGAGCACAGCACAGGGATGGTGGGGGGCCCTCATAATGAGCACAGCACAGGGATGATGGGAGTCCCTCATAATGAGCACAGCACAGGGATGGTAGGGGCCCCTCATAATGAGCACAGCACAGGGATGGTAGGGGCCCCTCATAATGAGCACAGCACAGGGATGATGGGAGTCCCTCATAATGAGCACAGCACAGGGATGGTAGGGGCCCCTCATAATGAGCACAGCACAGGGATGGTAGGGGCCCCTCATAATGAGCACAGCACAGGGATGGTGGGAGTCCCTCATAATGAGCACAGCACAGGGATGGTAGGGGCCCCTCATAATGAGCCTAGCACAGGGATGATGGGAGTCCCTCATAATGAGCACAGCACAGGGATGGTGGGAGCCCCTCATAATGAGCACAGCACAGGGATGATGGGAGTCCCTCATAATGAGCACAGCACAGGGATGGTGGGGGGCCCTCATAATGAGCACAGCACAGGGATGATGGGAGTCCCTCATAATGAGCACAGCACAGGGATGGTAGGGGCCCCTCATAATGAGCACAGCACAGGGATGGTAGGGGCCCCTCATAATGAGCACAGCACAGGGATGGTGGGAGTCCCTCATAATGAGCACAGCACAGGGATGGTAGGGGCCCCTCATAATGAGCCTAGCACAGGGATGATGGGAGTCCCTCATAATGAGCACAGCACAGGGATGGTAGGGGCCCCTCATAATGAGCCTAGCACAGGGATGGTGGGAGCCCCTCATAATGAGCACAGCACAGGGATGATGGGAGTCCCTCATAATGAGCACAGCACAGGGATGGTGGGAGTCCCTCATAATGAGCACAGCACAGGGATGGTAGGGGCCCCTCATAATGAGCCTAGCATAGGGATGATGGGAGTCCCTCATAATGAGCACAGCACAGGGATGGTAGGGGCCCTCATAATGAGCACAGCACAGGGATGATGGGAGTCCCTCATAATGAGCACAGCACAGGGATGATGGGAGCCCCTCATAATGAGCACAGCACAGGGATGGTGGGAGCCCCTCATAATGGGCACAGCACAGGGATGGGGGGAACCCCTCATAATGAGCACAGCACAGGGATGGTGGGAGCCCCTCATAATGAGCACAGCACAGGGATGGTGGGAGCCCCTCATAATGAGCACAGCACAGGGATGGTGGGAGCCCCTCATAATGGGCACAGCACAGGGATGGGGGGAACCCCTCATAATGAGCACAGCACAGGGATGGTGGGAGCCCCTCATAATGAGCACAGCACAGGGATGGTGGGAGCCCCTCATAATGAGCACAGCACAGGGATGGGGGGAGCCCCTCATAACGAATGTTCGTAATTGTTACGAAAATTTTACGGATCTAACGAAAATTCGTATTTCGTACGAATCCAAATTGAATTTCAGACACAAATTAACGGCTAATACGAAACGGAACGAAACAAATTTATTGACGGCGCCCATGTCTGACAGCGAGTGAGTGTGGGGTAAAGAGAACTGTTCGTGTTGCAGACAGTTGAATATCTTTACCGTTAGTAACAGCTACAGGATTGTTGCCATAGGAGACAGCGGTCCTACCTATACAGAAGTGGTTGTCCGGCTGGAGGCCTTCACCTGTCTGGCTGTCTACCTGTGGAGGTCTCGGAGTCTGCCAATTAGCATGGCATCTACCTGAGGGGGTCCTGACCCTGGCCCTCTCTCTCCCACAGAACTGTTTAGGAGACAATAAATCTCTTTGCATTCAAAAAGTGTCTGGCGCCCACCTGTTCATCTTGCATGACGCCCACCATGCCTTGTAACCCGCTCTACACAGAAGGATGTCAGCTGTTCCCTAACTCTGGAGGACACCATCGGACTTCAGGCCCCCCCCCCGGGACTTTGCTACAATAATAACGGGCAATAGTTTTTACTAGTAGCAGAAAATGGCCACACCCAGCGCTCCGTATACAAAGCTCTCCCTGTGTAGTCTGGTCTCCACCCCATTAGGCTCCGCCCTCTGAGCGGCATCCCCAATGTAGGATGTTGGTGACGAAGTGGAAACCTCAAGAATGTTACAAGTCCGGGAGAGAGAACAAAATTCACTGCAAACTCCCTCCCCTCCCCCTCCTGACAGATCCATATTGATATATTCTGCAGAACATCGCTCCCTCCCCTCCCCCTCCTGACAGATCCATATTGATATATTCTGCAGATTATCCCATCACTGACCTCTCTAGAGATCCGCAGAGCATCACTCCCTCCCCTCCCCCTCCTGACAGATCCATATTGATATATTCTGCAGATTATTCCATCACTGACCTCTCTGGAGATCTGCAGAACATCGCTCCCTCCCCTCCCCCTCCTGACAGATCCATATTGATATATTCTGCAGATTATTCCATCACTGACCTCTCTGGAGATCTGCAGAACATCGCTCCCTCCCCTCCCCCTCCTGACAGATCCATATTGATATATTCTGCAGATTATTCCATCACTGACCCCTCTAGAGACCTGCAGAACATCGCTCCCTCCCCTCCCCCTCCTGACAGATCCATATTGATATATTCTGCAGATTATCCCATCACTGACCCCTCTAGAGATCTGCAGAACATCGCTCCCTCCCATCCCCCTCCTGACAGATCCATATTGATATATTCTGCAGATTATCCCATCACTGACCTCTCTAGAGATCTGCAGAACATCGCTCCCTCCCCCCTCCTGACAGATCCATATTGATATATTCTGCAGATTATCCCATCACTGACCTCTCTAGAGATCCGCAGAGCATCACTCCCTCCCCTCCCCCTCCTGACAGATCCATATTGATATATTCTGCAGATTATCCCATCACTGACCTCTCTAGAGATCTGCAGAACATCGCTCCCTCCCCTCCCCCTCCTGACAGATCCATATTGATATATTCTGCAGATTATTCCATCACTGACCTCTCTAGAGATCTGCAGAACATCGCTCCCTCCCCTCCCCCTCCTGACAGATCCATATTGATATATTCTGCAGATTATTCCATCACTGACCTCTCTAGAGATCTGCAGAACATCGCTCCCTCCCCTCCACCTCCTGACAGATCCATATTGATATATTCTGCAGATTATTCCATCACTGACCTCTCTGGAGATCTGCAGAACATCGCTCCCTCCCCTCCCCCTCCTGACAGATCCATATTGATATATTCTGCAGATTATTCCATCACTGACCCCTCTAGAGACCTGCAGAACATCGCTCCCTCCCCTCCCCCTCCTGACAGATCCATATTGATATATTCTGCAGATTATTCCATCACTGACCTCTCTGGAGATCTGCAGAACATCGCTCCCTCCCATCCCCCTCCTGACAGATCCATATTGATATATTCTGCAGATTATCCCATCACTGACCTCTCTAGAGATCCGCAGAGCATCACTCCCTCCCCTCCCCCTCCTGACAGATCCATATTGATATATTCTGCAGATTATCCCATCACTGACCTCTCTAGAGATCCGCAGAGCATCACTCCCTCCCCTCCCCCTCCTGACAGATCCATATTGATATATTCTGCAGATTATCCCATCACTGACCCCTCTAGAGATCTGCAGAACATCGCTCCCTCCCCTCCCCCTCCTGACAGATCCATATTGATATATTCTGCAGATTATCCCATCACTGACCTCTCTAGAGATCTGCAGAACATCGCTCCCTCCCCTCCCCCTCCTGACAGATCCATATTGATATATTCTGCAGATTATCCCATCACTGACCTCTCTAGAGATCTGCAGAACATCACTCCCTCCCATCCCCCTCCTGACAGATCCATATTGATATATTCTGCAGATTATTCCATCACTGACCTCTCTAGAGATCCGCAGAGCATCACTCCCTCCCCTCCCCCTCCTGACAGATCCATATTGATATATTCTGCAGATTATTCCATCACTGACCTCTCTAGAGATCTGCAGAACATCGCTCCCTCCCCTCCCCCTCCTGACAGATCCATATTGATATATTCTGCAGATTATTCCATCACTGACCCCTCTAGAGATCTGCAGAACATCGCTCCCTCCCCTCCCCTCCTGACAGATCCATATTGATATATTCTGCAGATTATCCCATCACTCGCCTCTCTAGAGATCTGCAGAACATCACTCCCTCCCCTCCCCCTCCTGACAGATCCATATTGATATATTCTGCAGATTATTCCACCACTGACCCCTCTAGAGATCTGCAGAACATCGCTCCCTCCCCTCCCCCTCCTGACAGATCCATATTGATATATTCTGCAGATTATTCCATCACTGACCTCTCTAGAGATCTGCAGAACATCGCTCCCTCCCCTCCCCCTCCCCCTCCTGACAGATCCATATTGATATATTCTGCAGATTATCCCATCACTCGCCTCTCTAGAGATCTGCAGAACATCACTCCCTCCCCTCCCCCTCCTGACAGATCCATATTGATATATTCTGCAGATTATTCCACCACTGACCCCTCTAGAGATCTGCAGAACATCGCTCCCTCCCCTCCCCCTCCTGACAGATCCATATTGATATATTCTGCAGATTATTCCATCACTGACCTCTCTAGAGATCTGCAGAACATCGCTCCCTCCCCTCCCCCTCCCCCTCCTGACAGATCCATATTGATATATTCTGCAGATTATTCCATCACTGACCTCTCTGGAGATCTGCAGAGCATCGCTCCCTCCCCTCCCCCTCCTGACAGATCCATATTGATATATTCTGCAGATTATTCCATCACTGACCTCTCTAGAGATCTGCAGAACATCGCTCCCTCCCCTCCCCCTCCTGACAGATCCATATTGATATATTCTGCAGATTATTCCATCACTGACCTCTCTAGAGATCTGCAGAACATCGCTCCCTCCCCTCCCCCTCCTGACAGATCCATATTGATATATTCTGCAGATTATTCCATCACTGACCTCTCTGGAGATCTGCAGAACATCGCTCCCTCCCCTCCCCCTCCTGACAGATCCATATTGATATATTCTGCAGATTATTCCATCACTGACCCCTCTAGAGACCTGCAGAACATCGCTCCCTCCCCTCCCCCTCCTGACAGATCCATATTGATATATTCTGCAGATTATTCCATCACTGACCTCTCTGGAGATCTGCAGAACATCGCTCCCTCCCATCCCCCTCCTGACAGATCCATATTGATATATTCTGCAGATTATCCCATCACTGACCTCTCTAGAGATCCGCAGAGCATCACCCCCTCCCCTCCCCCTCCTGACAGATCCATATTGATATATTCTGCAGATTATCCCATCACTGACCTCTCTAGAGATCCGCAGAGCATCACTCCCTCCCCTCCCCCTCCTGACAGATCCATATTGATATATTCTGCAGATTATCCCATCACTGACCCCTCTAGAGATCTGCAGAACATCGCTCCCTCCCCTCCCCCTCCTGACAGATCCATATTGATAAATTCTGCAGATTATCCCATCACTGACCTCTCTAGAGATCCGCAGAGCATCACTCCCTCCCCTCCCCCTCCTGACAGATCCATATTGATATATTCTGGAGATTATCCCATCACTGACCTCTCTAGAGATCTGCAGAACATCGCTCCCTCCCCTCCCCCTCCTGACAGATCCATATTGATATATTCTGCAGATTATCCCATCACTGACCTCTCTAGAGATCTGCAGAACATCACTCCCTCCCATCCCCCTCCTGACAGATCCATATTGATATATTCTTCAGATTATTCCATCACTGACCTCTCTAGAGATCCGCAGAGCATCACTCCCTCCCCTCCCCCTCCTGACAGATCCATATTGATATATTCTGCAGACTATTCCATCACTGACCTCTCTAGAGATCTGCAGAACATCGCTCCCTCCCCTCCCCCTCCTGACAGATCCATATTGATATATTCTGCAGATTATTCCATCACTGACCTCTCTAGAGATCTGCAGAACATCGCTCCCTCCCCTCCCCCTCCCCCTCCTGACAGATCCATATTGATATATTCTGCAGATTATTCCATCACTGACCTCTCTGGAGATCTGCAGAGCATCGCTCCCTCCCCTCCCCCTCCTGACAGATCCATATTGATATATTCTGCAGATTATTCCATCACTGACCTCTCTAGAGATCTGCAGAACATCGCTCCCTCCCCTCCCCCTCCCCCTCCTGACAGATCCATATTGATATATTCTGCAGATTATTCCATCACTGACCTCTCTGGAGATCTGCAGAGCATCGCTCCCTCCCCTCCCCCTCCTGACAGATCCATATTGATATATTCTGCAGATTATTCCATCACTGACCCCTCTAGAGATCTGCAGAACATCGCTCCCTCCCCTCCCCCTCCTGACAGATCCATATTGATATATTCTGCAGATTATTCCATCACTGACCTCTCTAGAGATCTGCAGAACATCGCTCCCTCCCCTCCCCCTCCTGACAGATCCATATTGATATATTCTGCAGATTATTCCATCACTGACCTCTCTAGAGATCTGCAGAACATCGCTCCCTCCCCTCCCCCCTCCTGACAGATCCATATTGATATATTCTGCAGATTATTCCATCACTGACCTCTCTAGAGATCTGCAGAACATCGCTCCCTCCCATCCCCCTCCTGACAGATCCATATTGATATATTCTGCAGAACATCGCACCATCCCATCCCCCTCCTGACAGATCCATATTGATATATTCTGCAGATTATCCCACCACTGATCTCTCTAGAGATCTGCAGAGCATCGCTCCCTCCCCCTCCTGACAGATCCATATTGATATATTCTGCAGATTATCCCATCACTGACCCCTCTAGAGATCTGCAGAACATCGCTCCCTCCCCTCCCCCTCCTGACAGATCCATATTGATATATTCTGCAGATTAATCCATCACTGACCTCTCTAGAGATCTGCAGAACATCGCTCCCTCCCCTCCCCCTCCTGACAGATCCATATTGATATATTCTGCAGATTATCCCATCACTGACCTCTCTAGAGATCTGCAGAACATCGCTCCCTCCCCTCCCCCTCCTGACAGTTCCATATTGATATATTCTGCAGATTATTCCATCACTGACCTCTCTAGAGATCTGCAGAACATCGCTCCCTCCCCTCCCCCTCCTGACAGATCCATATTGATATATTCTGCAGATTATCCCATCACTGACCTCTCTAGAGATCTGCAGAGCATCGCTCCCTCCCCTCCCCCTCCTGACAGATCCATATTGATATATTCTGCAGATTATCCCATCACTGACCCCTCTAGAGAGCTGCAGAGCATCGCTCCCTCCCCCCTCCTGACAGATCCATATTGATATATTCTGCAGATTATCCCATCACTGACCTCTCTAGAGATCTGCAGAACATCGCTCCCTCCCCTCCCCCTCCTGACAGATCCATATTGATATATTCTGCAGATTATCCCATCACTGACCTCTCTAGAGATCTGCAGAACATCGCTCCCTCCCATCCCCCTCCTGACAGATCCATATTGATATATTCTGCAGATTATTCCATCACTGACCCCTCTAGAGATCTGCAGAACATCGCTCCCTCCCCTCCCCCTCCTGACAGATCCATATTGATATATTCTGCAGATTATTCCATCACTGACCTCTCTAGAGATCTGCAGAACATCGCTCCCTCCCCTCCCCCTCCTGACAGATCCATATTGATATATTCTGCAGATTATTCCATCACTGACCTCTCTAGAGATCTGCAGAACATCGCTCCCTCCCCTCCCCCCTCCTGACAGATCCATATTGATATATTCTGCAGATTATTCCATCACTGACCTCTCTAGAGATCTGCAGAACATCGCTCCCTCCCCCTCCTGACAGATCCATATTGATATATTCTGCAGATTATCCCATCACTGACCCCTCTAGAGATCTGCAGAACATCGCTCCCTCCCCTCCCCCTCCTGACAGATCCATATTGATATATTCTGCAGATTATTCCATCACTGACCTCTCTAGAGATCTGCAGAACATCGCTCCCTCCCATCCCCCTCCTGACAGATCCATATTGATATATTCTGCAGAACATCGCACCATCCCATCCCCCTCCTGACAGATCCATATTGATATATTCTGCAGATTATCCCACCACTGATCTCTCTAGAGATCTGCAGAGCATCGCTCCCTCCCCCTCCTGACAGATCCATATTGATATATTCTGCAGATTATCCCATCACTGACCCCTCTAGAGATCTGCAGAACATCGCTCCCTCCCCTCCCCCTCCTGACAGATCCATATTGATATATTCTGCAGATTATCCCATCACTGACCTCTCTAGAGATCTGCAGAACATCGCTCCCTCCCCTCCCCCTCCTGACAGATCCATATTGATATATTCTGCAGATTAATCCATCACTGACCTCTCTAGAGATCTGCAGAACATCGCTCCGCCCCCTCCCCCTCCTGACAGATCCATATTGATATATTCTGCAGATTATCCCATCACTGACCTCTCTAGAGATCTGCAGAACATCGCTCCCTCCCCTCCCCCTCTTGACAGATCCATATTGATATATTCTGCAGATTATCCCATCACTGACCTCTCTAGAGATCTGCAGAACATCGCTCCCTCCCCTCCCCCTCCTGACAGATCCATATTGATATATTCTGCAGATTATTCCATCACTGACCTCTCTAGAGATCTGCAGAACATCGCTCCCTCCCCTTCCCTCCTGACAGATCCATATTGATATATTCTGCAGATTATCCCATCACTGACCTCTCTAGAGATCTGCAGAGCATCGCTCCCTCCCCTCCCCCTCCTGACAGATCCATATTGATATATTCTGCAGATTATCCCATCACTGACCCCTCTAGAGAGCTGCAGAGCATCGCTCCCTCCCCCCTCCTGACAGATCCATATTGATATATTCTGCAGATTATCCCATCACTGACCTCTCTAGAGATCTGCAGAACATCGCTCCCTCCCCTCCCCCTCCTGACAGATCCATATTGATATATTCTGCAGATTATCCCATCACTGACCTCTCTAGAGATCTGCAGAACATCGCTCCCTCCCATCCCCCTCCTGACAGATCCATATTGATATATTCTGCAGATTATCCCATCACTGACCTCTCTAGAGATCTGCAGAGCATCGCTCCCTCCCATCCCCCTCCTGACAGATCCATATTGATATATTCTGCAGATTATCCCATCACTGACCTCTCTAGAGATCTGCAGAGTATCGCTCCCTCCCCTCCCCCTCCTGACAGATCCATATTGATATATTCTGCAGATTATTCCATCACTGACCCCTCTAGAGATCTGCAGAACATCGCTCCCTCCCCTCCCCCTCCTGACAGATCCATATTGATATATTCTGCAGATTATCCCATCACTGACCTCTCTAGAGATCTGCAGAACATCGCTCCCTCCCATCCCCCTCCTGACAGATCCATATTGATATATTCTGCAGATTATCTCATCACTGACCCCTCTAGAGATCTGCAGAACATCGCTCCCTCCCATCCCCCTCCTGACAGATCCATATTGATATATTCTGTCTCTCCTCTATTTTAGTACAAATCCCTGATTGGCTCGTCATTCATTTCTCCTCGCGGTGCTCCGGGTGTCTGTTCGGCCCGGTGCCGGGTACTCGCTACGTGTGGATTGGTTGGGTTGTAGCGCTGGGTGTGTCCATGAAGGAGTTAACAATCTGTGTGACTCATACAAACCACAGGCAGCTATAACCAAATATAAAACATAACGCACCGACCCTCCCCCTCCCCCATCATTATCCCGGCTTCCTAGGAAGGAGAAGGGAGGAGGGGTGAGGGGCTCCCAAGAATGATTAATCTCACTTTATTGTAGATCTGGCAAATATTTGGAAACATATTAATTTTTTTATACAAGAGAAACAACAAACACCGCCCACTATGTCTGTCTTCCAATCAAAACGTATAAAAACACCGACCGCTCAACCGTCACATCCGTGAATTAAAGTGGAACTCCAATGGTCCAAAGAAAGATGTTTTATCCAAATAAGAGAATTTCTGAGATAACTGGAATCATTGGACTTTTCCTATGTTATCCCAAAACGGGCCCCCCCCACCCCCCCTTAATAAAAAGGCCTCGTCCTGGAGAGGGCGGGGCTGAGGGGGAGGCAGAAGAGGCAGTGCACAGATGTCACTGTCCTACTGGAAGGTGACCCCCCCCCCCCCCCCCCCAGTCTCAAGTCTTTTGCCGACTCTTAACAGGTTTTCTTCTAAGATTGTCCTGTAATTGTCTCCATCCATCTTCCCATCAACTCTGACCAGCTTCCCTGTCCCTGCTGAAGAAAAGCATCCCCACCACATGATGCTTCCACCACCATGTTTCACGGTGGGGATGGTGTGTTCAGGGTGATGTGCAGTGTTAGTTTTCCCCACACATAGCATTTTACTTTTAGGCCAAAAAGTTGAATTTTGGTGTCATGTGACCAGAGCACCTTCTTCCACATGATTGCTGTGTCCCCCACATGTTTGCCGTGTCCCCCACATGTTTGCCGTGTCCCCCCACATTTTTGCCTGCCCCCCACATGTTTGCTGTGTCCCCCACATTATTGCTGTGTCCCCCACATGTTTGCTGTGTCCCCCACATGTTTGCTGTGTCCCCCACATGATTACCGTGTCCCCCACATGATTGCCGTGTCCCCCACATGTTTGCCGTGTCCCCCACATGTTTGCTGTGTCCCCCACATGATTGCTGTGTCCCCCACATGATTTCTGTGTCCCCCACATGTTTGCTGTGTCCCCCACATGATTGCTGTGTCCTCCACATGGCTTCTCACAAATTACAAACAGGACTTCTTATGACTTTCTTTCCCCAATGTCTTTCTTCTTGTCACTCTTCCATAAAGGGCAGATTTGTGGAGAAGAAGACTAATAGTTGTCCTGTGGACAGATTCTCCCCCCTGAGCTGTGGATCCTGCAGCCCCTCCAGAGTTACCATGGGCCTATTGGCTGCTTCTCTGATGAATGCTCTCCTTGCCCGGCCCGGTCAGTTTAGGTGGACAGCCATGTCTTGGTAGGTTGGCAGTTGTGCCATACTCTTTCCATTTTCCGATGATGGATTGAACACAGAGCTCCGTGAGATGTTCAAAGCTTGGGAGATTTTATTTTATAACCTAACCCTGCTTTATACTTCTCCACAACTTTATCCCTGACCTGTCTGGTGTGTTCCTTGGCCTTCATGATGATGTTTGTTCACTAAGGTTCTCTAACAAACCTCTGAGGGCTTCACAGAACAGCTGTATTTATACTGAGATTACATGACACACAGGTGGACTCTATTTACTAATTAGGTGACTTCTGAAGGCAATTGGTTCCTCTAGATTTTAGTTATCAGAGTAAAGGGGGCTGAATACAAATGTCCCCCCCCCCCCCACTTCTCACATATTTATTTGTATCATTTATCATTTTCCTTCCACTTCACAATTATGTGACACTTTGTGTTGGTCCATCACATAAAATCCCAATAAAATACATTTACGTTTTTTGGCTGTAACATGAGAAAATGTGGGAAATTTCAAGGGGTATGAATACTTTTTCAAGGCGCTGTACATTAACCACTTAACGACCGCCCACCGCCGATTTACGTCGGCAGAATGGCACGGACAGGCAGAATCACGTAGATCTATGTGATCGCCTTTGTGCAGTTGGGGGGTCCATCCGGACCCCCCTTCACTGCAGTGAGCGGCCGTTAAGTGTTCGGGAGCGATCAGGCATGAGGGGGCGGCCGCTCGATTCCGCCCCCCCCCTCGCGATCGCTCCCGGCCAATGAAAATGCTTCCTCCGCCATGTGATGTAAACAAGGCTGGAGGAAGTGATGTCATCTCCCTCGCCGCGGTCTTTTCGTTCCCGGCGCCGAGCAGAGAAGAAGCAGGTTAGTGCACCAACAGTCCACTGACACGTAGGTACACATAGGCACACAAAACACCCCCCAGTCACCCCCAGATCACCCCCCAGGTCACCCCAAAGCCCCCAATCACAGTGTCACTGATTGCAGTGATCATTTATTTTACTGATCACTGCATTTAGTGTCATCTGTGATTGTAAAAAGTTGCAGGGCAGTTAGGATTAGGCCCCTTTAGGTCCAGGGTAGCCCCCTAACCCCCCCTAATAAAGGTTTAACCCCTTGATCACCCCCCAGGTAACCCTTTCACCCCCTAACTTCAGCGTCACTAAGCGATTGTTTTTCCGATCACTGTATTCGTGTCGCTGGTGTTTTAGATAGGCAGTTATTTTTTTTTAGGTTCGCCGCAGGTTTTTATTAGTGTCAGGTACCCCCATATATTATTTTAACCCCCTGATTGCCCCTAGAGTTAACCCTTTCACCAGTGATCGCCGTATAAGTGTCACTGGTGTCACTGGTTAGCCAGTAAGTTATTTAGTTATTTAGGTTACCCGTCAGGTTTTTATATAGTGTCAGGTACCCCCATATTTAACCTAATAAAGGTTTTAACCCCCTGATTGCCCCTAGTTAACCCTTTCACCAGTGATCACCATATAAAGGTTACGGGTGACGCTGGTTGATTAGTTTGCTTTTTATAGCATCAGGGCACCCGCCGTATATAACCCAATAAAGGTTTAACCCCCCTGATCGCCCGGCGGGTGAGATCAATTAGGTTTTAGCGCCAGAGAGGGTCTGCGTCGCCCCAGGCAGTGTTAGGTTAGTGCCAGTAACGCTAACACCCACGCGCAAAGCATACACCCCCCTTAGTGGTATAGTATCTGATCAGATCTGATCAGATCTATACTAGCATCCCCAGCGGTTTAGGGTTCCCAAAAACGCAGTGTTAGCGGGATCAGCCCAGATACCTGCTAGCGCCTGCGTTTAGCCCCTCCGCCCAGCCTAGCCCAGCCCAGCCCACCCAAGTGCAGTATCGATCGATCACTGTCACTTACCAAACACAACACACATAACTGCAGCGTTCGCAGTGCTTGGTTTTTGGGGCCCTGTACGCGGCTAGGCTCCCAAAAAGTCCCACACATGTGGTATCCCCGTACTCAGGAAAAGCAGCAGAATGTATTTTGGGGTGTAATTCCACATATAACCATGGCATGTGTGAGCAATATATCATTTAGTGACAACTTTTTGTACATTTTTTTTTTCTTTTTGTCATTATTCAATCATTTGGGACAAAAAAATAAAATATTCAATGGGGTCAACATGCCTCTCAGCAAATAGCTTGGGGTGTCTACTTTCCAAAATGGGGTCATTTGGGGGGGTTTTGTGCCATCTTGGCATTTTATGGCCTTCAAAACTGTGATAGGTAGTGAGGAGTGAAATCAAAAATTTATGCCCTTAGAAATCCTGAAGGCGGTGCTTGGTTTTTGGGGTCCCGTACGCGGCTAGGCTCCCAAAAAGTCCCACACATGTGGTATCCCCGTACTCAGGAGAAGCAGCAGAATGTATTTTGGGGTGTAATTTCACATATGCCCATGGCTTGTGTGAGCAATATATCATTTAGTGACAACTTTGTGCAAAAAAAAAAAAGTTTGTCATATTCCCGCAACTTGTGGCAAAATATAAAATATTCCATGGACTGAACATGCCTCTCAGTAAATAGCTTGGGGTGTCTACTTACCAAAATGGGGTCATTTGGGGGGGTTTTGTGCTATTTTGGCATTTTATGGCCTTCGAAACTGTGATAGGTAGTGAGGAGTGAAATCAAAAATGTGCGCCCTTAGAAATCCTGAAGGCGGTGCTTGGTTTCCGGGGTCCCGTACGCGGCTAGGCTCCCAAAAAGTCCCACACATGTGGTATCCCCGTACTCAGGAGAAGCAGCAGAATGTATTTTGGGGTGCAATTCCACATATAACCATGGCATGTGTGAGCAATATATCATTTAGTGACAACTTTTTGTAATTTTTTTTTTTTTTTTTTGTCATTATTCAATCACTTGGGACAAAAAAAAAAAAATATTCAATGGGCTCAACATGCCTCTCAGCAATTTCCTTGGGGTGTCTACTTTCCAAAATGGGGTCATTTGGGGGGGTTTTGTACTGCCCTGCCATTTTAGCACCTCAAGAAATGAGATAGGCAGTCATAAATTTAAAGCTGTGTAAATTTCAGAAAATGTACCCTAGTTTGTAGACGCTATAACTTTTGCGCAAACCAATAAATATACGCTTATTGACATTTTTTTTACTAAAGACATGTGGCTGAATACATTTTGGCCTAAATGTATGACTAAAATTGAGTTTATTCGATTTTTCTTATAACAAAAAGTAGAAAATATCTTTTTTTTTCACAATTTTCGGTCTTTTTCCATTTATATCGCAAAAAATAAAAATCGCAGAGGCAATCAAATACCATTAAAAGAAAGCTCTATTTGTGGGAAGAAAAGGACGCAAATTTCATTTGGGTACAACATTGCATGTCCGCACAATTTACAGTTAAAGCAGCGCAGTGCCGAATCCCAAAAACAGGCCTGGTCCTAATGGCCCGAAATGGTCCGGGGCTTAAGTGGTTAAACACTCGGGTGTGAATGGCGCCCTGCGGATTATAAATGAAGAGGTTTTCGCGCACTTTTGGGGCGCTCGGATTCTGCATTGTAGGCGATGATGAGGTGAACAGCTCTTAAAGGGCAAAAAAATGTGGCGAGCGAAACGCGTGTTGTATAGAAATACACCCAATGCGAGGAGAATGCAAAATTAAAAGTTGGCTCCAAACGTTTACAATTTAAGGAACATTAACCCCGCCCCCTTTGTGTGCCCCCTTCCCCTCCACCTCCTTCTCTCTCTCTCTTTCTTCTTTTTGAACCCAAATCTGTAAACGTTTTTTTTTACGGCCTCATTTTCCGCGGGCGCTTGCCAATTTACTAAAAGAAAAAAATTAATAAATCTGCAGACGAGAGGGAAGAGAGGGCCATGTCTGCCAAGCAGCGCTCCGCAGGTCGCGAGGAGTCACGTGACGGCGTAGTCAGGATTTGGTAGTGAAGACTCGGATCCGGCTCCCGGCAGAGGCGGTGGTGGTGGAGGGGCTGGAGGACCCGGTAGGGCGAGCTGCTGTACCTTTTCTTCAAGGGAAAAGTTGACTTCATCAGGCATCTGAGGCCTCCCACATGGTCCCTCTGTGGCCCCCAGGCGGTCTCGTGAGTTTCCCGGTGTTTATTTTTGCCGGGTTTCCTTAGTGACGGCGGGGACAGGGAAGCCCGGAGATATTTTGGGAATTGCGGTTGCAGACAGGGCTTCCCTTGTATGAGAAACGTCTAGAACCACACAAACATCTGCTGGGTCCACACAATGTGTGCTGATTGTCAGGACACACGGCTTGTTCTTGTGTATTGCTGCTCCTAGGGGCCCATGTCCCCTGTATTGCTGCTCCTAGGGGCCCATGTCCCCTGTATTGCTGCTCCTAGGGGCCCATGTCCCCTGTATTGCTGCTCCTAGGGGCCCATGTCTCCTGTATTGCTGCTCCTAGGGGCCCATGCCTCCTGTATTGCTGCTCCTAGGGGCCCATGTCCCCTGTATTGCTGCTCCTAGGGGCCCCTGTATCCTGTATTGCTCCTCCTAGGGGCCCATGTCTCCTGTATTGCTGCTCCTAGGGGCCCATGTCTCCTGTAGTGCTGCTCCTAGGGGCCCATGCCCCTTGTATTGATGCTTCTAGGGGCCCATGTCCCCTGTATTGATGCTTCTAGGGGCCCATGTCCCCTGTATTGATGCTTCTAGGGGCCCATGTCCCCTGTATGGCTGCTCCTGGGGCCCATGTCCCCTGTATTGCTGCTCCTAGGGGCCCATGTCCCCTGTATTGCTGCTCCTAGGGGCCCATGTCCCCTGTATTGATGCTCTTAGGGGCCCATGTCTCCTGTACTGCTGCTCCTAGGGACCCATGTCCCCTGTATTGCTGCTCTTAGGGGCCCATGTCCCCTGTATTGCTGCTCTTAGGGGCCCATGTCCCCTGTATTGCTGCTCTTAGGGGCCCATGTCCCCTGTATTGCTGCTCCTAGGGGCCCATGTCCCCTGTATTGATGCTTCTAGGGGCCCATGTCCCCTGTATTGCTGCTCCTGGGGCCCATGTCCCCTGTATTGCTGCTCCTAGGGGCCCATGTCCCCTGTATTGCTGCTCCTAGGGGCCCATGTCCCCTGTATTGATGCTCTTAGGGGCCCATGTCTCCTGTACTGCTGCTCCTAGGGACCCATGTCCCCTGTATTGCTGCTCTTAGGGGCCCATGTCCCCTGTATTGCTGCTCTTAGGGGCCCATGTCCCCTGTATTGCTGCTCTTAGGGGCCCATGTCCCCTGTATTGCTGCTCCTAGGGGCACATGTCTCCTGTATTGCTGCTCCTAGGGGCCCATGTCTTTGTGTTTTGCTGCTTCTAGGGGCCCATGTCTCCTGTATTGCTGCTCCTAGGGGCCCATGTCCCCTGTATTGATGCTCCGAGGGGCCCATGTCCCCTGTATTGATGCTTCTAGGGGCCCATGTCCCCTGTATTGCTGCTCCTAGGGGCCCATGTCCCCTGTATTGCTGCTCCTAGGGGCCCATGTCCCCTGTATTGCTGCTCCTAGGGGCCCATGTCTCCTGTAGTGCTGCTCCTAGGGGCCCATGTCTCCTGTATTGCTGCTCCTAGGGGCCCATGTCTCCTGTATTGCTGCTCCTAGGGGCCCATGCCCCCTGTATTGATGCTTCTAGGGGCCCATGTCCCCTGTATTGATGCTTCTAGGGGCCCATGTCCCCTGTATTGATGCTTCTAGGGGCCCATGTCCCCTGTATTGCTGCTCCTAGGGGCCCATGTCCCCTGTATTGCTGCTCCTAGGGGCCCATGTCCCCTGTATTGCTGCTTCTAGGGGCCCATGTCTCCTGTATTGCTGCTCCTAGGGGCCCATGTCCCCTGTATTGATGCTCCGAGGGGCCCATGTCCCCTGTATTGATGCTTCTAGGGGCCCATGTCCCCTGTATTGCTGCTCCTAGGGGCCCATGTCCCCTGTATTGCTGCTCCTAGGGGCCCATGTCCCCTGTATTGCTGCTCCTAGGGGCCCATGTCTCCTGTAGTGCTGCTCCTAGGGGCCCATGTCTCCTGTATTGCTGCTCCTAGGGGCCCATGTCTCCTGTAGTGCTGCTCCTAGGGGCCCATACCCCCTGTATTGATGCTTCTAGGGGCCCATGTCCCCTGTATTGATGCTTCTAGGGGCCCATGTCCCCTATATTGATGCTTCTAGGGGCCCATGTCCCCTGTATTGCTGCTCCTAGGGGCCCATGTCCCCTGTATTGCTGCTCCTAGGGGCCCATGTCCCCTGTATTGCTGCTCCTAGGGGCCCATGTCCCCTGTATTGCTGCTCCTAGGGGCCCATGCCTCCTGTATTGCTGCTCCTAGGGGCCCATGTCCCCTGTATTGCTGCTCCTAGGGGCCCATGTCCCCTGTATTGCTGCTCCTAGGGGCCCATGTCCCCTGTATTGCTGCTCCTAGGGGCCCATGTCCCCTGTATTGCTGCTCCTAGGGGCCCATGTCCCCTGTATTGCTGCTCCTAGGGGCCCCTGTATCCTGTATTGCTCCTCCTAGGGGCCCATGTCCCCTGTATTGCTGCTCCTAGGGGCCCATGTCTCCTGTAGTGCTGCTCCTAGGGGCCCATGTCTCCTGTATTGCTGCTCCTAGGGGCCCATGTCTCCTGTAGTGCTGCTCCTAGGGGCCCATGCCCCCTGTATTGATGCTTCTAGGGGCCCATGTCCCCTGTATTGATGCTTCTAGGGGCCCATGTCCCCTGTATTGATGCTTCTAGGGGCCCATGTCCCCTGTATTGATGCTTCTAGGAGCCCATGTCCCCTGTATTGCTGCTCCTAGGGGCCCATGTCCCCTGTATTGCTGCTCCTAGGGGCCCATGTCCCCTGTATTGCTGCTCCTAGGGGCCCATGTCCCCTGTATTGCTGCTCCTAGGGGCCCATGCCTCCTGTATTGCTGCTCCTAGGGGCCCATGTCCCCTGTATTGCTGCTCCTAGGGGCCCATGTCCCCTGTATTGCTGCTCCTAGGGGCCCATGCCCCCTGTATTGCTGCTCCTAGGGGCCCATGTCCCCTGTATTGATGCTCCGAGGGGCCCATGTCCCCTGTATTGATGCTTCTAGGGGCCCATGTCCCCTGTATTGCTGCTCCTAGGGGCCCATGTCTCATGTATTGCTGCTCCTAGGGGCCCATGTCCCCTGTATTGCTGCTCCTAGGGGCCCATGTCCCCTGTATTGCTGCTCCTAGGGGCCCATGTCCCCTGTATTGCTGCTCCTAGGGGCCCATGTCCCCTGTATTGCTGCTCCTAGGGGCCCATGTCCCCTGTATTGCTGCTCCTAGGGGCCCATGTCCCCTGTATTGCTGCTCCTAGGGGCCCATGTCTCCTGTAGTGCTGCTCCTAGGGGCCCATTTCTCCTGTATTGCTGCTCCTAGGGGCCCATGTCCCCTGTATTGCTGCTCCTAGGGGCCCATGTCCCCTGTATTGATGCTATTAGGGGCCCATGTCCCATGTATTGCTGCTCTTAGGGGCCCATGTCCCCTGTATTGCTGCTCTTAGGGGCCCATGTCCCCTGTATTGCTGCTCCTAGGGGCACATGTCTCCTGTATTCCTGCTCCTAGGGGCCCATGTCTTTGTGTTTTGCTGCTTCTAGGGGCCCATGTCTCCTGTATTGCTGCTCCTAGGGGCCCATGTCCCCTGTATTGATGCTCCGAGGGGCCCATGTCCCCTGTATTGATGCTTCTAGGGGCCCATGTCCCCTGTATTGCTGCTCCTAGGGGCCCATGTCCCCTGTATTGATGCTATTAGGGGCCCATGTCTCCTGTATTGCTGCTCCTAGTGACCCATGTCCCCTGTATTGCTGCTCTTAGGGGCCCATGTCCCCTGTATTGCTGCTCTTAGGGGCCCATGTCCCCTGTATTGCTGCTCCTAGGGGCACATGTCTCCTGTATTGCTGCTCCTAGGGGCCCATGTCTTTGTGTTTTGCTGCTTCTAGGGGCCCATGTCTCCTGTATTGCTGCTACTAGGGGCCCATGTCCCCTGTATTGCTGCTCCTAGGGGCCCATGTCCCCTGTATTGATGCTTCTAGGGGCCCATGTCCCCTGTATTGCTGCTCCTAAGGGCCCATGTCCCCTGTATTGCTGCTCCTAGGGGCCCATGTCCCCTGTATTGCTGCTCCTAGGGGCCCATGCCCCCTGTATTGCTGCTCCTAGGGGCCCATGCCCCCTGTATTGCTGCTCCTAGGGGCCCATGTCCCCTGTATTGCTGCTCCTAGGGGCCCATGTCCCCTGTATTGCTGCTCCTAGGGGCCCATGTCCCCTGTATTGCTGCTCCTAGGGGCCCATGTCCCCTGTATTGCTGCTCCTAGGGGCCCCTGTATCCTGTATTGCTCCTCCTAGGGGCCCATGTCCCCTGTATTGCTGATCCTAGGGGCCCATGTCTCCTGTAGTGCTGCTCCTAGGGGCCCATGTCTCCTGTATTGCTGCTCCTAGGGGCCCATGTCTCCTGTAGTGCTCCTCCTAGGGGCCCATGCCCCCTGTATTGATGCTTCTAGGGGCCCATGTCCCCTGTATTGATGCTTCTAGGGGCCCATGTCCCCTGTATTGATGCTTCTAGGGGCCCATGTCCCCTGTATTGATGCTTCTAGGGGCCCATGTCCCCTGTATTGCTGCTCCTGGGGCCCATGTCCCCTGTATTGCTGCTCCTAGGGGCCCATGTCCCCTGTATTGATGCTATTAGGGGCCCATGTCTCCTGTATTGCTGCTCCTAGGGACCCATGTCCCCTGTATTGCTGCTCTTAGGGGCCCATGTCCCCTATATTGCTGCTCTTAGGGGCCCATGTCCCCTGTATTGCTGCTCTTAGGGGCCCATGTCCCCTGTATTGCTGCTCCTAGGGGCACATGTCTCCTGTATTGCTGCTCCTAGGGGCCCATGTCTTTGTGTTTTGCTGCTTCTAGGGGCCCATGTCTCCTGTATTGCTGCTCCTAGGGGCCCATGCCCCCTGTATTGCTGCTCCTAGGGGCCCCTGTCCCCTGTATTGATGCTTCTAGGGGCCCATGTCCCCTGTATTGCTGCTCCTAGGGGCCCATGTCCCCTGTATTGCTGCTCCTAGGGGCCCATGTTTCCTGTATTGATGCTATTAGGGGCCCATGTCTCCTGTATTGCTGCTCCTAGTGACCCATGTCCCCTGTATTGCTGCTCTTAGGGGCCCATGTCTTTGTGTTTTGCTGCTTCTAGGGGCCCATGTCTCCTGTATTGCTGCTCCTAGGGGCCCATGTCCCCTGTATTGCTGCTCCTAGGGGCCCATGTCCCCTGTATTGATGCTTCTAGGGGCCCATGTCCCCTGTATTGCTGCTCCTAGGGGCCCATGTCCCCTGTATTGCTGCTCCTAGGGGCCCATGTCCCCTGTATTGATGCTATTAGGGGCCCATGTCTCCTGTATTGCTGCTCCTAGGGGCCCATGTCCCCTGTATTGCTGCTCCTAGGGGCCCATGTCTCCTGTAGTGCTGCTCCTAGGGGCCCATGTCTCCTGTATTGCTGCTCCTAGGGGCCCATGTCTCCTGTAGTGCTGCTCCTAGGGGCCCATGTCCCCTGTATTGATGCTTCTAGGGGCCCATGTCCCCTGTATTGATGCTTCTATGGGCCCATGTCCCTGTATTGCTGCTCCTAGGGGCCCATGTCCCCTGTATTGCTGCTCCTAGGGGCCCATGTCCCCTGTATTGCTGCTCCTATGGGCCCATGTCCCCTGTATTGCTGCTCCTAGGGGCCCATGTCCCCTGTATTGCTGCTCCTAGGGGCCCATGTCCCCTGTATTGCTGCTCCTAGGGGCCCATGTCTCATGTATTGCTGCTCCTAGGGGCCCATGTCCCCTGTATTGCTGCTCCTAGGGGCCCATGTCCCCTGTATTGCTGCTCCTAGAGGCCCATGTCCCCTGTATTGCTGCTCCTAGGGGCCCATGTCCCCTGTATTGCTGCTCCTAGGGGCCCATGTCCCCTGTATTGCTGCTCCTAGGGGCCCATGTCTCCTGTAGTGCTGCTCCTAGGGGCCCATTTCTCCTGTATTGCTGCTCCTAGGGGCCCATGTCCCCTGTATTGCTGCTCCTAGGGGCCCATGTCCCCTGTATTGATGCTATTAGGGGCCCATGTCCCATGTATTGCTGCTCTTAGGGGCCCATGTCCCCTGTATTGCTGCTCTTAGGGGCCCATGTCCCCTGTATTGCTGCTCCTAGGGGCACATGTCTCCTGTATTCCTGCTCCTAGGGGCCCATGTCTTTGTGTTTTGCTGCTTCTAGGGGCCCATGTCTCCTGTATTGCTGCTCCTAGGGGCCCATGTCCCCTGTATTGATGCTTCTAGGGGCCCATGTCCCCTGTATTGCTGCTCCTAGGGGCCCATGTCCCCTGTATTGATGCTATTAGGGGCCCATGTCTCCTGTATTGCTGCTCCTAGTGACCCATGTCCCCTGTATTGCTGCTCTTAGGGGCCCATGTCCCCTGTATTGCTGCTCTTAGGGGCCCATGTCCCCTGTATTGCTGCTCCTAGGGGCACATGTCTCCTGTATTGCTGCTCCTAGGGGCCCATGTCTTTGTGTTTTGCTGCTTCTAGGGGCCCATGTCTCCTGTATTGCTGCTACTAGGGGCCCATGTCCCCTGTATTGCTGCTCCTAGGGGCCCATGTCCCCTGTATTGATGCTTCTAGGGGCCCATGTCCCCTGTATTGCTGCTCCTAAGGGCCCATGTCCCCTGTATTGCTGCTCCTAGGGGCCCATGTTCCCTGTATTGATGCTATTAGGGGCCCATGTCCCCTGTATTGCTGCTCTTAGGGGCCCATGTCCCCTGTATTGCTGCTCTTAGGGGCCCATGTCCCCTGTATTGCTGCTCCTAGGGGCACATGTCTCCTGTATTGCTGCTCCTAGGGGCCCATGTCTTTGTGTTTTGCTGCTTCTAGGGGCCCATGTCTCCTGTATTGCTGCTCCTAGGGGCCCATGTCCCCTGTATTGATGCTCCGAGGGGCCCATGTCCCCTGTATTGATGCTTCCAGGGGCCCATGTCCCCTGTATTGCTGCTCCTAGGGGCCCATGTCCCCTGTATTGCTGCTCCTAGGGGCCCATGTCCCCTGTATTGATGCTATTAGGGGCCCATGTCTCCTGTATTGCTGCTCCTAGTGACCCATGTCCCCTGTATTGCTGCTCTTAGGGGCCCATGTCCCCTGTATTGCTGCTCTTAGGGGCCCATGTCCCCTGTATTGCTGCTCCTAGGGGCACATGTCTCCTGTATTGCTGCTCCTAGGGGCCCATGTCTTTGTGTTTTGCTGCTTCTAGGGGCCCATGTCTCCTGTATTGCTGCTACTTGGGACCCATGTCCCTTGTATTGCTGCTTCTAGGGGCCCATGTCCCCTGTATTGATGCTTCTAGGGGCCCATGTCCCCTGTATTGCTGCTCCTAAGGGCCCATGTCCCCTGTATTGCTGCTCCTAGGGGCCCATGTTCCCCGTATTGATGCTATTAGGGGCCCATGTCTCCTGTATTGCTGCTCCTAGTGAGCCATGTCCCCTGTATTGCTGCTCTTAGGGGCCCATGTCCCCTGTATTGCTGCTCTTAGGGGCCCATGTCCCCTGTATTGCTGCTCCTAGGGGCACGTCTCCTGTGTTGCTGCTCCTAGGGGCCCATGTCTTTGTGTTTTGCTGCTTCTAGGGGCCCATGTCCCCTGTATTGCTGCTCCTAGGGGCCCATGTCCCCTGTATTGCTGCTCCTAGGGGCCCATGTCCCCTGTATTGCTGCTCCTAGGGGCCCATGTCCCCTGTAGTGCTGCTCCTAGGGGCCCATGTCTCCTGTATTGCTGCTCCTAGGGGCCCATGTCTCCTGTAGTGCTGCTCCTAGGGGCCCATGCCCCTTGTATTGATGCTTCTAGGGGCCCATGTCCCCTGTATTGATGCTTCTAGGGGCCCATGTCCCCTGTATTGATGCTTCTAGGGGCCCATGTCCCCTGTATTGCTGCTCCTGGGGCCCATGTCCCCTGTATTGCTGCTCCTAGGGGCCCATGTCCCCTGTATTGCTGCTCCTAGGGGCCCATGTCCCCTGTATTGATGCTATTAGGGGCCCATGTCTCCTGTATTGCTGCTCCTAGGGACCCATGTCCCCTGTATTGCTGCTCTTAGGGGCCCATGTCCCCTGTATTGCTGCTCTTAGGGGCCCATGTCCCCTGTATTGCTGCTCTTAGGGGCCCATGTCCCCTGTATTGCTGCTCCTACGGGGCACATGTCTCCTGTATTGCTGCTCCTAGGGGCCCATGTCTTTGTGTTTTGCTGCTTCTAGGGGCCCATGTCTCCTGTATTGCTGCTCCTAGGGGCCCATGTCCCCTGTATTGATGCTCCGAGGGGCCCATGTCCCCTGTATTGATGCTTCTAGGGGCCCATGTCCCCTGTATTGCTGCTCCTAGGGGCCCATGTCCCCTGTATTGCTGCTCCTAGGGGCCCATGTCCCCTGTATTGCTGCTCCTAGGGGCCCATGTCTCCTGTAGTGCTGCTCCTAGGGGCCCATGTCTCCTGTATTGCTGCTCCTAGGGGCCCATGTCTCCTGTAGTGCTGCTCCTAGGGACCCATGCCCCCTGTATTGATGCTTCTAGGGGCCCATGTCCCCTGTATTGATGCTTCTAGGGGCCCATGTCCCCTGTATTGATGCTTCTAGGGGCCCATGTCCCCTGTATTGCTGCTCCTAGGGGCCCATGTCCCCTGTATTGCTGCTCCTAGGGGCCCATGTCCCCTGTATTGCTGCTTCTAGGGGCCCATGTCTCCTGTATTGCTGCTCCTAGGGGCCCATGTCCCCTGTATTGATGCTCCGAGGGGCCCATGTCCCCTGTATTGATGCTTCTAGGGGCCCATGTCCCCTGTATTGCTGCTCCTAGGGGCCCATGTCCCCTGTATTGCTGCTCCTAGGGGCCCATGTCCCCTGTATTGCTGCTCCTAAGGGCCCATGTCCCCTGTATTGCTGCTCCTAGGGGCCCATGTTCCCTGTATTGATGCTATTAGGGGCCCATGTCTCCTGTATTGCTGCTCCTAGTGACCCATGTCCCCTGTATTGCTGCTCTTAGGGGCCCATGTCCCCTGTATTGCTGCTCTTAGGGGCCCATGTCCCCTGTATTGCTGCTCTTAGGGGCCCATGTCCCCTGTATTGCTGCTCCTAGGGGCACATGTCTCCTGTATTGCTGCTCCTAGGGGCCCATGTCTTTGTGTTTTGCTGCTTCTAGGGGCCCATGTCTCCTGTATTGCTGCTCCTAGGGGCCCATGTCCCCTGTATTGATGCTCCGAGGGGCCCATGTCCCCTGTATTGATGCTTCCGGGGGCCCATGTCCCCTGTATTGCTGCTCCTAGGGGCCCATGTCCCCTGTATTGCTGCTCTTAGGGGCCCATGTCCCCTGTATTGCTGCTCTTAGGGGCCCATGTCCCCTGTATTGCTGCTCCTAGGGGCACATGTCTCCTGTATTGCTGCTCCTAGGGGCCCATGTCTTTGTGTTTTGCTGCTTCTAGGGGCCCATGTCTCCTGTATTGCTGCTACTAGGGACCCATGTCCCTTGTATTGCTGCTTCTAGGGGCCCATGTCCCCTGTATTGATGCTTCTAGGGGCCCATGTCCCCTGTATTGCTGCTCCTAAGGGCCCATGTCCCCTGTATTGCTGCTCCTAGGGGCCCATGTTCCCCGTATTGATGCTATTAGGGGCCCATGTCTCCTGTATTGCTGCTCCTAGTGACCCATGTCCCCTGTATTGCTGCTCTTAGGGGCCCATGTCCCCTGTATTGCTGCTCTTAGGGGCCCATGTCCCCTGTATTGCTGCTCCTAGGGGCACGTCTCCTGTGTTGCTGCTCCTAGGGGCCCATGTCTTTGTGTTTTGCTGCTTCTAGGGGCCCATGTCCCCTGTATTGCTGCTCCTAGGGGCCCATGTCCCCTGTATTGCTGCTCCTAGGGGCCCATGTCCCCTGTATTGCTGCTCCTAGGGGCCCATGTCCCCTGTAGTGCTGCTCCTAGGGGCCCATGTCTCCTGTATTGCTGCTCCTAGGGGCCCATGTCTCCTGTAGTGCTGCTCCTAGGGGCCCATGCCCCTTGTATTGATGCTTCTAGGGGCCCATGTCCCCTGTATTGATGCTTCTAGGGGCCCATGTCCCCTGTATTGATGCTTCTAGGGGCCCATGTCCCCTGTATTGCTGCTCCTGGGGCCCATGTCCCCTGTATTGCTGCTCCTAGGGGCCCATGTCCCCTGTATTGCTGCTCCTAGGGGCCCATGTCCCCTGTATTGATGCTATTAGGGGCCCATGTCTCCTGTATTGCTGCTCCTAGGGACCCATGTCCCCTGTATTGCTGCTCTTAGGGGCCCATGTCCCCTGTATTGCTGCTCTTAGGGGCCCATGTCCCCTGTATTGCTGCTCTTAGGGGCCCATGTCCCCTGTATTGCTGCTCCTAGGGGCACATGTCTCCTGTATTGCTGCTCCTAGGGGCCCATGTCTTTGTGTTTTGCTGCTTCTAGGGGCCCATGTCTCCTGTATTGCTGCTCCTAGGGGCCCATGTCCCCTGTATTGATGCTCCGAGGGGCCCATGTCCCCTGTATTGATGCTTCTAGGGGCCCATGTCCCCTGTATTGCTGCTCCTAGGGGCCCATGTCCCCTGTATTGCTGCTCCTAGGGGCCCATGTCGCCTGTATTGCTGCTCCTAGGGGCCCATGTCTCCTGTAGTGCTGCTCCTAGGGGCCCATGTCTCCTGTATTGCTGCTCCTAGGGGCCCATGTCTCCTGTAGTGCTGCTCCTAGGGACCCATGCCCCCTGTATTGATGCTTCTAGGGGCCCATGTCCCCTGTATTGATGCTTCTAGGGGCCCATGTCCCCTGTATTGATGCTTCTAGGGGCCCATGTCCCCTGTATTGCTGCTCCTAGGGGCCCATGTCCCCTGTATTGCTGCTCCTAGGGGCCCATGTCCCCTGTATTGCTGCTTCTAGGGGCCCATGTCTCCTGTATTGCTGCTCCTAGGGGCCCATGTCCCCTGTATTGATGCTCCGAGGGGCCCATGTCCCCTGTATTGATGCTTCTAGGGGCCCATGTCCCCTGTATTGCTGCTCCTAGGGGCCCATGTCCCCTGTATTGCTGCTCCTAGGGGCCCATGTCCCCTGTATTGCTGCTCCTAGGGGCCCATGTCTCCTGTAGTGCTGCTCCTAGGGGCCCATGTCTCCTGTATTGCTGCTCCTAGGGGCCCATGTCTCCTGTAGTGCTGCTCCTAGGGGCCCATGCCCCCTGTATTGATGCTTCTAGGGGCCCATGTCCCCTGTATTGATGCTTCTAGGGGCCCATGTCCCCTGTATTGATGCTTCTAGGGGCCCATGTCCCCTGTATTGCTGCTCCTAGGGGCCCATGTCCCCTGTATTGCTGCTCCTAGGGGCCCATGTCCCCTGTATTGCTGCTCCCAGGGGCCCATGTCCCCTGTATTTGTGCTCCTAGGGGCCCATGCCTCCTGTATTGCTGCTCCTAGGGGCCCATGTCCCCTGTATTGCTGCTCCTAGGGGCCCATGTCCCCTGTATTGCTGCTCCTAGGGGCCCATGTCCCCTGTATTGCTGCTCCTAGGGGCCCATGTCCCCTGTATTGCTGCTCCTAGGGGCCCATGTCCCCTGTATTGCTGCTCCTAGGGGCCCCTGTATCCTGTATTGCTCCTCCTAGGGGCCCATGTCTCCTGTAGTGCTGCTCCTAGGGGCCCATGTCTCCTGTATTGCTGCTCCTAGGGGCCCATGTCTCCTGTAGTGCTGCTCCTAGGGGCCCATGCCCCCTGTATTGATGCTTCTAGGGGCCCATGTCCCCTGTATTGATGCTTCTAGGGGCCCATGTCCCCTGTATTGATGCTTCTAGGGGCCCATGTCCCCTGTATTGCTGCTCCTAGGGGCCCATGTCCCCTGTATTGCTGCTCCTAGGGGCCCATGTCCCCTGTATTGCTGCTTCTAGGGGCCCATGTCCCCTGTATTGATGCTTCTAGGGGCCCATGTCCCCTGTATTGCTGCTCCTAGGGGCCCATGTCCCCTGTATTGCTGCTCCTAGGGGCCCATGTCCCCTGTATTGCTGCTCCTAGGGGCCCATGTCTCCTGTAGTGCTGCTCCTAGGGGCCCATGTCTCCTGTATTGCTGCTCCTAGGGGCCCATGTCTCCTGTAGTGCTGCTCCTAGGGGCCCATGCCCCCTGTATTGATGCTTCTAGGGGCCCATGTCCCCTGTAGTGCTGCTCCTAGGGGCCCATGTCTCCTGTATTGCTGCTCCTAGGGGCCCATGTCTCCTGTAGTGCTGCTCCTAGGGGCCCATGCCCCCTGTATTGATGCTTCTAGGGGCCCATGTCCCCTGTATTGATGCTTCTAGGGGCCCATGTCCCCTGTATTGATGCTTCTAGGGGCCCACGTCCCCTGTATTGATGCTTCTAGGGGCCCATGTCCCCTGTATTGCTGCTCCTGGGGCCCATGTCCCCTGTATTGCTGCTCCTAGGGGCCCATGTCCCCTGTATTGATGCTATTAGGGGCCCATGTCTCCTGTATTGCTGCTCCTAGGGACCCATGTCCCCTGTATTGCTGCTCTTAGGGGCCCATGTCCCCTATATTGCTGCTCTTAGGGGCCCATGTCCCCTGTATTGCTGCTCTTAGGGGCCCATGTCCCCTGTATTGCTGCTCCTAGGGGCACATGTCTCCTGTATTGCTGCTCCTAGGGGCCCATGTCTTTGTGTTTTGCTGCTTCTAGGGGCCCATGTCTCCTGTATTGCTGCTCCTAGGGGCCCATGCCCCCTGTATTGCTGCTCCTAGGGGCCCCTGTCCCCTGTATTGATGCTTCTAGGGGCCCATGTCCCCTGTATTGCTGCTCCTAGGGGCCCATGTCCCCTGTATTGCTGCTCCTAGGGGCCCATGTTTCCTGTATTGATGCTATTAGGGGCCCATGTCTCCTGTATTGCTGCTCCTAGTGACCCATGTCCCCTGTATTGCTGCTCTTAGGGGCCCATGTCTTTGTGTTTTGCTGCTTCTAGGGGCCCATGTCTCCTGTATTGCTGCTCCTAGGGGCCCATGTCCCCTGTATTGCTGCTCCTAGGGGCCCATGTCCCCTGTATTGATGCTTCTAGGGGCCCATGTCCCCTGTATTGCTGCTCCTAGGGGCCCATGTCCCCTGTATTGCTGCTCCTAGGGGCCCATGTCCCCTGTATTGATGCTATTAGGGGCCCATGTCTCCTGTATTGCTGCTCCTAGGGGCCCATGTCCCCTGTATTGCTGCTCCTAGGGGCCCATGTCTCCTGTAGTGCTGCTCCTAGGGGCCCATGTCTCCTGTATTGATGCTCCGAGGGGCCCATGTCCCCTGTATTGATGCTTCCAGGGGCCCATGTCCCCTGTATTGCTGCTCCTAGGGGCCCATGTCCCCTGTATTGCTGCTCCTAGGGGCCCATGTCCCCTGTATTGATGCTATTAGGGGCCCATGTCTCCTGTATTGCTGCTCCTAGTGACCCATGTCCCCTGTATTGCTGCTCTTAGGGGCCCATGTCCCCTGTATTGCTGCTCTTAGGGGCCCATGTCCCCTGTATTGCTGCTCCTAGGGGCACATGTCTCCTGTATTGCTGCTCCTAGGGGCCCATGTCTTTGTGTTTTGCTGCTTCTAGGGGCCCATGTCTCCTGTATTGCTGCTACTTGGGACCCATGTCCCTTGTATTGCTGCTTCTAGGGGCCCATGTCCCCTGTATTGATGCTTCTAGGGGCCCATGTCCCCTGTATTGCTGCTCCTAAGGGCCCATGTCCCCTGTATTGCTGCTCCTAGGGGCCCATGTTCCCCGTATTGATGCTATTAGGGGCCCATGTCTCCTGTATTGCTGCTCCTAGTGAGCCATGTCCCCTGTATTGCTGCTCTTAGGGGCCCATGTCCCCTGTATTGCTGCTCTTAGGGGCCCATGTCCCCTGTATTGCTGCTCCTAGGGGCACGTCTCCTGTGTTGCTGCTCCTAGGGGCCCATGTCTTTGTGTTTTGCTGCTTCTAGGGGCCCATGTCCCCTGTATTGCTGCTCCTAGGGGCCCATGTCCCCTGTATTGCTGCTCCTAGGGGCCCATGTCCCCTGTATTGCTGCTCCTAGGGGCCCATGTCCCCTGTAGTGCTGCTCCTAGGGGCCCATGTCTCCTGTATTGCTGCTCCTAGGGGCCCATGTCTCCTGTAGTGCTGCTCCTAGGGGCCCATGCCCCTTGTATTGATGCTTCTAGGGGCCCATGTCCCCTGTATTGATGCTTCTAGGGGCCCATGTCCCCTGTATTGATGCTTCTAGGGGCCCATGTCCCCTGTATTGCTGCTCCTGGGGCCCATGTCCCCTGTATTGCTGCTCCTAGGGGCCCATGTCCCCTGTATTGCTGCTCCTAGGGGCCCATGTCCCCTGTATTGATGCTATTAGGGGCCCATGTCTCCTGTATTGCTGCTCCTAGGGACCCATGTCCCCTGTATTGCTGCTCTTAGGGGCCCATGTCCCCTGTATTGCTGCTCTTAGGGGCCCATGTCCCCTGTATTGCTGCTCTTAGGGGCCCATGTCCCCTGTATTGCTGCTCCTACGGGGCACATGTCTCCTGTATTGCTGCTCCTAGGGGCCCATGTCTTTGTGTTTTGCTGCTTCTAGGGGCCCATGTCTCCTGTATTGCTGCTCCTAGGGGCCCATGTCCCCTGTATTGATGCTCCGAGGGGCCCATGTCCCCTGTATTGATGCTTCTAGGGGCCCATGTCCCCTGTATTGCTGCTCCTAGGGGCCCATGTCCCCTGTATTGCTGCTCCTAGGGGCCCATGTCCCCTGTATTGCTGCTCCTAGGGGCCCATGTCTCCTGTAGTGCTGCTCCTAGGGGCCCATGTCTCCTGTATTGCTGCTCCTAGGGGCCCATGTCTCCTGTAGTGCTGCTCCTAGGGACCCATGCCCCCTGTATTGATGCTTCTAGGGGCCCATGTCCCCTGTATTGATGCTTCTAGGGGCCCATGTCCCCTGTATTGATGCTTCTAGGGGCCCATGTCCCCTGTATTGCTGCTCCTAGGGGCCCATGTCCCCTGTATTGCTGCTCCTAGGGGCCCATGTCCCCTGTATTGCTGCTTCTAGGGGCCCATGTCTCCTGTATTGCTGCTCCTAGGGGCCCATGTCCCCTGTATTGATGCTCCGAGGGGCCCATGTCCCCTGTATTGATGCTTCTAGGGGCCCATGTCCCCTGTATTGCTGCTCCTAGGGGCCCATGTCCCCTGTATTGCTGCTCCTAGGGGCCCATGTCCCCTGTATTGCTGCTCCTAAGGGCCCATGTCCCCCTGTATTGCTGCTCCTAGGGGCCCATGTTCCCTGTATTGATGCTATTAGGGGCCCATGTCTCCTGTATTGCTGCTCCTAGTGACCCATGTCCCCTGTATTGCTGCTCTTAGGGGCCCATGTCCCCTGTATTGCTGCTCTTAGGGGCCCATGTCCCCTGTATTGCTGCTCTTAGGGGCCCATGTCCCCTGTATTGCTGCTCCTAGGGGCACATGTCTCCTGTATTGCTGCTCCTAGGGGCCCATGTCTTTGTGTTTTGCTGCTTCTAGGGGCCCATGTCTCCTGTATTGCTGCTCCTAGGGGCCCATGTCCCCTGTATTGATGCTCCGAGGGGCCCATGTCCCCTGTATTGATGCTTCCGGGGGCCCATGTCCCCTGTATTGCTGCTCCTAGGGGCCCATGTCCCCTGTATTGCTGCTCTTAGGGGCCCATGTCCCCTGTATTGCTGCTCTTAGGGGCCCATGTCCCCTGTATTGCTGCTCCTAGGGGCACATGTCTCCTGTATTGCTGCTCCTAGGGGCCCATGTCTTTGTGTTTTGCTGCTTCTAGGGGCCCATGTCTCCTGTATTGCTGCTACTAGGGACCCATGTCCCTTGTATTGCTGCTTCTAGGGGCCCATGTCCCCTGTATTGATGCTTCTAGGGGCCCATGTCCCCTGTATTGCTGCTCCTAAGGGCCCATGTCCCCTGTATTGCTGCTCCTAGGGGCCCATGTTCCCCGTATTGATGCTATTAGGGGCCCATGTCTCCTGTATTGCTGCTCCTAGTGACCCATGTCCCCTGTATTGCTGCTCTTAGGGGCCCATGTCCCCTGTATTGCTGCTCTTAGGGGCCCATGTCCCCTGTATTGCTGCTCCTAGGGGCACGTCTCCTGTGTTGCTGCTCCTAGGGGCCCATGTCTTTGTGTTTTGCTGCTTCTAGGGGCCCATGTCCCCTGTATTGCTGCTCCTAGGGGCCCATGTCCCCTGTATTGCTGCTCCTAGGGGCCCATGTCCCCTGTATTGCTGCTCCTAGGGGCCCATGTCCCCTGTAGTGCTGCTCCTAGGGGCCCATGTCTCCTGTATTGCTGCTCCTAGGGGCCCATGTCTCCTGTAGTGCTGCTCCTAGGGGCCCATGCCCCTTGTATTGATGCTTCTAGGGGCCCATGTCCCCTGTATTGATGCTTCTAGGGGCCCATGTCCCCTGTATTGATGCTTCTAGGGGCCATGTCCCCTGTATTGCTGCTCCTGGGGCCCATGTCCCCCTGTATTGCTGCTCCTAGGGGCCCATGTCCCCTGTATTGCTGCTCCTAGGGGCCCATGTCCCCTGTATTGATGCTATTAGGGGCCCATGTCTCCTGTATTGCTGCTCCTAGGGACCCATGTCCCCTGTATTGCTGCTCTTAGGGGCCCATGTCCCCTGTATTGCTGCTCTTAGGGGCCCATGTCCCCTGTATTGCTGCTCTTAGGGGCCCATGTCCCCTGTATTTGCTGCTCCTAGGGGCACATGTCTCCTGTATTGCTGCTCCTAGGGGCCCATGTCTTTGTGTTTTGCTGCTTCTAGGGGCCCATGTCTCCTGTATTGCTGCTCCTAGGGGCCCATGTCCCCTGTATTGATGCTCCGAGGGGCCCATGTCCCCTGTATTGATGCTTCTAGGGCCCATGTCCCCTGTATTGCTGCTCCTAGGGGCCCATGTCCCCTGTATTGCTGCTCCTAGGGGCCCATGTCGCCTGTATTGCTGCTCCTAGGGGCCCATGTCTCCTGTAGTGCTGCTCCTAGGGGCCCATGTCTCCTGTATTGCTGCTCCTAGGGGCCCATGTCTCCTGTAGTGCTGCTCCTAGGGACCCATGCCCCCTGTATTGATGCTTCTAGGGGCCCATGTCCCCTGTATTGATGCTTCTAGGGGCCCATGTCCCCTGTATTGATGCTTCTAGGGGCCCATGTCCCCTGTATTGCTGCTCCTAGGGGCCCATGTCCCCTGTATTGCTGCTCCTAGGGGGCCCATGTCCCCTGTATTGCTGCTTCTAGGGGCCCATGTCTCCTGTATTGCTGCTCCTAGGGGCCCATGTCCCCTGTATTGATGCTCCGAGGGGCCCATGTCCCCTGTATTGATGCTTCTAGGGGCCCATGTCCCCTGTATTGCTGCTCCTAGGGGGCCCATGTCCCCTGTATTGCTGCTCCTAGGGGCCCATGTCCCCTGTATTGCTGCTCCTAGGGGCCCATGTCTCCTGTAGTGCTGCTCCTAGGGGCCCATGTCCTCCTGTATTGCTGCTCCTAGGGGCCCATGTCTCCTGTAGTGCTGCTCCTAGGGGCCCATGCCCCTGTATTGATGCTTCTAGGGGCCCATGTCCCCTGTATTGATGCTTCTAGGGGCCCATGTCCCCTGTATTGATGCTTCTAGGGGCCCATGTCCCCTGTATTGCTGCTCCTAGGGCCCATGTCCCCTGTATTGCTGCTCCTAGGGGCCCATGTCCCCTGTATTGCTGCTCCCAGGGGCCCATGTCCCCTGTATTTGTGCTCCTAGGGGCCCATGCCTCCTGTATTGCTGCTCCTAGGGGCCCATGTCCCCTGTATTGCTGCTCCTAGGGGCCCATGTCCCCTGTATTGCTGCTCCTAGGGGCCCATGTCCCCTGTATTGCTGCTCCTAGGGGCCCATGTCCCCTGTATTGCTGCTCCTAGGGGCCCATGTCCCCTGTATTGCTGCTCCTAGGGGCCCCTGTATCCTGTATTGCTCCTCCTAGGGGCCCATGTCTCCTGTAGTGCTGCTCCTAGGGGCCCATGTCTCCTGTATTGCTGCTCCTAGGGCCCATGTCTCCTGTAGTGCTGCTCCTAGGGGCCCATGCCCCCTGTATTGATGCTTCTAGGGGCCCATGTCCCCTGTATTGATGCTTCTAGGGGCCCATGTCCCCTGTATTGATGCTTCTAGGGGCCCATGTCCCCTGTATTGCTGCTCCTAGGGGCCCATGTCCCCTGTATTGCTGCTCCTAGGGGCCCATGTCCCCTGTATTTGCTGCTTCTAGGGGCCCATGTCTCCTGTATTGCTGCTCCTAGGGGGCCCATGTCCCCTGTATTGATGCTCCGAGGGGCCCATGTCCCCTGTATTGATGCTTCTAGGGGCCCATGTCCCCTGTATTGCTGCTCCTAGGGGCCCATGTCCCCTGTATTGCTGCTCCTAGGGGCCCATGTCCCCTGTATTGCTGCTCCTAGGGGCCCATGTCTCCTGTAGTGCTGCTCCTAGGGGCCCATGTCTCCTGTATTGCTGCTCCTAGGGGCCCATGTCTCCTGTAGTGCTGCTCCTAGGGGCCCATGCCCCCTGTATTGATGCTTCTAGGGGCCCATGTCCCCTGTAGTGCTGCTCCTAGGGGCCCATGTCTCCTGTATTGCTGCTCCTAGGGGCCCATGTCTCCTGTAGTGCTGCTCCTAGGGGCCCATGCCCCCTGTATTGATGCTTCTAGGGGGCCCATGTCCCCTGTATTGATGCTTCTAGGGCCCATGTCCCCTGTATTGATGCTTCTAGGGGCCCACGTCCCCTGTATTGATGCTTCTAGGGGCCCATGTCCCCTGTATTGCTGCTCCTGGGGCCCATGTCCCCTGTATTGCTGCTCCTAGGGGCCCATGTCCCCTGTATTGATGCTATTAGGGGCCCATGTCTCCTGTATTGCTGCTCCTAGGGACCCATGTCCCCTGTATTGCTGCTCTTAGGGGCCCATGTCCCCTATATTGCTGCTCTTAGGGGCCCATGTCCCCTGTATTGCTGCTCTTAGGGGCCCATGTCCCCCTGTATTGCTGCTCCTAGGGGCACATGTCTCCTGTATTGCTGCTCCTAGGGGGCCCATGTCTTTGTGTTTTGCTGCTTCTAGGGGCCCATGTCTCCTGTATTGCTGCTCCTAGGGGCCCATGCCCCCTGTATTGCTGCTCCTAGGGGCCCCTGTCCCCTGTATTGTGATGCTTCTAGGGGCCCATGTCCCCTGTATTGCTGCTCCTAGGGGCCCATGTCCCCTGTATTGCTGCTCCTAGGGGCCCATGTTTCCTGTATTGATGCTATTAGGGGCCCATGTCTCCTGTATTGCTGCTCCTAGTGACCCATGTCCCCTGTATTGCTGCTCTTAGGGGCCCATGTCTTTGTGTTTTGCTGCTTCTAGGGGCCCATGTCTCCTGTATTGCTGCTCCTAGGGGCCCATGTCCCCTGTATTGCTGCTCCTAGGGGCCCATGTCCCCTGTATTGATGCTTCTAGGGGCCCATGTCCCCTGTATTGCTGCTCCTAGGGGCCCATGTCCCCTGTATTGCTGCTCCTAGGGGCCCATGTCCCCTGTATTGATGCTATTAGGGGGCCCATGTCTCCTGTATTGCTGCTCCTAGGGGCCCATGTCCCCTGTATTGCTGCTCCTAGGGGCCCATGTCTCCTGTAGTGCTGCTCTAGGGGCCCATGTCTCCTGTATTGCTGCTCCTAGGGGCCCATGTCTCCTGTAGTGCTGCTCCTAGGGGCCCATGTCCCCTGTATTGATGCTTCTAGGGGCCCATGTCCCCCTGTATTGATGCTTCTAGGGGCCCATGCCCCCTGTATTGCTGCTCCTAGGGGCCCATGTCCCCTGTATTTGTGCTCCTAGGGGCCCATGCCTCCTGTATTGCTGCTCCTAGGGGCCCATGTCCCCTGTATTGCTGCTCCTAGGGGCCCATGTCCCCTGTATTGCTGCTCCTAGGGGCCATGTCCCCTGTATTGCTGCTCCTAGGGGCCCATGTCCCCTGTATTGCTGCTCCTAGGGGCCCATGTCCCTGTATTGCTGCTCCTAGGGGCCCCTGTATCCTGTATTGCTCCTCCTAGGGGCCCATGTCTCCTGTAGTGCTGCTCCTAGGGGCCCATGTCTCCTGTATTGCTGCTCCTAGGGGCCCATGTCTCCTGTAGTGCTGCTCCTAGGGGCCCATGCCCCCTGTATTGATGCTTCTAGGGGCCCATGTCCCCTGTATTGATGCTTCTAGGGGCCCATGTCCCCTGTATTGATGCTTCTAGGGGCCCATGTCCCCCTGTATTGCTGCTCCTAGGGGCCCATGTCCCCTGTATTGCTGCTCCTAGGGGCCATGTCCCCTGTATTGCTGCTTCTAGGGGGCCCATGTCTCCTGTATTGCTGCTCCTAGGGGCCATGTCCCCTGTATTGATGCTCCGAGGGGCCCATGTCCCCTGTATTGATGCTTCTAGGGGCCCATGTCCCCTGTATTGCTGCTCCTAGGGGCCCATGTCCCCTGTATTGCTGCTCCTAGGGGCCCATGTCCCCTGTATTGCTGCTCCTAGGGGCCCATATCTCCTGTAGTGCTGCTCCTAGGGGCCCATGTCTCCTGTATTGCTGCTCCTAGGGGCCCATGTCTCCTGTAGTGCTGCTCCTAGGGGCCCATGCCCCCTGTATTGATGCTTCTAGGGGCCCATGTCCCCTGTAGTGCTGCTCCTAGGGGCCCATGTCTCCTGTATTGCTGCTCCTAGGGGCCCATGTCTCCTGTAGTGCTGCTCCTAGGGGCCCATGCCCCCTGTATTGATGCTTCTAGGGGCCCATGTCCCCTGTATTGATGCTTCTAGGGGCCCATGTCCCCTGTATTGATGCTTCTAGGGGCCCATGTCCCCTGTATTGATGCTTCTAGGGGCCCATGTCCCCTGTATTGCTGCTCCTGGGGCCCATGTCCCCTGTATTGCTGCTCCTAGGGGCCCATGTCCCCTGTATTGATGCTATTAGGGGCCCATGTCTCCTGTATTGCTGCTCCTAGGGACCCATGTCCCCTGTATTGCTGCTCTTAGGGGCCCATGTCCCCTATATTGCTGCTCTTAGGGGCCCATGTCCCCTGTATTGCTGCTCTTAGGGGCCCATGTCCCCTGTATTGCTGCTCTTAGGGGCCCATGTCCCCTGTATTGCTGCTCCTAGGGGCACATGTCTCCTGTATTGCTGCTCCTAGGGGCCCATGTCTTTGTGTTTTGCTGCTTCTAGGGGCCCATGTCTCCTGTATTGCTGCTCCTAGGGGCCCATGCCCCCTGTATTGCTGCTCCTAGGGGCCCCTGTCCCCTGTATTGATGCTTCTAGGGGCCCATGTCCCCTGTATTGCTGCTCCTAGGGGCCCATGTCCCCTGTATTGCTGCTCCTAGGGGCCCATGTTTCCTGTATTGATGCTATTAGGGGCCCATGTCTCCTGTATTGCTGCTCCTAGTGACCCATGTCCCCTGTATTGCTGCTCTTAGGGGCCCATGTCTTTGTGTTTTGCTGCTTCTAGGGGCCCATGTCTCCTGTATTGCTGCTCCTAGGGGCCCATGTCCCCTGTATTGCTGCTCCTAGGGGCCCATGTCCCCTGTATTGATGCTTCTAGGGGCCCATGTCCCCTGTATTGCTGCTCCTAGGGGCCCATGTCCCCTGTATTGCTGCTCCTAGGGGCCCATGTCCCCTGTATTGATGCTATTAGGGGCCCATGTCTCCTGTATTGCTGCTCCTAGGGGCCCATGTCCCCTGTATTGCTGCTCCTAGGGGCCCATGTCTCCTGTAGTGCTGCTCCTAGGGGCCCATGTCTCCTGTATTGCTGCTCCTAGGGGCCCATGTCTCCTGTAGTGCTGCTCCTAGGGGCCCATGTCCCCTGTATTGATGCTTCTAGGGGGCCATGTCCCCTGTATTGATGCTTCTAGGGGCCCATGTCCCCTGTATTGATGCTTCTAGGGGCCCATGTCCCTGTATTGCTGCTCCTAGGGGCCCATGTCCCCTGTATTGCTGCTCCTATGGGCCCATGTCCCCTGTATTGCTGCTCCTATGGGCCCATGTCCCCTGTATTGCTGCTCCTAGGGGCCCATGTCCCCTGTATTGCTGCTCCTAGGGGCCCATGTCCCCTGTATTGCTGCTCCTAGGGGCCCATGTATTGCTGCTCCTAGGGGCCCATGTCCCCTGTATTGCTGCTCCTAGGGGCCCATGTCCCCTGTATTGCTGCTCCTAGGGGCCCATGTCCCCTGTATTGCTGCTCTTAGGGGCCCATGTCCCCTGTATTGCTTTTCCTAGGGGCCCATGTCCCCTGTATTGCTGCTCTTAGGGGCCCATGTCCCCTGTATTGCTTTTCCTAGGGGCCCATGTCCCCTGTATTGCTGCTCCTAGGGGCCCATGTCTCCTGTAGTGCTGCTCCTAGGGGCCCATTTCTCCTGTATTGCTGCTCCTAGGGGCCCATGTCTCCTGTAGTGCTGCTCCTAGGGGCCCATGCCCCTTGTATTGATGCTTCTAGGGGCCCATGTCCCCTGTATTGATGCTTCTAGGGGCCCATGTCCCCTGTATTGATGCTTCTAGGGGCCCATGTCCCCTGTATTGCTGCTCCTGGGGCCCATGTCCCCTGTATTGCTGCTCCTAGGGGCCCATGTCCCCTGTATTGCTGCTCCTAGGGGCCCATGTCCCCTGTATTGATGCTATTAGGGGCCCATGTCTCCTGTATTGCTGCTCCTAGGGACCCATGTCCCCTGTATTGCTGCTCTTAGGGGCCCATGTCCCATGTATTGCTGCTCTTAGGGGCCCATGTCCCCTGTATTGCTGCTCCTAGGGTCACATGTCTCCTGTATTGCTGCTCCTAGGGGCCCATGTCTTTGTGTTTTGCTGCTTCTAGGGGCCCATGTCTCCTGTATTGCTGCTACTAGGGACCCATGTCCCTTGTATTGCTGCTTCTAGGGGCCCATGTCCCCTGTATTGATGCTTCTAGGGGCCCATGTCCCCTGCATTGCTGCTCCTAAGGGCCCATGTCCCCTGTATTGCTGCTCCTAGGGGCCCATGTTCCCCGTATTGATGCTATTAGGGGCCCATGTCTCCTGTATTGCTGCTCCTAGTGACCCATGTCCCCTGTATTGCTGCTCTTAGGGGCCCATGTCCCCTGTATTGCTGCTCTTAGGGGCCCATGTCCCCTGTATTGCTGCTCCTAGGGGCACGTCTCCTGTGTTGCTGCTCCTAGGGGCCCATGTCTTTGTGTTTTGCTGCTTCTAGGGGCCCATGTCCCCTGTATTGCTGCTCCTAGGGGCCCATGTCCCCTGTATTGCTGCTCCTAGGGGCCCATGTCCCCTGTATTGCTGCTCCTAGGGGCCCATGTCCCCTGTATTGATGCTTCTAGGGGCCCATGTCCCCTGTATTGCTGCTCCTAGGGGCCCATGTCCCCTGTATTGCTGCTCCTAGGGGCCCATGTCCCCTGTATTGATGCTATTAGGGGCCCATGTCTCCTGTATTGCTGCTCCTAGTGACCCATGTCCCCTGTATTGCTGCTCTTAGGGGCCCATGTCCCCTGTATTGCTGCTCTTAGGGGCCCATGTCCCCTGTATTGCTGCTCTTAGGGGCCCATGTCCCCTGTATTGCTGCTCCTAGGGGCACATGTCTCCTGTATTTATGCTCCTAGGGGCCCATGTCTTGTGTTTTGCTGCTTCTAGGGGCCCATGTCTCCTGTATTGCTGCTACTAGGGGCCCATGTCCCCTGTATTGATGCTCCTAGGGGCCCATGTCCCCTGTATTGCTGCTCCTAGGGGCACGTCTCCTGTATTGCTGCTCCTAGGGGCCCATGTCTTTGTGTTTTGCTGCTTCTAGGGGCCCATGTCCCCTGTATTGCTGCTCCTAGGGGCCCATGTCCCCTGTATTGCTGCTCCTAGGGGCCCATGTCCCCTGTATTGCTGCTCCTAGGGGCCCATGTCCCCTGTATTGCTGCTCCTAGGGGCCTATGTCCCCTGTATTGCTGCTCCTATGGGCCCATGTCCCCTGTATTGCTGCTCTTAGGGGCCCATGTCCCCTGTATTGCTGCTCCTAGGGGCCCATGTCCCCTGTATTGCTGCTCTTAGGGGCCCATGTCCCCTGTATTGCTGCTCCTAGGGGCCCATGTCTCCTGTATTTATGCTCCTAGGGGCCCATGTCTTGTGTTTTGCTGCTTCTAGGGGCCCATGTCTTGTGTTTTGCTGCTTCTAGGGGCCCATGTCTCATGTATTGCTGCTCCTAGGCGGGGCCCATGTCCCCTGTAGTGCTGCTCCTAGGAGCCCATGTCTTTGTGTTTTGCTGCTCCTAGGGGCCCATGTCCCCTGTATTGCTGCTCCTAGGGGCCCATGTCCCCTGTATTGCTGCTCCTAGGGGCCCATGTCCCCTGTATTGCTGCTCCTAGGGGCCCATGACCCCTGTATTGCTGCTCCTAGGGGCCCATGTCTCCTGTATTGCTGCTCCTAGCGGCCCATGTCTTGTGTATTGCTGCTCCTAGGGGCCCATGTCTTGTGTATTGCTGCTTCTAGGGGCCCGTGTCTCTTATTTCATTGCTCCTCCACGCCTCATGTATTGCTGTTTCAGGGTCTCGCATCTCGTGTATTACTGCTTCTCGAGGCCCACATCTTGTGTATTGTGTTTTTATGGGGCCCACGTTTCCTGTATTGCTTCTTCTATTGTTGCCTTGCATGATCTATTGTTGCTGGGGTGGGGGGGGGGGGTCTGGTGTTGCCTTTGGTGATCTATTGTTGCTAATGATTGTTGTGGCGTCTCCACGCTGACAATGTATACAAATCGCACTGATGTAGTGACAACGTTGTGCAAGCTTCCTGTCCAATCCTTGGCTCGGCTCCAGCTCCTCCATTCCTCGATTTGCAACGCCTTCCTCTTTTTAACGCCTAGGAAAACGAGCGGCGTCTTAAAAAGCGTAGCCGATTGTTTTTCACACGCGTGTTTTCACGCCTCGTGCACGCGTTGCCTCCTGTCTGCGGGTGATAAATGGCGGCACGTGTGTGCAGAGCAGGTGGGAGGACCGGGCCTGAGCGTTTGGATCTGGTGAGATGGAAAGTGTTGGGATGTCTGTGGGAAGGTCTCGCAAAGAAGACTAGACTAGACGAAGACTAGGCATGTGCAATACGTTTTGTTCTGAATTTTATTTTTTTTTGACAAATTCGTTAATTCTAAAATATCCGAATTACCGGAAGCCCATTTAACTAATTTTTCAGAATATTCAGAAATTCGAATAATTGGAAAATCCGGAAATCGAAATCCAGGATTTCGAAACTCGAAATTTGAAAATTCGGAAATTCGAATATTCAGGAATTCGAAAATCCGAAAAATAAGAATGAAAACCAGAGAAATTAAAAAGAACAAAAATCCGAAAAAAAGAACGGAAATCAGAAAACAATAACTTAACTATTACCTAACTATTAAATTATAAGTGTTGGAATTTCCTTTCAAATTTGGGGCTGTTAGTAAACGTAACGAATACGAATTTATCCGAAATAACAAATGCTACATCTAAACGAATGGAATGGAACAAATTACTTTTTATTATTATTATTATTATTATTATTGTTATTTATTATTATTAATTCGTTACATTCCATTTGTTTAGATGCGGCATTCGTTATTTCGGATAGTTCGTAACTTCGGAAAAATTTGCATTCGTTGCGTTCAGTAACAGCCAAATTTGAAAGGAAATTCCAGTACCTATAATTTAATAGTTATTTATTATTCGTTAGTTAGTTATTATTTCAAATTTTCAGATTTTCGAATTTTCGGATTTCCGAATTATTGTTTTTTTGGATTTCCGAATTTTCGAATTTTTGAATTTCCGAAAAAAATAAAAATGAACGAAATGAAATTGAACAAATTTTTCGGCAGTGCACATGTCTGTGTGAGAAGCTGCTGCTGTCTGACCCCCCCCCCCCCCCCCCCAGGGAAGGTTTCCTGTCCAGGACAGCGCGACAGGACAAATAATTCTTAGTACCATAGGACCGCTTTGCAATCCCCCGGCCTATCTTCCCCACTGTGCCCATTTTTTGGTCTCTGGAGTGCTGGCACTGACTCCCTTATGAATGAGGTCTGCAATGCAGGCTTTATTCATAAATACATTGTAACAATATTGTTACAGGGCATTATGGTTGGTACTTTAGCCACCTGCCAACCGCTCACAGTAAATATTCTGTGAGTGGATGGCAGTTGCAGGCTCAGTGATGTACTGTACTGGTACGTCACTAAGCACATGCGCAGTGGCGCACCCCCCCTGGGGCACGTCGTGGCGCAAACCCGTGACCGATCTGTCCGATGGACGCAACGGATCATGGTGATCGGTACCCGGTCGCTATGACCGGCTGGGGTATCATGTGATCGCTATGATTGGTCAACAAAACAGTCGCAGCACCCTGTACCATGTGATTAGCTGTAGCCAATCACTGATCACGACAGTAAGCAACCTGTCATTCATGACAGCTAAAACTATTACTCAACTGCTTCTTGTTCTGGGAGGACGTCTTATGACTGACGTTTTCCCATTCTTTCCGAGTATGCTCGCCCAATGGTGTAGCAATCGGTGGTGCGCTGGGTCCATAGGACACAGCGCATCACCGAACGTAGTAAAGAGCCAATGATGTGGGCTCTTTATCATGTGATCAGCTGTGTCCAATCACGGCTGATCACATTTAAACAAATGGCGGTTATCAGCATTTCCTTTCCTCAGGGCTGTCAGTGTCTGAGGAAAGGAAAGCCAATACCGGCTTTCCTGTGGTGACAGGGGCATTTACACTGATCATCAGTGCCCTGGTTGTCAGTGCAGCACCATATCAGTGCCACCTTATCAGTGCAGCCTCATCAATGCCCATTAGTGCAGCCTCATCAGTGCCCAACAGAACAACCTCATCAGAGCCCAACAGAACAACCTCATCAGTGGCCAACAATGTAACCTCATCAGTGCCCATCAGTGCAGCCTCACCAGTGCCCAGCATTGCCACCTCATCAGTGCCCATCAGTGCAGCCTCATCAGTGCCCAACAGAGCAACCTCATCAGTGCCCAACAGTGTAACCTCATCATTGCCCATCAATTCAGCCCATTGTTGCAGCCTATCAGTGCAGCCTCATCAGTGCCCAACAGTGCCACCTCATCAATGCCCAACAGAGCAGCCTCGTCAGTGCCCAACAGAGCAGCCTCATCAGTGCCCAACAGAGCAACCTCATCAGTGCCCAACAGAACAACCTCATCAGTGCCCAACAGAACAACCTCATCAGTGCCCAACAGAACAACCTCATCAGTGCCCATCAGTGCAGCCTCATCAGTGCCGCCTCGGCAGTGCTCATCAGTGCAGCCTCATCATTGCCCAACAGTGTAACCTCATCAGTGCCCATCAATGCAGCCCATTGTTGCAGCCTCATCAGTGCCCATCAGTGCAGCCTTATCAGTGCCCAACAGTGCCACCTCATCAATGCCCATCAGTGCATTCTCATCAGTGTCCAACAGAGCAATCTCATCAGTGCCCAACAGTGTAACCTCATCAGTGCCCATCAATGCAGCCCATCGGTGCAGCCTATTTAGTGCCCATAAATGTAGCCTCATCAGTGCCCAACAGAACAACCTCATGAGTGCCCAACAGTGTAACCCTATCAGTGCCCATCAATGCAGCCTCACCAGTGCCCAGCAGTGCAACCTCATCAGTGCCCATCAGTGCCACCTCATCAGTGCAGCCTCATGAGTGCCGCCTCATCAATGCCCATCAGTGCCCAACAGAGCAACCTCATCAGTGCCCAACAATGTAAGCTCACCAGTGCCCATCGGTGCGGCCTCACCAGTGCCCATCAGTGCAGCCTCACCAGTGCCCATTGGTGCAACCTTATCAGTGTCCATCAGTGCTGCCTCATCAGTGCCACCTTATTAATGCCCATCAGTGCAGCCTCATCAGTGCCCAACAGTGTAACCTCATCAGTGCCCATCAATGCAGCCCATTGTTGCAGCCTATTAGACAGTGCAGCCCCATCAGTGCCCAATATGGCAACCTCATCAGTGCCCAACATTGTAACCTCATCAGTGCCCAATAGGGCAACCTCACAGTGCAGCCTAGCAGTGCCCATCAATGCAGCCTCATCAGTGCCCAACAGTGTAACCTCATCAGTGCCCATCAATGCAGACTCATTAGTGCCCAACAGTGTAACCTCATCAGCAGGGGTGGATCCAGAGTCTTTTCTCGGGAGGGGCACTGCCAAAAAATATGTTTGTTTTTTTTGTGGGAAATTTATCGGGGAAATGGCTGGTGTCGGCGCTTCAATCATCCCGACACCATGTTTGTTATGGTGTCAGGATGATTGAAGCGCATTATTTCTATTATTACATTGTAATATAAAATTAAATAGTTCAATGCAGAATCAGTTGGAGCCCCGAGTGTGTCACTTGCCACCGTCGCCTACAATTAGTGGGAGCCCTGAGCGTGTCACTTGCGACACGTTGCGGATTGTCACTTGCCACATCACCTGCCACACCTTGTGGATTGTCACTTGCCACACGGATCTCATCTCTCTGCTGCCTGCACAGTGAGGGCGGAAGTCACTGCAGGAATGCAGGGCAGGCACGGGCGGTAAAAGATGATCTCATCTCTCTGCTCCCCCGCTCCCGGCTAGCTGATTGGCCAGCTGCCACACTGAGCCTGCTCTCTCACTCTCACCTGCGCTGCCAACACACTGAGCAGCACGGTCTGCCCACGAACCGCTCCGCCCGACCAAAAACCGCGCCTCAAGCGGAGCCGCCCGCTTTCTTACCCGTCTGTGGAGCCGCATGCTATCGCACCTGCCCGCAGAGCGGCCCAACGTGACTCACTGACGTCACTTGTTGCTAGACGCCAAGCGGCCCAGGCGTTAGCAACGAGTGCAGGGAAGAGGCTCCACCCACCTCCTCCTCCGCTCCTGGTATTGTGTCAGTGCGCCGCATTAGACGAGTCTCTCTCTCGGTGCCGCTGATCGGCTGATGTGAGAAACTGAGAGAGAGACTCAGAGAGGCAGCGGCAGCCGCAGAACAAGTACCGTATATACTTGAGTATAAGCCGACCCGAATATAAGCCGAGGCACCTAATTTTACCCCAAAAAATTGGGAAAATGTATTGACTCGAGTATAAGCCTAGGGTGTCCATCTGCATGCCTCACTGTGCCTCACTTTGCCTCACTGTGCCCATGCCTCACTTTTCCCATGACTGGACTGATGTTTAACATAGGAGTCTATGGAAGGAGACATGGGGCTACGTGTGTGCCAAGTTTGAGGGCCAAGGGGACCTACGACCGGCCGGTAGCGGGTCCGCAAAGTCACTGGAGAAATTACTGTTTAACATAGGAGTCTATGGAAGGGGTGCCCGGGTTTAAAAAATCAGTGCTCCCCGGCCGTAGGTCCCCCAGACACCAAACTTTGCACACTTGTAGAGGAGACATGGGGCTACATGTGTGCCATGTGTACCGGGTCCCCAAAGTCCGGAAGATCAGGCCCAAAAAAAAAAAAAAAACAGAGCAAGCAAGTGAGTGTGACAGATAGTCTCGGGGGGGGGGAGGGGGCAATTGCCCTGTTGCCCCCCCCTGGATCCGCCCCTGGTCCAGGGACTGATGTATGGATGTGTGAGGTAGGGACTGTAGATTGTGGGCTCCTGAGTCCAGGGACTGATGTATGGATGTGAGGTAGGGACTGTAGATTGTGAGCTCCTGAGTCCAGGGACTGATGTATGGATGTGAGGTAGGGACTGTAGATTGTGAGCTCCTGAGTCCAGGGACTGATGTGAGATAGGGACTGTAGATTGTGAGCTCCTGAGTCCAGGGACTGATGTGAGGTAGGAACTGTAGATTGTGAGCGCCTGAGTCCAGGGACTGATATGAGGTAGGGCTGTAGATTGTGAGCTCCTGAGTCCAGGGACTGATGTGAGATAGGGACTGTAGATTGTGAGCTCCTGAGTCCAGGGACTGATGTGAGATAGGGGCTGTAGATTGTGAGCTCCTGAGTCCAGGGACTGATGTGAGATAGGGACTGTAGATTGTGAGCTCCTGAGTCCAGGGACTGATGTGAGATAGGGACTGTAGATTGTGAGCTCCTGAGTCCAGGGACTGATATGACTGTAATAGATAATATTCGATGTACAGTGTCTGATGAGAATGAAGTCGAGCTGAATGATCCAATCTTTATTTGTCCGATCGCTATCGTGGTTTCCTCCTGCCGGTGACTCACTCCGACCCGTCTCCATGGACACCGTGCCCAACAACACCAAAACATGGGCCACATCTGATCCGGGATGCCGGTCCTCGGGCGTCGCTCCAGCCGCACAGTCAGACTTTCCCTGAGAAGTGTGTAAACCTTGCCGCACGTTTCCGCTTCTCTTTCTCGGAGGACGGGGAGCGTTTTTGGCAGCGAGATGAATAAAAGGATTTTTTTTTAACGTTTTTTTGGTGGTGAGTCATCGGCAAACACGCAGCAGATGTTGTAATTACCAGTACCCGGCTTTGCCAGGGGGCGGCGGGAGTCGGGGGGGGGGGGGGCTCATTTACCGCCAGAGACCGCCCACCCATCCCCCCCTCCCTGAAACCGACGGGGAAATGTCACTTTGGTAGGAACTTTCCCTTACGTGTCACCCAGGAATTTCATGTTACACCAAATGTGATTGTTCCATTACCAGCTGAATAAATTCACAGAAGTTATTGTTGTCTGCAGCCCTGATCTGCCTTTAAATCCCATTGAGAATCTATTTCATTCGGCTTTAACCCTCAGGGGGCGGAGTCATGACACCCTACACTCACAGGATGTCTTCAGTCTAATGGGAAACGCTGACATCTAGTGGTGAAAAAGTAGTACTGCTGAGAACAGCACTTGGAAAAGAGTTTGAGAATTGCAACCGGAGCTGCTTTTGCCCAGAGTCCCAATCGAGAATCTGTTTAGTTCCCCTTTAACACTCAGGGGGCGGGTTTGTTCTTTACCAAACCTCCTGGGGCGCCATTTACAAAAAAAAACCAAAAAAAATGCCCAGAGTCTGCCTGTAAGTCCCATTCAAATTACGGTGTAGCTCCACTTTATGGCTCAGGAGGCGGAGTCATGACACACTGCACTCACAGGATGTCTTCAGTCTAATGGCAAAAGTGAGGACATCTAGTGGCGAAGTGAGGACATCTAGTGGCGAAAAGGGGGTACTGCTGAGAACCGCCATTGGAAAGAGTTTGAGAATTGCAATCAGAACTGCTCTTGTTTTTACCAAACCTCCTGGGGGCGCCATTTACAAAAAAAAAAGTTGCCCAGAGTCTGCCTGTAAGTCCCATTCAAATTACGGTGTAGCTCCACTTTAAGGCTCAGGAGGCGGAGTCATGACACCCTGCACTCACAGGATGTCTTCAGTCTAATGGCAAAAGTGAGGACTTCTAATGGCAAAAAGGTAGTACTGCCAAGAACAGCACTTGAAAATTGTAACCAGAGCTGCTTTTGTTCTTTACCAAACCTCCTGGGGGCGCCATTTACAAAAAATAAAATGCCCAGAGTCTGCCTGTAATTCCCTACAATTTACTGTGTAGCTCCCCTTTAACACTCAGGGGGCGGGGTCATGACACTGCACTCACAGGATGTCTTGTATAATAACAAGAATGAAAACATCTAGTGGCAAAAAGGTATTCCTGCAGTACTGGGATGGAGGTTGTGAGTTGAAACTGGAGCTGCTTTTGTTCTTTACCAAACCTCCTGGGGGCACCATTTATAAAAAAAAATACCCAGAGTCTGCCTGTAAATCCCATTCAATTTACTGTGTAGCTCCCCTTTAAGGCTCATGGGGCGGAGTCATGACACCCTGCACTCACAGGATGTCTTCAGTCTATTGGCAACTCTGAGGACATCTAGTAGTGAAAAGGTAGTACTGCTGACAACAGCACTGAAAGAGTTTGAGAATTTCAATCAGAGCTGCTTTTGGTTTTTACCAAACCTCCTGGGGGCGCCATTTACAAAAAAAAAATGCCCGGAGTTTCCCTGTAAGTCCCATTCAATTTACTGTGTAGCTCCCCTTTAAGGCTCAAGGGGCAGAGTCATGATAATACACTCCACAGGTGTCTTTAATCTCAATGCAATACTGAGGACATCTGCTGAGAACAGCATTGAAAGAGTTTGAGAATTGCAATCAGAACTGCTTTTGGTTTTTACCAAACCTGGGGGCGCCATTTACGAAAAAAAATGCCCGGAGTTTTCCTGTAAGTCCCATTCAATTTACTGTGTAGCTTCCCTTTAAGGCTCATGGGGCGGAGTCATGACACCCTGCACTCACAGGATGTCTTCAGTCTAATGGCAACACTGAGGACCTCTAGTGGTGAAAAGGTAGTACTGCTGAGAACAGCACTGAAAGAGTTTGAGAATTGCAATCCGAGCTGCTCTTGTTCTTTACCAAACCTCCTGGGGGGGCGCCATTTACAAAAAAAAATGCCTGTAAGTGCCATTGAGAATCTGTTACTTTCAATTTACTGTTTAGCTCCCCTTTAATACTCAGGAGGCGGGGTCACGACGCTCTGCACACACAGGATGTCCTCAGTCCAATAGCAACACGGAGGACATCTAGTGGCGAAAAAGTAGTACTGCCGAGAACAGCACTTGGAAAGAGTTTGAGAATTGCAATCAGAGCTGCTCTTGATCTTTACCAAACCACCTGGGGGCGCCATTTACTAAAAAAAAATAATGCCCAGAGTCCCATCGAGAATCTGTTTAGTTCCCCATTAACACTCAGGGGGCGGGTTTGTTCTTTACCAAACCTCCTGGGGGCGCCATGTACAAAAAAAAAAAAAATGCCCAGAGTCTGCTTGTAAGTCCCATTCAATTTACTATGTAGCTCCCCTTTAAGACTGAGGGGACGGAGTCATGACACCCTGCACTCACAGGATGTCTTCAGTTTAATGGCAATACTGAGGACATCTAGTGGCGAAAAGGTGTTCCTGCAGTACTGGTAAAGACGTTAAGAATTTGCACCAGAGCTGCTTTTTTTTTTTATACCCTCCTGGGGCACCAAAAAAAAAAAAACATTAGCCCAGAATGGGCTCTTACCTTCGCTGCCAGAGACTTTTTGCGCTTTTTGCACACATGTTCAACATCAGTTTAGCCCTGAAGATTACATAACAGTACAGTAAATTGAATGGGACTTACAGGGAAACTCCGGGCACTCCCCCCCCCCAAAAAAATAAAAATAAATATTCTCTTAAAGTGAACACCCTGGAGAATATTTTTTTTTTGTTAATGTTACGCGATATTAGCACAAAGGTCAAGGAAATGCAGTTCAGTAACAAATTAAACTTTTAGGGCACACCAGTGCAATAAATTACCAAATTTTTGGCCAAAATATAAAAGATAACGTTGCGCCGAGTAAAGAGATACCCAACATGTCAAGGCTTAAAATTGCGTGCGCCTGTGAAATGGCGACAACCTTCAGTACCCTGTATTTCTTTTTTTCCATAGGTGGTACTTTAGAAGCCCCCTACAGGTCATCAGTACACCCTGCACTCTCAGGATGTCTTTGGCAACACTGAGGACATCTAGTGGTGAAAAGGAAATTACAGTAAAACATTGGATTGCGAGTAAAATTTGATCCAGAAACATGATGCTTGTAATCCAAAGCACTTTGTATATCAAAGCGAATTTCCCCATAAGAAATAAGGGAAACTCAGATGATTCGTTCCACAATCATTTATTCATAGGTCCTTCAGTTTATAGTCCATATAAAAAGATTATAGCGATGTGATTGGTTGTGTAACCATAAAATGTCCCATCCACAAATGGAAGCCTCCACAAGGGGATTAGAAGCAAAATCCAGCGGGAGCTCCAGAGTATAAAAGAGAAGAGAGTGGCCTCTAAGTGTAGCACTGGGGCCACCATGTGAAGCCACTTCCTTACCCCCCCCCCCCGTCCAAACTGTCGCCTTTGCTGTGGTATCCACCCTCTGGCTGTTACTGGCACAGGCACTCTCTATCTGTTGGAATCTCTCCTCATTCTCATAGTCCTCCTTGAACACACCGCTGCTTTGTTTCAGAGAGGCGACCAACTCCTCCTGCTTTTTTCAATGCCTCCTCCAGAGACTTCAGCTTGGATAATATTGTCTTACTGCTTCCAGACTTACTATGCAGGGATTTATTTTTCCTGAAATCTTCTTTCATGACAGCAAGCTTCTGTTCCTCCTTAGTAATACGGCCAAAGTCAATTCACCACTCTGTCCTGGAAGGATGGTAAGGACTCCCCTTACATAGGGACAAGCCCAGGATCCAATGCAGCTTGAGCACATGTTATAGGCCTCAGAGCCTCCACCTTCGTCTTCCATGCTGGCTGGAGAAAAGCTTGTAGGAGAAGCCCCAGGCTTGCTGCTTTTTCCAGCTGAGACCAAAGCAGTTTGAGCCAACAGCGCCCTGCAGAACAGCACCACCTGGTGGAGAAGCTTCTCTGGTGCAGAGACTGATGTGACTGGCTCAGTGCTCCCTGTACAGCACTGCGGTATATGCAGGGCCGCCATCAGGGGAGTACAGGCAGTACACCTGTAAGGGGCCCGGAGGTCCCCAGGGGCCCTGATGGCAACCCCTTTTTTTTGTAAGGGGCCCAGAGGTCCCCAGGGCCCCGGATGGTAACCCCCCTTTTTTAAGTATTTTTTATATAAAAAAAAAAATTGTATTTATTTTTTGGAAGGGGCCCGGAGGTCCCCAGGGCCCCAGATGGCAACCCCCCTTTTTTTTTTATAACATTTTTTTTTTATAAATTATATATATATATTTTTTTTTGTAAGGGGCCCAGAGGTCCCCAGGGCCCCGGATGGCAAACCCCCCTTTTTTTGTTCTTTTTTTTGTTCGTCAGCACCCAAAGCCCCCCCGACCTCAACAATTCACGGCGGCAGCACCCCCTGCTCTGCTTCTCAATTCGTGGCACCCCCCACTTCTCAATTCGCGGCAGCACCCCCCCCCCCCCCCGGTTCTCCTCTGTGCTCCAGGGGGCCCATGCCTGAAGCTGTGTAAGGGGCCCAAAAATTCCTGATGATGGCCCTGGGTATATGTCAGAGCTATATAAATGTATGATAATAATAATAGTGTGTGACTGTGAGGGGGGGCATTAGAAGGTAAGCTCCCGCAAGGAGGATTTCCGTCAGAAAAGATTGTACACTTATCAGAGGTTAGAGCGGTTTGAAAATGTGACTTCTGTAGATGAACTGTCTCTTTAATTCGGTGCCAATAAAAATCTCACTATAATCCCCAAACAGCTGCAACCAGAAGACAGGCGCAGTGCTGCCCTCTGCTGTCCGAATTATAGAACACCTGCACCTTCAGCCCACGATTGGAATAATAGGGTTAATTTGAATAGGCAGGAGATTAAAAATAATTTGTGAGAAGTGTCCTTGATTTGTATTCAGCAGAAAATAAAATATACCTTTATTGCTAATAACAGCGTATAGAAATATCTGTCCCCATAACTGGAGTGGTGATGTCACTCCATATAATACACACTATATTACCAAAAGTATTGGGACGCCTGCCTTTACACACACATGAACTTTAATAGCCTCCCAGTCTTAGTCCGGAGGGTTCAATATTGAGTTGGCCCCGCCCTTTGCAGCTATAACAGCTTCACCTCTTCTGGGAAGGCCGTCCACAAGGTTTAGGAGGGTGTCTATGGGAATGTTTGACCATTCTTCCAGAAGCACATTTGTGAGGTCAGGCACTGATGTTGGATGAGAAGGCCTGGCTCGCAGTCTCTGCTCTAATTCATCCCAAAGGTGTTCTATCGGGTTGCGATCAGGACTCTGTGCAGGCCAGTCAAGTTCCTCCACCCCAAACTCGCTCATCCATGTCTTTATGGACCTCGCTTTGTGCACCGGTGCGCAGTCATGTTGGAACAGGAAGGGGCCGTCCCCCAAACTCTTCCCACAAAGTTGGGAGCATGAAATTGTCCAAAATGTCTTGGTACGCTGACGCCTTAAGAGTTCCTTCCCTTCACTGGAACTAAGGGGCCAAGCCCAACCCCTGAGGAACAACCCCCCACACCATAATCCCCCTCCACCCACACCATAATCCCCCTCCACCCACACCATAATCCCCCCTCCACCCACACCATAATCCCCCCTCCACCAAATGATTTAGACCAGTGCACAAAGCAAGGTCCATAAAGACATGGATGAGCGAGTTTGGGGTGGAGAAACCTGACTGGCCTGCACAGAGTCCTGACCTCAACCCGACAGAACACCTTTGGGATGAATTAGAGCCGAGACTGTGAGCCAGGCCTTCTCATCCAACATCAGTGCCTGACCTCACGAATGCTCTTCTGGAAGAACGGTCAAACATTCCCATAGACACCCTCCTAAACCTTGTGGACGGCCTTCCCAGAAGAGGTGAAACTCTTATATCTGCAAAGGATGGGGCCAACTCAATATTGAACCCTCTGGACTGAGACTGGGATGCTATTAAAGTTCATGTGTGTGTAAAGGCAGGCGTCCCAATACTTTTGGTAATATAATATATCTTATATCTGGAGAGCGGTGATGTCACTCCTGTATAATATATCTTATATCTGGAGAGAGGTGATGTCACTCCTGTATAATATATCTTATATCTGGAGAGCGGTGATGTCACTCCTGTATAATATATCTTATATCTGGAGAGCGGTGATGTCACTACTGTATAATATATCTTATATCTGGAGGGCGGTGATGTCACTCCTGTATAATATATCTTATATCTGGAGAGCGGTGATGTCACTCCTGTATAATATATCTGGAGGGCGGTGATGTCACTCCTGTATAATATATCTTATATCTGGAGGTCGGTGATGTCACTTCTGTATATTATATCTTATATCTGGAGTGCGGTGATGTCACTCCTGTATAATATATCTTATATCTGGAGAGCGGTGATATCACTCCTGTATAATATATCTTATATCTGGAGAGCGGTGATGTCACTCCTGTATAATATATCTGGAGAGCGGTGATGTCACTCCTGTATAATATATCTTATATCTGGAGAGCGGTGATGTCACTCCTGTATAATATATCTTATATCTGGAGGCGGTGATGTCACTCCTGTATAATATATTGTGAGGGGGCTAGCTCGGCAGCGGGTATGTGTGACCCCCGGGATGGGCTCCCCACCCAAAAACAGGCCCAGCAGACGGAGGTTGTGGTTTTCAAAATCAAAAAAGGTGCGGTTTATTTTCTATTTACAGTGACAAAAACACAGCAAGGCAAAAAAAACAAACACAAAATAAATCCTGGTCAACTTGACCTCTGACTAAACTTACAGGTTTCCTAACTAACGACTGGGATCAGCCTAGTGCTGTCCTAGTCCCTGGTTTTAAATGTCCAAGCAAAATATAGCCACACAGGCTTTCTCTCACCGCACAGGGGTTCACTCTCCCTAGACAGTCCACACAGGTCTGCTTCCAGGCATGAGCCAACATCTAATGAATCTGGGAGTTTTTATAGAGGCCTTAAACGAACTGACAGGCTTCAGCTGGCCTCATCAACTCCCTGCCTGCACGACGCCCAGCCCTCTCCCTAGAGGTATGAGTCATCAATGAGCCCACTAGTCTCAGCTGGGCTTATACAACTCTCCACCTAGCTGTATAAATCGGCGTAAAGCCTGAATCTGGGCGAAATATATCTACCCCCCTGGATGCAACCAGGTGACTTTACCTTCCTGCTGTCACATACCCCCCCCTCTTGTTTTAACCTCGGGGTTGGAACACCAGCAATCAGGCATTCATGTACTCGAGACAAAGCATCCACATTCCCCATTTGAACGCCAGGGCGATGCTTTACTGTGAAGTTGAATTCCTGGAGGGCCAGGAACCACCTATTCACTCTTCTATTTGTTTCCTTGTTTTGAGCCATCCACTTTAACGGAGCGTGATCCGTAACCATGTCAAAGTGCCTACCTAGCAGGTAGTACCGAAGGGAATCTAGAGCCCACTTCACCGCTAAACACTCCTTTTCAACGGTGGCGTAATTTACCTCATGGGACTTCAACTTCCTGCTGAGGTAAATGACTGGGTGCTCTTCCCCGTTCCAGACCTGGGACAATACTGCTCCTAACCCCACATCTGACGCATCACTTTGTACGACAAAGTCTTTAGAGAAGTCGGGTGAGTACAACACTGGCTGGCTACATAAGGCTTGTTTCAAGAATTGGAATGCTGCCTCAGCCTCGGGGGTCCATTTAATCATGACCGACCCTTTCCCCTTCGTCAGGTTGGTTAGGGGCACAGCCTTAGAAGCAAAGTGGGGAATGAATCGCCGATAATACCCAGCGATTCCCAGAAAGGCTCGTACCTGCTTCTTGCTGTTGGGACGTGGCCAACTCTGGATGGCCTCGACTTTGTTGAGTTGGGGTTTTATTACTCCCCTCCCAATGGTGTACCCAAGATATTTGGCCTCCTCCTGCCCAATGGTACACTTCTTGGGGTTAGCCGTAAACCCTGCTTCCCGAACAGAGTCCAGGACTGCTTGCACTTTTGGCAGATGTGAGGCCCAATCTGTGCTATGGACAATTACGTCATCCAGGTAAGCCGCAGCATACTTCCGATGGGGCCTCAGCATCTGGTCCATTTTCCGCTGGAATGTGGCCGGCGCATTCTGTAACCCGAACGGCATTCTTTTATATTGGAACGCCCCGTCTGGGGTTACAAATGCGGTTTTCTCTTTGGCTGACTTGGCCAGGGGGATTTGCCAATACCCTTTTGTGAGGTCAAGAGTCGTCATGTATCGGGCTGTTCCCAGCCGGTCGATCAACTCATCTATACGTGGCATGGGGTAGGTGTCAAATTTTGTAACTTTGTTCAACTGACGAAAATCGTTACAAAATCGCCAGCTCCCATCCGGTTTAGGCACCAACACAATGGGACTAGACCAATCACTTTGGGACTCCTCTATCACCCCTAAGTTCAGCATTTTCTGTACTTCCTCCCGTATTGCCTCCCGTCGGGCCTCTGGGATCCGATAGGGTTTTAACTTCACCCTTTCACCGGGCGGGGTAATAATGTCATGCTCTACCCCAGATGTTTGTCCCGGCAGCTCAGAGAATACCTCCTTGTTGCGAAGCACAAACTCCTTAACCTCCTGTTGTTGGGGTTGTGACAAGGTGGCTGCGATTCCAACCTCAGGAATCACGCAACCAGTTTGAGCTGGTGACCAAGTGTCTGCGACTAGGGACTCTCTATCCCTCCAGGCTTTCAACAGATTAACGTGATAGATCTGTTCGGGCTTTCGCCTTCCTGGTTGTCTGACCTTGTAATTCACTTCGCTCACTTTTTCCATTATCTCGTAGGGGCCTTGCCATTTGGCAAGGAATTTACTTTCAACCGTAGGGACAAGTACCAATATCCTATCCCCCGGGGAAAAGGTACGGGTCTTGGCTCCACGGTTGTACACTCTCTGCTGTGCCAACTGCGCTTGGGCCAAATGTTCCTTCACGATGGGCATTACCTGTGCAATTCGATCTTGCATCAGGGCGACATGCTCAATCACACTCCTGTGGGGAGAACTCTCACTTTCCCAAGTTTCCTTGGCAATATCCAACAGCCCTCTTGGGTGTCTCCCATACAGTAACTCAAAGGGGGAGAATCCCGTAGAGGATTGGGGCACCTCCCTAATAGCAAACATCAAATAAGGAAGTAGACAGTCCCAATCCTTTCCATCCCTATCCACCACTTTCTTCAACATTTGTTTTAGGGTTTTGTTGAATCTTTCAACCAGCCCATCGGTTTGGGGGTGATACACAGATGTACGTAATTGCGTCACTTTGAACAATTTACACAGCTCCTTCATAACCCGGGACATAAAGGGTGTACCTTGGTCCGTAAGCAGTTCTTTACAAATACCCACCCGGCTAAAAACAAGAGATAGCTCTTTGGCTATGGTTTTGGCCGAGGTATTTCTGAGAGGGATCGCTTCTGGATAACGGGTGGCATAGTCCATTATAACCAATATGTACTGGTGCCCCCTAGCGGACTTGATTATAGGACCTACCAAATCCATTGCGATTCTCTCAAACGGGACCTCAATGATGGGTAGAGGGACCAGCGGGCTACGGAAGTGTGGCATCGGGGCCGACCTCTGACACACAGGGCAGGAGGAACAATAATTTTCTATGTCCTTCATCACCCCAGGCCAATAGAATCTCTGTAATACCCTCTCTCGGGTTTTCTCTGTCCCCAGATGACCTCCAAGAATGTGCCCATGGGCCAACTCCAACACCAACTTCCTGTAAGGTTTGGGCACCACCAGCTGCTCAACGGTTTCTTCTGCCCTTTTTGCCACCCGATACAGTAGGTCCTTCTCTACGCTGAAGTATGGGTAAGTGCAGGTATTATCTGGGTTCACTAACTCGCCATCTATTTTCACTACGTTTTCCCGTGCCTTTATTAGGGCGGGGTCTTTCAACTGTTCTGTGGCAAAGTTTTCCCTGTGAACCTCAAGATCAGAAAACTCCACAGACGGTAGGTTTTCGTCTGAGGAGGTGGGCTCCTCTCCAGTTTCTTGAGTCTCCCCTGCCAATACTGACAAGGGAAATTCGGGAGAGTCCTCACCACTCTCAGAGGAGTTCTGGCTATCATATTCCTGGTACATAGGGGCACCAGTGGGGGGCTCATGATCATCCCACAGTTCCCAGAACTTCGGAAAATCCCTTCCCACAATGGCGTCATGCGGTAACTGAGACACTAAGCCCACTGGATGAGAAAGGGTACCTTTGGGGGTCTCGAAACACACTGTAGTCACTGGATACTCTCGGGTGTCCCCATGCACACAAATAACGGCTACCTTGCTATTCCCAGAGACCTCTGTTTTAACTAACTCAGCCTTTATCAGGGTCACAAGGCTACCTGAATCCAGCAATACCACAACATTTCTACCATTAATACACATTTTGCATAAATGTTTCTCAGTTCCCCGAATGGCAGTGCATGCGACTGTCGCACACAGCGACTGACGTCTGCCCGTCAGAAAGTCACACTGCATGGGTTCCTCCAAAACCGGGCAATTTGCTGCAATATGTCCCGCTTGCCGGCAGCGGTAGCAAATGATCCTTCTTGCCGCCTCTTGAGCCGCTGATTTCCCAGGCTGTTCTCGCCAAACTTGGGGTAGAGCTCCCACCCTCTCACTCTCTCCACCCTTACCCCTTGGAATCATCTTATCCGCCCCTGGGGATGGTCTGGTCTTAGGGTGGAAAGTCCGAGTGTCTCTGGAAGAGGCCGTCAGGTTCTCTGTAGCCAAGTATTTCTCCACACGATCCACAAGACCATCGGCCGTCTCTGGGTCTCCATGGCTTACCCACTTTTGGATGGCAGTAGGAAGAGCTCTCAAAAACCGATCCATTACAACACGTTCCACAATCTTTGGTGCGGACAAAGTCTCTGGCTGTAGCCACTTTCTGCTCAGGTGAATGAGATCATACATTTGAGACCTGGGGGGTTTTCCAAGCTGGAAAGTCCAGTTATGCACACGCTGAGCCCGGACAGCCAGGGTGACACCCAGCCTTGCCAATATTTCAGCTTTTAGCATCACATAGTCTTTTGCTTGGTCAGGCTCTAGGTCATAGTAAGCTTTCTGCGATTCACCCGTTAACAGAGGAGCCACCAGTCCAGCCCACTGCTCCTCAGGCCACTTTTCTCTTTCAGCGGTCCTTTCAAATGTGGTCAAAAATACCTCTGGATCATCCTCTCCAGTCATTTTTGTCAATAAACGACTCACCCCAAAGGACGCGGTATTAGTGGGACGGCTTTCCTCACCGGTCTGCGGACGTTGCTGCATTACTGCTTCCATCTGTTGTTGTAGTCTCTGCTCTTGCTTCTGCAACAGGTCTATGAAGCGGGCCTCAGATTGCTGTTGGGCTTGTTGCTGAGCCTCCAGACTCTGTTGTAAAGTTGCAAGGCTCTGTTGATGAGCTTGCTGCTGGGCTGCAAGGCTCCTTTGCAAACCTGCATTTGTCTGCTGTTGATTGGCATTTGCTAGAGCCAGCTGTTTCAGTATCTCCTCCATGCTGGCTTAAAAAAAAACTGCCCGCATTCTCCACCAACTGTGAGGGGGCTAGCTCGGCAGCGGGTATGTGTGACCCCCGGGATGGGCTCCCCACCCAAAAACAGGCCCAGCAGACGGAGGTTGTGGTTTTCAAAATCAAAAAAGGTGCGGTTTATTTTCTATTTACAGTGACAAAAACACAGCAAGGCAAAAAAAACAAACACAAAATAAATCCTGGTCAACTTGACCTCTGACTAAACTTACAGGTTTCCTAACTAACGACTGGGATCAGCCTAGTGCTGTCCTAGTCCCTGGTTTTAAATGTCCAAGCAAAATATAGCCACACAGGCTTTCTCTCACCGCACAGGGGTTCACTCTCCCTAGACAGTCCACACAGGTCTGCTTCCAGGCATGAGCCAACATCTAATGAATCTGGGAGTTTTTATAGAGGCCTTAAACGAACTGACAGGCTTCAGCTGGCCTCATCAACTCCCTGCCTGCACGACGCCCAGCCCTCTCCCTAGAGGTATGAGTCATCAATGAGCCCACTAGTCTCAGCTGGGCTTATACAACTCTCCACCTAGCTGTATAAATCGGCGTAAAGCCTGAATCTGGGCGAAATATATCTACCCCCCTGGATGCAACCAGGTGACTTTACCTTCCTGCTGTCACAATATCTTATATCTGGAGAGCGGTGATGTCACTCCTGTATAATATATCTTATATCTGGAGGCGGTGATGTCACTCCTGTATAATATATCTTATATCTGGAGAGAGGTGATGTCACTCCTGTATAATATATCTTATATCTGGAGAGAGGTGATGTCACTCCTGTATAATATATCTTATATCTGGAGAGCGGTGATGTCACTCCTGTATAATATATCTTATATCTGGAGAGCGGTGATGTCACTCCTGTATAATATATCTTATATCTGGAGGCGGTGATGTCACTCCTGTATAATATATCTTATATCTGGAGAGCGGTGATGTCACTCCTGTATAATATATCTTATATCTGGAGAGCGGTGATGTCACTCCTGTATAATATATCTTATATCTGGAGAGAGGTGATGTCACTCCTGTATAATATATCTTATATCTGGAGAGCGGTGATGTCACTCCTGTATAATATATCTTATATCTGGAGAGCGGTGATGTCACTACTGTATAATATATCTTATATCTGGAGGGCGGTGATGTCACTCCTGTATAATATATCTTATATCTGGAGAGCGGTGATGTCACTCCTGTATAATATATCTGGAGGGCGGTGATGTCACTCCTGTATAATATATCTTATATCTGGAGGTCGGTGATGTCACTTCTGTATATTATATCTTATATCTGGAGTGCGGTGATGTCACTCCTGTATAATATATCTTATATCTGGAGAGCGGTGATATCACTCCTGTATAATATATCTTATATCTGGAGAGCGGTGATGTCACTCCTGTATAATATATCTGGAGAGCGGTGATGTCACTCCTGTATAATATATCTTATATCTGGAGAGCGGTGATGTCACTCCTGTATAATATATCTTATATCTGGAGGCGGTGATGTCACTCCTGTATAATATATCTTATATCTGGAGAGCGGTGATGTCACTCCTGTATAATATATCTTATATCTGGAGGCGGTGATGTCACTCCTGTATAATATATCTTATATCTGGAGAGAGGTGATGTCACTCCTGTATAATATATCTTATATCTGGAGAGAGGTGATGTCACTCCTGTATAATATATCTTATATCTGGAGAGCGGTGATGTCACTCCTGTATAATATATCTTATATCTGGAGGGCGGTGATGTCACTCCTGTATAATATATCTTATATCTGGAGAGCGGTGATGTCACTCCTGTATAATATATCTTATCTCTGGAGAGCGGTGATGTCACTCCTGTATAATATATCTTATATCTGGAGAGCGGTGATGTGACTCCTGTATAATATATCTTATATCTGGAGAGAGGTGATGTCACTCCTGTATAATATATCTTATATCTGGAGAGCGGTGATGTCACTCCTGTATAATATATCTTATATCTGGAGAGCGGTGATGTCACTCCTGTATAATATATCTTATATCTGGAGAGCGGTGATGTCACTCCTGTATAATATATCTTATATCTGGAGAGTGGTGATGTCACTCCTGTATAATATATCTTATATCTGGAGACGGTGATGTCACTCCTGTATAATATATCTTATATCTGGAGAGCGGTGATGTCACTCCTGTATAATATATCTGGAGAGCGGTGATGTCACTCCTGTATAATATATCTTATTTCTGGAGAGCGGTGATGTCACTCCTGTATAATATATCTTATATCTGGAGAGCGGTGATGTCACTCCTGTATAATATATCTTATATCTGGAGGGCGGTGATGTCACTCCTGTATAATATATCTTATATCTGGAGAGCGGTGATGTCACTCCTGTATAATATATCTTATATCTGGAGGGCGGTGATGTCACTCCTGTATATTATATCTTATATCTGGAGAGAGGTGATGTCACTCCTGTATAATATATCTTATATCTGGAGAGCGGTGATGTCACTCCTGTATAATATATCTTATCTCTGGAGAGCGGTGATGTCACTCCTGTATAATATATCTTATATCTGGAGAGCGGTGATGTGACTCCTGTATAATATATCTTATATCTGGAGAGCGGTGATGTCACTCCTGTATAATATATCTTATATCTGGAGAGCGGTGATGTCACTCCTGTATAATATATCTTATATCTGGAGAGTGGTGATGTCACTCCTGTATAATATACCTTATATCTGGAGAGCGGTGATGTCACTCCTGTATAATATATCTTATATCTGGAGAGCGGTGATGTCACTCCTGTATATTATATCTTATATCTGGAGAGTGGTGATGTCACTCCTGTATAATATATCTTATATCTGGAGAGCGGTGATGTCACTCCTGTATAATATATCTGGAGAGCGGTGATGTCACTCCTGTATAATATATCTTATTTCTGGAGAGCGGTGATGTCACTCCTGTATAATATATCTTATATCTGGAAAGCGGTGATGTCACTCCTGTATAATATATCTTATTTCTGGAGAGCGGTGATGTCACTCCTGTATAATATATCTTATATCTGGAGAGCGGTGATGTCACTCCTGTATAATATATCTTATATCTGGAGAGCGGTGATGTCACTCCTGTATAATATATCTTATATCTGGAGAGTGGTGATGTCACTCCTGTATAATATATCTTATATCTGGAGGTCGGTGATGTCACTTCTGTATATTATATCTTATATCTGGAGTGCGGTGATGTCACTCCTGTATAATATATCTTATATCTGGAGAGCGGTGATATCACTCCTGTATAATATATCTTATATCTGGAGAGCGGTGATGTCACTCCTGTATAATATATCTGGAGAGCGGTGATGTCACTCCTGTATAATATATCTTATATCTGGAGAGCGGTGATGTCACTCCTGTATAATATATCTTATCTCTGGAGAGAGGTGATGTCACTCCTGTATAATATATCTTATATCTGGAGAGCGGTGATGTCACTCCTGTATAATATATCTTATATCTGGAGAGCGGTGATGTCACTCCTGTATAATATATCTGGAGAGCGGTGATGTCACTCCTGTATAATATATCTTATTTCTGGAGAGCGGTGATGTCACTCCTGTATAATATATCTTATATCTGGAGAGCGGTGATGTCACTCCTGTATAATATATCTTATATCTGGAGGGCGGTGATGTCACTCCTGTATAATATATCTTATATCTGGAGAGAGGTGATGTCACTCCTGTATAATATATCTTATATCTGGAGGGCGGTGATGTCACTCCTGTATAATATATCTTATATCTGGAGAGAGGTGATGTCACTCCTGTATAATATATCTTATATCTGGAGGGCGGTGATGTCACTCCTGTATAATATATCTTATATCTGGAGAGCGGTGATGTCACTCCTGTATAATATATCTTATATCTGGAGAGCGGTGATGTCACTCCTGTATAATATATCTTATATCTGGAGGGCGGTGATGTCACTCCTGTATATTATATCTTATATCTGGAGAGAGGTGATGTCACTCCTGTATAATATATCTTATATCTGGAGAGCGGTGATGTCACTCCTGTATAATATATCTTATATCTGGAGGGCGGTGATGTCACTCCTGTATAATATATCTTATATCTGGAGAGCGGTGATGTCACTCCTGTATAATATATCTTATATCTGGAGAGCGGTGATGTCACTCCTGTATAATATATCTTATATCTGGAGAGCGGTGATGTCACTCCTGTATAATATATCTTATATCTGGAGAGAGGTGATGTCACTCCTGTATAATATATCTTATATCTGGAGAGCAGTGATGTCACTCCTGTATAATATATCTTATATCTGGAGAGAGGTGATGTCACTCCTGTATAATATATCTTATATCTGGAGAGCGGTGATGTGACTCCTGTATAATATATCTTATATCTGGAGAGCGGTGATATCACTCCTGTATAATATATCTTATATCTGGAGAGCGGTGATGTCACTCCTGTATAATATATCTTATATCTGGAGAGTGGTGATGTCACTCCTGTATAATATATCTTATATCTGGAGACGGTGATGTCACTCCTGTATAATATATCTTATATCTGGAGAGCGGTGATGTCACTCCTGTATAATATATCTTATATCTGGAGAGCGGTGATGTCACTCCTGTATAATATATCTGGAGAGCGGTGATGTCACTCCTGTATAATATATCTTATTTCTGGAGAGCGGTGATGTCACTCCTGTATAATATATCTTATATCTGGAGGGCGGTGATGTCACTCCTGTATAATATATCTTATATCTGGAGAGCGGTGATGTCACTCCTGTATAATATATCTTATATCTGGAGAGCGGTGATGTCACTCCTGTATAATATATCTTATATCTGGAGGGCGGTGATGTCACTCCTGTATAATATATCTTATATCTGGAGAGCGGTGATGTCACTCCTGTATAATATATCTTATATCTGGAGGGCGGTGATGTCACTCCTGTATAATATATCTTATATCTGGAGAGCGGTGATGTCACTCCTGTATAATATATCTTATCTCTGGAGAGCGGTGATGTCACTCCTGTATAATATATCTTATATCTGGAGGGCGGTGATGTCACTCCTGTATATTATATCTTATATCTGGAGAGCGGTGATGTCACTCCTGTATATTATATCTTATATCTGGAGAGCGGTGATGTCACTCCTGTATAATATATCTTATCTCTGGAGAGCGGTGATGTCACTCCTGTATAATATATCTTATATCTGGAGAGCGGTGATGTCACTCCTGTATAATATATCTTATACCTGGAGAGCGGTGATGTCACTCCTGTATAATATATCTTATTTCTGGAGAGCGGTGATGTCACTCCTGTATAATATATCTTATATCTGGAGAGCGGTGATGTCACTCCTGTATAATATATCTTATATCTGGAGGGCGGTGATGTCACTCCTGTATAATATATCTTATATCTGGAGAGCGGTGATGTCACTCCTGTATAATATATCTTATATCTGGAGAGCGGTGATGTCACTCCTGTATAATATATCTTATATCTGGAGGGCGGTGATGTCACTCCTGTATATTATATCTTATATCTGGAGAGAGGTGATGTCACTCCTGTATAATATATCTTATATCTGGAGAGCGGTGATGTCACTCCTGTATAATATATCTTATACCTGGAGAGCGGTGATGTCACTCCTGTATAATATATCTTATATCTGGAGAGCGGTGATGTCACTCCTGTATATTATATCTTATATCTGGAGAGAGGTGATGTCACTCCTGTATAATATATCTTATATCTGGAGAGCGGTGATGTCACTCCTGTATAATATATCTTATCTCTGGAGAGAGGTGATGTCACTCCTGTATAATATATCTTATATCTGGAGAGCGGTGATGTCACTCCTGTATAATATATCTTATATCTGGAGAGTGGTGATGTCACTCCTGTATATTATATCTTATATCTGGAGAGTGGTGATGTCACTCCTGTATAATATATCTTATATCTGGAGAGCGGTGATGTCACTCCTGTATAATATATCTGGAGAGCGGTGATGTCACTCCTGTATAATATATCTTATTTCTGGAGAGCGGTGATGTCACTCCTGTATAATATATCTTATATCTGGAGAGCGGTGATGTCACTCCTGTATAATATATCTTACATCTGGAGAGCGGTGATGTCACTCCTGTATAATATATCTTATTTCTGGAGAGAGGTGATGTCACTCCTGTATAATATATCTTATATCTGGAGAGCGGTGATGTCACTCCTGTATAATATATCTTATCTCTGGAGAGCGGTGATGTCACTCCTGTATAATATATCTTATATCTGGAGAGCGGTGATGTGACTCCTGTATAATATATCTTATATCTGGAGAGAGGTGATGTCACTCCTGTATAATATATCTTATATCTGGAGACGGTGATGTCACTCCTGTATAATATATCTTATATCTGGAGAGCGGTGATGTCACTCCTGTATAATATATCTGGAGAGCGGTGATGTCACTCCTGTATTATATATCTTATTTCTGGAGAGCGGTGATGTCACTCCTGTATAATATATCTTATATCTGGAGAGCGGTGATGTCACTCCTGTATAATATATCTTATATCTGGAGGGCGGTGATGTCACTCCTGTATAATATATCTTATATCTGGAGAGCGGTGATGTCACTCCTGTATAATATATCTTATATCTGGAGGGCGGTGATGTCACTCCTATATAATATATCTTATATCTGGAGAGCGGTGATGTCACTCCTGTATAATATATCTTATATCTGGAGGGCGGTGATGTCACTCCTATATAATATATCTTATATCTGGAGAGCGGTGATGTCACTCCTGTATAATATATCTTATATCTGGAGAGCGGTGATGTCACTCCTGTATAATATATCTTATATCTGGAGGGCGGTGATGTCACTCCTGTATAATATATCTTATATCTGGAGAGCGGTGATGTCACTCCTGTATAATATATCTTATATCTGGAGGGCGGTGATGTCACTCCTATATAATATATCTTATATCTGGAGAGCGGTGATGTCACTCCTGTATAATATATCTTATATCTGGAGAGCGGTGATGTCACTCCTGTATAATATATCTTATCTCTGGAGAGCGGTGATGTCACTCCTGTATAATATATCTTATATCTGGAGAGCGGTGATGTGACTCCTGTATAATATATCTTATATCTGGAGAGCGGTGATGTCACTCCTGTATAATATATCTTATATCTGGAGAGCGGTGATGTCACTCCTGTATAATATATCTTATATCTGGAGAGTGGTGATGTCACTCCTGTATAATATACCTTATATCTGGAGAGCGGTGATGTCACTCCTGTATAATATATCTTATATCTGGAGAGCGGTGATGTCACTCCTGTATATTATATCTTATATCTGGAGAGTGGTGATGTCACTCCTGTATAATATATCTTATATCTGGAGAGCGGTGATGTCACTCCTGTATAATATATCTGGAGAGCGGTGATGTCACTCCTGTATAATATATCTTATTTCTGGAGAGCGGTGATGTCACTCCTGTATAATATATCTTATATCTGGAGAGCGGTGATGTCACTCCTGTATAATATATCTTATATCTGGAGAGTGGTGATGTCACTCCTGTATAATATATCTTATATCTGGAGAGCGGTGATGTCACTCCTGTATATTATATCTTATATCTGGAGAGTGGTGATGTCACTCCTGTATAATATATCTTATATCTGGAGAGCGGTGATGTCACTCCTGTATAATATATCTGGAGAGCGGTGATGTCACTCCTGTATAATATATCTTATTTCTGGAGAGTGGTGATGTCACTCCTGTATAATATATCTTATATCTGGAGGGCGGTGATGTCACTCCTGTATAATATATCTTATATCTGGAGAGCGGTGATGTCACTCCTGTATAATATATCTTATATCTGGAGGGCGGTGATGTCACTCCTGTATATTATATCTTATATCTGGAGAGAGGTGATGTCACTCCTGTATATTATATCTTATATCTGGAGAGCGGTGATGTCACTCCTGTATATTATATCTTATATCTGGAGAGCGGTGATGTCACTTCCTGTATAATATATCTTATATCTGGAGAGCGGTGATGTCACTCCTGTATAATATATCTTATATCTGGAGAGCGGTGATGTCACTCCTGTATAATATATCTTATCTCTGGAGAGCGGTGATGTCACTCCTGTATAATATATCTTATATCTGGAGAGCGGTGATGTCACTCCTGTATAATATATCTTATTTCTGGAGAGCGGTGATGTCACTCCTGTATAATATATCTTATATCTGGAGAGCGGTGATGTCACTCCTGTATAATATATCTTATATCTGGAGAGCGGTGATGTCACTCCTGTATAATATATCTTATATCTGGAGAGCGGTGATGTCACTCCTGTATAATATATCTTATATCTGGAGAGCGGTGATGTCACTCCTGTATAATATATCTTATATCTGGAGAGCGGTGATGTCACTCCTGTATAATATATCTTATATCTGGAGAGCGGTGATGTCACTCCTGTATAATATATCTGGAGAGCGGTGATGTCACTCCTGTATAATATATCTGGAGAGAGGTGATGTCACTCCTGTATATTATATCTTATATCTGGAGAGCAGTGATGTCACTCCTGTATAATATATCTTATATCTGGAGAGCGGTGATGTCACTCCTGTATAATATATCTTATATCTGGAGAGCGGTGATGTGACTCCTGTATAATATATCTTATATCTGGAGAGAGGTGATGTCACTCCTGTATAATATATCTTATATCTGGAGGGCGGTGATGTCACTCCTGTATAATATATCTTATATCTGGAGAGCGGTGATGTCACTCCTGTATAATATATCTTATATCTGGAGGGCGGTGATGTCACTCCTGTATAATATATCTTATATCTGGAGGGCGGTGATGTCACTCCTGTATAATATATCTTATATCTGGAGAGTGGTGATGTCACTCCTGTATAATATATCTTATATCTGGAGGGCGGTGATGTCACTCCTGTATAATATATCTTATATCTGGAGAGCGGTGATGTCACTCCTATATAATATATCTCATATCTGGAGAGCGGTGATGTCACTCCTGTATAATATATCTTATATCTGGAAGGCGGTGATGTCACTCCTGTATAATATATCTTATCTCTGGAGAGCGGTGATGTCACTCCTGTATAATATATCTTATATCTGGAGAGCGGTGATGTCACTCCTGTATAATATATCTTATATCTGGAGAGCGGTGATGTCACTCCTGTATAATATATCTTATATCTGGAGAGCGGTGATGTCACTCCTGTATAATATATCTTATATCTGGAGAGAGGTGATGTCACTCCTGTATAATATATCTTATATCTGGAGAGAGGTGATGTCACTCCTGTATAATATATCTTATTTCTGGAGAGCGGTGATGTCACTCCTGTATAATATATCTTATATCTGGAGAGCGGTGATGTCACTCCTGTATAATATATCTTATATCTGGAGGGCGGTGATGTCACTCCTGTATAATATATCTTATATCTGGAGAGCGGTGATGTCACTCCTGTATAATATATCTTATATCTGGAGAGCGGTGATGTCACTCCTGTATAATATATCTTATATCTGGAGAGAGGTGATGTCACTCCTGTATAATATATCTTATATCTGGAGAGAGGTGATGTCACTCCTGTATAATATATCTTATATCTGGAGAGCGGTGATGTCACTCCTGTATAATATATCTTATATCTGGAGGGCGGTGATGTCACTCCTGTATAATATATCTTATTTCTGGAGAGCGGTGATGTCACTCCTGTATAATATATCTTATATCTGGAGAGCGGTGATGTCACTCCTGTATAATATATCTTATATCTGGAGAGCGGTGATGTGACTCCTGTATAATATATCTTATATCTGGAGAGAGGTGATGTCACTCCTGTATAATATATCTTATATCTGGAGAGTGGTGATGTCACTCCTGTATAATATATCTTATATCTGGAGAGCGGTGATGTCACTCCTGTATAATATATCTTATATCTGGATGGCGGTGATGTCACTCCTGTATAATATATCTTATATCTGGAGGGCGGTGATGTCACTCCTGTATAATATATCTTATATCTGGAGAGTGGTGATGTCACTCCTGTATATTATATCTTATATCTGGATGGCGGTGATGTCACTCCTGTATAATATATCTTATATCTGGAGAGCGGTGATGTCACTCCTATATAATATATCTCATATCTGGAGAGCGGTGATGTCACTCCTGTATAATATATCTTATATCTGGAAGGCGGTGATGTCACTCCTGTATAATATATCTTATATCTGGAGAGCGGTGATGTCACTCCTGTATAATATATCTTATATCTGGAGGGCGGTGATGTCACTCCTGTATAATATATCTTATATCTGGAGAGCGGTGATGTCACTCCTGTATAATATATCTTATATCTGGAGAGCGGTGATGTCACTCCTGTATAATATATTCTATATCTGGAGGGCGGTGATGTCACTCCTGTATAATATATCTTATATCTGGAGAGCGGTGATGTCACTCCTGTATAATATATCTTATATCTGGAGAGCGGTGATGTCACTCCTGTATAATATATCTTATATCTGGAGGGCGGTGATGTCACTCCTGTATAATATATCTTATATCTGGAGGGCGGTGATGTCACTCCTGTATAATATATCTTATATCTGGAGGGCGGTGATGTCACTGATACATTTGGGATTTTTCTCGCCCGTACATGCTGAAGTGGTCACACCCCCTTTTTTGTAGATTGCGTGACAAGGGAGCACATGGGCTGATTACAGACAAAGAACAATGTGAGGGTGATATTCTGGACGCAGACACAGGGGGGCGCTGCAGAATTGCAGAACCTTTGTCGGTGAATGGAACCTGCTGCTACAAAGGTTCGGTGCAGATCCCAGCCTATCATGAATTAACACATAGAGGCCTGGCGATATAATGACACGAGTGCTTTAGTAGCGGACATCAAATCTCCCCCCCCCCCCCCCCAGATAGACCTGTCCTGTGCCCAGCTCTTTATTATGACATTAGATTGTAAGCTTCTGAGCTCGGGATAGAACTATACTGTTATTATAATGATTTATATATTCCATGAAATGTTATCAATTCGCTGAAACACAACTGGCCCCAACCAATAAGATTGAAGCGTTCTGGCGGCCTCATAACAATGGAAGGCGAGAGCGTTGGCTGGTTTTGTGGCCTTCTCCCCGCCCCTTTACTTTAAATACACCTCTTCACAATAGACTGTAAGCTCTTGGGGATAATGGCTATATAAAAGTTTACTAAAAACTTTGACTTTTTTTATTTTTGGTGACGATAAGGGTTAATTTGGCACCCAGCCGAAACGTACATTAAACACCCCGCCCCCCCCACCCCCCGTTAATGATAAAACTGCGTTTTTTAATAATTAATCCCGCGATCTATAGCCTTGTCTCTGGCATCCCCACAGCGCCACCTACAGAACTGCAACCCGAACTGCGCGCAACCGCATTGGTGGGGGTACCACGAACTATCGCGCACTGACCTTTTGTTGAAATGCAAAAGCTTTTATTGCAGCCACATGACCCAACGCCCCCCACCCCCACTCTCGCCCGCCCCCCCCGCTTTTTTATTTCAGGACGCATATGGTGGGGCCCAGCACCTGTGCTGCATCATGTTCGATGTCTGCGCAGAGAAGTATATAGATGGGGTGGCGTAGAAAGGTGGGGGGAGGGACGCTGCGCAGTCTCCGTTTTGAGGGGTGTGCGAGGCCACGCAGCCCCCCTAATATCGCCGCTCCACCTCTGGGGCCAGCGCGAGGGGGCCTGTAATGTGATCCGTCTCACTCTAGGTTGTCAAGAGGGGGGGATTATGGTGCGCCTGACGAAAAGGGGCCCGTTTGGTAAAGGTTCGGGGGGCGGAGGGGGAGCTCAGTGCCATGGGATGCTGCACTTGTATTGAGCGCCTCGGCCTGTCTGCAGGATTCATAGCTGTTCTCTTCTCTTTGTGCAAAAGGAGAAACAGAGAAACACTCGCTCCTGGCACCCCACCCCCCCTTCCCCTACGCCTTTCCCCTGGATCCACAGCCAGACAAAGGTTGGGGGGGCGTCTAAGACTTTCCAGCCCAGGTGTGACCCCCCTATTAAACCGCTACCCCGAAAATCCCAACCTCGCCAGAGATTTTGTCGGGGGACACATTTTTTTTTTTACAAAGTGCACTTTTTAAGTTTAGAAGTGAGAGCTTCGCTTCCTCGAAGGCTCGTGGCTGCTGCTGCCGCTGCTGTTGCTGCGGAGGAGGAAATCACCTCGACGGGGGAAATGCACTTGACACAAAAACAATCGCCATTGCCAGAGCGAACAATGAGAGCGTCCCTGCTCTCCAGGAATTAGTAAAAAAATTAAAAAATTTAAAAGTATGAAAAATCCAAACAAAGGATAAGGCAGCGATCACATCGAACGTCCTTCTCAGACTGACCCTTAAAAAGGTTTCAAATCGTTTTATGAAAAGTTTTGTCTGTTTTTATCGAAGGACCAAATACAACAACGTGATGCGCAGATTTGTATCGGAAAGTCATTCCAAATCGAGGTTTCATGAATACAATGCAACAAACCCCGGCCTGTACAGCGCTGTCATACCAGAAAATCATCACGTGAAATAAAACATATTATCGAAATTAAGGAAAAGGAAAGGAAGATGAGAGGAGAGGAAAAGAAGAGGAAAGGAAAGGACGAGGAGAGGAGAGGAAACAAAAGGAAGAGGAAAGGGAGAGGTAAGGAAAAGGATAGAAAGAGCATAGGAAAGGATAAGGAAAGGAAGAGGGGAGGAGAGGAAGGAAAGGAAGAGGAGAGGAGAGGAAGGAAAGGAAGAGGAGAGGAAGGAAAGGAAGAAAAGGAAGAGGTAAGCAAGAGGGTAGAAAGAGGAAAGTAAAGGACAAGGAAAGAAAGAGAAAATGAAGAGGTAAGGAAGAGGAAAGGAAAGGAAGAGGAAATGGAGAGGTATGGAAGAGGAGAGGAAGGGAAAGAGGAAAGGAAAGGACAAGGAAAGAAAGAAGAGAGGAAAAGAAGGGGAATGGAAGAGGAAAGGGAGAGGTAAGGAAGAGGAGAGGAAAGGAAAGGACAAGGGAAGAAAGAGGAGAGGATAGGAAAGGAAGAGGAGAGGAAAGGAAGAGGAAAGGGAGAGATAAGGAAGAGGATAGAAAGAGGAAAGGATAGGAAGAGGAGAGGAGAGGAAAGAAGAGGAAAGGGAGAGGCAAGGAAGAAGATAGAAAAGGAAAGGAAAGGACAAGGAAAGAAAGAGGCTAGGAAGAGGAATGGAAGAGGAAAGGAGAAGGAATGGGAGTGGTAAGGAAGAGGAGGAGAGGAAGAGAAAGAGCAAAGGAAATGACGAGGAAAGGAAATGACGAGGAAAGGAAAGGACAAGGAAAAAAGAAGAGAGGAAAAGAAGGGGAATGGAAGAGGAAAGGGAGAGGTAAGGAAGAGGAGAGGAAAGGAAAGGTCAATGAAAGAAAGAGGAGAGGATAGGAAAGGAAGAGGAGAGGAGAGGAAAGAAAGAGGAGAGGAAAGAAAAAGGAGAAGAGAGGGAGAGGAAAGGGAGAGGAAGAGGAGTGGAAGAGGAGAGGAAGAGGAGAGGAAGAGAAAATGAAAGGAAAGGGAGAGGAAATTAAAGGAAAGTATTAGGAAGGGGAGAGGAGAAGAAAGGAAGAGGAAAGGAATAGGAAAGGAAGAGGAAAGGGAGAGGAAAGGAAAGGTGTTATGTCTTGTACACACGGTCGGAATTTCCGATTAAAAAAGTCAGCAGGAATTGTTTCATCGGATATTCCGACCGTGTGTGCCCATCAGACTTTTTCCTTTGGAAATTTGGACTGACTTAGAAAGAGAACATGTTCTCTTTTTTTCTGACAAAATAAATTTCTATCGGAAATTCCGTCCGTCTGTATGGAACTCTGACAGAGAAAAAAACACGCATGCTCAGAATCAAGTCGACGCATGCTCGGAAGCATTGAACTTATTTTTTCTCGGCTCGTCGTAGTGTTGTACGTCACCGCGTTCTTGACGGTCGGAATTTGGTGTGACAGTGTGTATGCAAGACAGCTTGAACGGGATTCCGTCTGAAAAATCCGTCTGAGAAAATCCGATCGTGTTTAGAAGGCATTAGAGTGACTAAGGAAAATTTTGAGAAATAACGAAAAGAGAAAGAAAGATTGTGGCGCAGACTCATTCCAGTGAATGAATTGCATTCATATAAGAGATAACAAACATCTACTACTACTAATACTACTACTACTACTACTAATACTACTACTACTACGAATAATGATAATAATAATAATATTAATAATAATAACCATCATCATCAGATAATAAACACCTACTACTGATAATAAAAATACCAATAATAATCATCATCATAGAAAGCAACACACTGTTACCGCTACATATCCAACAAACAAAGCAAAGTAACCTTCTGTGTATTCCTTCTATCACTGGGATGTATAAACCGATATATACAAATTATCAGAACAATGTTACACAACAGTGTTCAAATACAAGTCTTGTGCAAGAAACGGCCTGTTCATCTCCTCAACCATTATTATCCCCTCCACCGCTGTGTTCAATCCACTTCAAAAGGTATATTTAAGAATAAGAAGGCATAAGTAAATCAAGAGGGAGAGAGCGAGATAGAGGAGAGGAAGGAAAAAAGGAAAGGGAAAGGGGAAAGGAAAAGGGAAGGGAGAGTAAAGGAAGAAGAAAGGAAGAGGAGAGGAAAGGAAAGGAAGAGAGGAAGAGTAGAGGAAAGGAAGGGAAGAGGAGGGAAAAGAAGGAAGAGGAGATGAGAGGAAGATGAGAGAAAGGGAAGAGGAGAGAAATAGAAGAGGAGAGAAAAGGAATATAAGAGGAGGAAGAGGAAAAAAGGGAAGAGGAGGGGAAGAGGAGAGGAAAGGAAAAGGAGGGAAAAGGAAGAGGAGAGGAGAGGAAAAAGGAAGAGGAGAGGAAAGGAAAAGGAGGGAAAAGGAGGAGGAGAGGAAAGGAAAAGGAGGGAAAAGGAAGATGGGAGGAAAGGAAGAGGAGAGGAAAGCAAAAGGAGAGAAAGGGAAGAGGAAAGGAAGAAGAGAGGAAGAGGAGAGGAACGGAAGAGGAAAGGAAGAAGAGAGGAAGAGTAAAGAAAAAGGAGAGGGAAGGAAAGGAAGAGGAAAGGAATGAGGAAATGAAAGGAAGAGGAAAGAAAAGAAGAGTAGAGGAAAGGAAAGGAAGTGGAAAGGAAAGTAAGAGAGGAGAGGAGAGGAAAGGAATAAGAAAAAGGAGAGGAAATGAAAAGATTAGGAAAGTGAGACGAAAGGAAAGGGAGAGGAAAGGAAAGGTGTTAGGGTGACAAAGGAAAAAAACTAGAGAAATATAGAAAAGAAAGAAAGAAGGCACAGCCCCATTCCAGTGAATGAGTCGCATTCAGCGAGCGGCACCAAGTGTAATAAGGGGGGGGGGTCATTTTTGCCAAGCCTTGTGTACACCCCCATCCACTGCCTTTTTAGCTTCAGGTAAAGTGATTGGGGGGGGGAGCACTGCTTAGCTGTGTGTTTTACCATCCCCCAACCGCAAGTGTAAAGGGGCTTCCAGAATCTGCTATAAGCCCACCATAACCCTAGATCCATTTTGGGGGCCAATATCTGGGGAAGAGGAAATTGTTCCTCAACAATCTGGGGAGGATTTGCAAGGTAACCCCCTCCCCAATGTTGAAAGGCATGTGGCCGGGTCTGGTTCATACTCGCTGCCCTCCCTTTCCTGGCCACCCAGACTGCATGCCTGGATAAGGCTCTGGTTGGTATCATAAGGGGGAACTTCACATCATCATTCTGTTATACGAAACCACACGCAGGTTTTTGGCATCCCTTATGCCGCGTACACACGATCGTGATTCACGGCGGTGAAAACACCGCCGTGAATCACGACATGAAAAAAAATGAAAAACGAGGGAACGGCATTTTCCCCCACACACGACCGTTTTTCCCATCATTTTTTTCTTTGTCGAGAAAAACGACCGTCTGTGGGCTCCGCGGCAGTGTCTCCCTATGGCAAAACTGCCGCGGAAAAAAATGATGGAAAAAACGATGAGAAAATTTAGAACATGTTCTAATTTTTCTCGTCGTTTTTCCTGCCGTTTTTCTCAACGAGAAAAACGGCATAAAGCCCACAGACGATCGTTTTTCTCGGCGAAAAAAAAAAATGTCATTTTTCCCGACGGGAAAAATGATTGTGTGTACGCGGCATGAGTCTACTTATTATGGAGGATTTGTGTATTGTCAATGTTGCAGTTTGAAAAGACCCTCTCCCCACTAACCGTTTTTTTTTTTTTAACTGCATTGGTACATGACCTCTATGGCAGTGCCCAGATCCCGATGCCCTTTTTTCAATAATAGCTTGCGTACCGGCCTTGAAGAAGGCCAGGAGAAACAGCTAGCCTCACCTCCCAAAGGTTTCAGTGACGTTCGGGTTTCACAGACTTCCCGCTGGGTTTGCCAAACCTTCCATTATCAGAACCCGGCTCAGCTCACTCATCCCTATTTATTAGCATCTCTTCTAACAGTGTCTGTGATGGTAACATTTTGGCATCTCGCCGGTCTCTGGGGCTCCTACATAGAGACTTTCTATAGGCCAGGGTTTCCCAACCAGGGTTCTATGGAAGACTAGGGTTCCTCCAGAGGTTGCCAGGGGTTCCTTGAGCAATTTTTGCCTCTCGGATAAGTCCCCACTGACACCATGTCAGGGCTGGGCCCAGCCCTTCCTTCTCTGAGCTGGCCGCTCAGCTGTCGGCTAATTGCCAGCTCCTATCTCTCCACAGTGACTTACCTGTTGATGATATCCTGCTCGTCAGTCCTGCCTACTTAAGCCGTCCAGCTCACTTGATCTCTGCCTTCGCCTTGGTCAACATCACAGAGACTCTCTCCTGCGTTCCCGTTGAAGACTTGCTTGGCTGACGTTCCTTCTGGCTCCAGATCCTGCTTGCTCTTCTACTTCGTTTATCTCTGGCTCTCTGACATTTTGGCTTGACTGACTATCCGATCCGGTTCCTGAACTCTGGCTATGTTTTGACTACGCTTACTCTGTTTATCTTTTTATTATTATTATTATTATTATTAAACAAGTGTGATTTAACTGTACTTTTGTCTCGGTCTGATTCATGGTTTCTGGACACACCACTAGCTATCTGTAAGGGGATAATTCTTCCCAATGACCCCAACTGTAAGGAGCATTCTTCCCACTGACCATCACACTAATGTATTATGAGTTACGAGGTAGATACAGTCATTTTTAGTAGGGGCTATCTGAGACCAGAAATGTATTTCAAGGGTTTCTCTGTGTTGTTGAAAAGGTGGGAAAAAGCTGCTATAGGTGATAGTAGATGTGTGCAGGGCCGCCATCAGGAATTTTGGGGTCCCTTACACAGCTTCAGGTATGGGCCCCCTGGAGCAGAGGAGAATCGGGGGGGGGTGCTGCCACTGCAAATTGAAGAGCGGGGGGGCTGCCGTGAATTGAGAAGCGGGGGGGTGCTGCCGCCGCAAATTGTTGAGGTCGGGGGGGCTTTGGGTGCTGACGAGCAAGAGAAAAAAAAAGAAAAAAAAAAGAGGGGGTTGCCATCCGGGGGCCCTGGGGACCTCTGGGCCCCTTAGAAAAATAAATAAATTAAAAAAAAATCTAAAAAATTTTTTGATTAAAAAATAAAAAAAGGGGGTTGCCATCCGGGGCCCTGGGAACCTCCGGACCTCTGAGCCCCTTACAAAAATAAAAAATAAAAAAATAAAAAAATAATAATAATTTTTTTATAAAAAAAAAGGGGGGGTTTCCAACCCGGGGCCCTGGGGACCTCTGGGCCCCTTACAAAAAAATGTATAAAAAAAAGGGGGGTTGCCATCCTGGCCCCTTACAGGTGTACTACCTGTACCCCCCTGATGGCGGCCCTGGATGTGTGCATATAGTGTATATACCGTATATGTAGACCTGAGCTCTATTCTGTCTTATTTCTCAATAATTTCTAATAAATAGATAACATTTTTTTTTTTTTTTTAATTCATTAGTAAGACTGCCGCCACTTCCAGTTTATAAGGAAGTGGTTTCTCACCGGTCAGTGAATAAAGGGGCCTCCATTGGCCTTGGGCAAAGTTCATAACCTGCCCCTGTCATGACATCAAAGGGTACAGAGGGGCCATACGGCACGTATATCATTTCGACTTGCCGAAATTTGCATCTGCAGGGCTGGAGAGAGAGAGAGAGAAAAAGAAGGCAAGAGTTCAGGGAGGTAAACTTGTCTTATGCCTCGTACACACGACCGGTTTTCCCGACGAGAAAACTGCCATTTTTTTTAGATTGGTCGGGAAAACCAGGTGGTGTGTGTATGCTCCATAGTAGTTTTCCCAACGAGAAAACTGCCCGCAAAAAAAATTAGAACCTGCTCTATTTTTTCCCATCGTGTTTCCCCGTCGGTCTTTTTCTCGTCACGAAAACCGCTCGTGTGTATGCTTTTCCGAGAAAAAAAAAAACACGCATGCTCAGAAGCAAGTTATGAGACGGGAGCGCTCGTTCTGGTAAAACTAGGGTTCGTAACGGAGATGGCACATTCGTCGCGCTGTAACGGACTGAAAAGCACGAAGACTGAAAAGCACGAAGACTGAAAAGCGCGAATCGACTCTCACCAAACTTTTACTAACACGAGATAAGCAAAAGCAGCCCAAAGGGAGGCGCCATCCGAATGGAACTTCCCCTTTATAGTGCCGTCGCACGTGTTGTCGTATGTGTTGTACGCCACCGCGCTTTGCTCGAGCGTTTTTTTGTTTTTTTCACGATAGTGTGTATGCAAGGCAGGCTTGAGAAGAATCACGTCGAGAAAAACGTCGTTTTTTTTCCCCGTCGTTAAAGCGTACACACGACCGTTTTTAACGACGATGTGAAAAACGACGAGAAAAAAATAGAGCAGGTTCTAAATTTTTAATGCCCATTTTTACGTTTTCCCATTTTTTTGTGGTAAAATTAGGTGCCTTGGCTTATACTCGAGTATATACGGTATATAGTTATAAGTTTGTGGATGAGCTGGTGATACCTCTGGGGTGACACTGACATTAATTCAGTTACTATACACCAGCCATTCCCAAATTGGGTTCCTCCAGATGTTGCAGGGGGTTCCTTGAGCTGTGGCAGATTGACCACCTGTTTGATGGTACCTGCTTAGCTCCAGGGCCAACGCAACATGGCAAAGCTGTCTGTAGGACACTAATCTAGCTGTCTGTGGCATTCTGACCACCACTGTAAAAGGGGGGGGGGGGGCATTCTTGCCATTGGCCACCAATGTGTGAAGCGTTTTTCCCACTGACCTTTATTGAATTGGTTTTAGCAGGGAATCCCTAAGACCTGGAATTTATTAGACATGTGCGATTTGTTTGGTACGAATCGAAAATTCGTACGAATTTCCGAAAATTCCAAAGCATCCGAAATACGAATTTCTATTCTTACCAATTTTATACGAAATTTCGTAGACAAATTTCGTTTCGGGGAGTGGGAGAGACGGGAGTGGGAGAGACGGCTCAGACTGGTACTGGTAGTCGATGGGAGATTCAGAATTGGACAAAATAAGAATGTTCGTTAATATCGTTTTATTATTGTCATAATAATTACGATTATTTGTTATGATGAAGTTAAAAACCCAGGAAGTCATCACAGCACAGGGATGGTGGAAGCCCCTCATAATGAGCACAGCACAGGGATGGTGGAAGCCCCTCATAATGAGCACAGCACAGGGATGGTGGGAGCCCCTCATAATGAGCACAGCACAGGGATGGTGGGAGCCCCTCATAATGAGCACAGCACAGGGATGATGGGAGCCCCTCATAATGAGCACAGCACAGGGATGGCGGGAGCCCCTCATAATGAGCACAGCACAGGGATGGTGGGAACCCCTCATAATGAGCACAGCACAGGGATGGCGGGAGCCCCTCATAATAAGCACAGCACAGGGATGGCGGGAGCCCCTCATAATGAGCACAGCACAGGGATGGCGGGAGCCCCTCATAATGAGCACAGCACAGGGATGGTGGGAGCCCCTCATAATGAGCACAGCACAGGGATGGTGGGAGCCCCTCATAATGAGCACAGCACAGGGATGGTGGGAGCCCCTCATAATGAGCACAGCACAGGGATGGTGGGAGCCCCTCATAATGAGCACAGCACAGGGATGGCGGGAGCCCCTCATAATGAGCACAGCACAGGGATGGCGGGAGCCCCTCATAATGAGCACAGCACAGGGATGGTGGGAGCCCCTCATAATGAGCACAGCACAGGGATGGTGGGAGCCCCTCATAATGAGCACAGCACAGGGATGGTGGGAGCCCCTCATAATGAGCACAGCACAGGGATGATGGGAGCCCCTCATAATGAGCACAGCACAGGGATGGCGGGAGCCCCTCATAATGAGCACAGCACAGGGATGGTGGGAACCCCTCATAATGAGCACAGCACAGGGATGGCGGGAGCCCCTCATAATAAGCACAGCACAGGGATGGCGGGAGCCCCTCATAATGAGCACAGCACAGGGATGGCGGGAGCCCCTCATAATGAGCACAGCACAGGGATGGTGGGAGCCCCTCATAATGAGCACAGCACAGGGATGGTGGGAGCCCCTCATAATGAGCACAGCACAGGGATGGTGGGAGCCCCTCATAATGAGCACAGCACAGGGATGGTGGGAGCCCCTCATAATGAGCACAGCACAGGGATGGCGGGAGCCCCTCATAATGAGCACAGCACAGGGATGGCGGGAGCCCCTCATAATGAGCACAGCACAGGGATGGTGGGAGCCCCTCATAATGAGCACAGCACAGGGATGGTGGGAGCCCCTCATAATGGGCACAGCACAGGGATGGTGGGAGCCCCTCATAATGAGCACAGCACAGGGATGGTGGGAGCCCCTCATAATGAGCACAGCACAGGGATGGCGGGAGCCCCTCATAATGAGCACAGCACAGGGATGGTGGGAGCCCCTCATAATGAGCACAGCACAGGGATGGCGGGAGCCCCTCATAATGAGCACAGCACAGGGATGGTGGGAGCCCCTCATAATGAGCACAGCACAGGGATGGTGGGAGCCCCTCATAATGAGCACAGCACAGGGATGGTGGGAGCCCCTCATAATGAGCACAGCACAGGGATGGTGGGAGCCCCTCATAATGAGCACAGCACAGGGATGGTGGGAGCCCCTCATAATGAGCATAATGAGTCGACGACTGCCATATTGAGAAAGGTATTTTTTGCTTTTTAAATTCATCATAACGAATGTTCGTAATTGTTACGAAAAGTTAACGAATCTAATGAAAATTCGTATTTCGTACGAAACGAATCCAAATTGAATTTCGAATACAAATTTTAGTCTAATACGGAACGGAGCTAAACAAATTTATTGACGGCGCACATGTCTAGAATTTATTTCAAGTGTTCCACCTACATCAAAAAGGTGGAGAAAGGCTGCTCTACACCAGTGGTTCTCAACCTCAGTCCTCAAGTACCCCCAACATGCCATGTTTGCAGGTTTTCCTTTATCTTGCACAGGTGCTTTAAATCACAGTCAATGAATTGGTGTTTTGGACAGCTATTTTATCTAAGAGAAATTCCCAAAACATGGCCTGTTTGCGGTACTTGAGGAGTGAGGTTGAGAACAACTGCTCTACACTATAAGGCCAAAAGTCATTCATATCCATATGAGTTGTTGGACATCCCATTCCAAAACGCCAATGGCGATTATTATGGAGTTTCCCCTCACCTAGAGTTGCCACCTCATCCCTTTAAAACCGAACACATATTAATTACACAGGTTCTGTGGCTGATTAAGGTGGTAATTAAACTCACTTGGTGCCTTATCTGCATTAAATTAGCCTCAGAACCTGTGTAATTCATATGTGTTCGGGTTTAAAGGGATGAGGTAGGGTTGCCACCTCATCCCTTTAAACCCGAACACCTTTGAATTACTCAGGTTCTGGGGCTAATTAAATGCAGGTAAGGCACCAAGTGAGTTTAATTACCTCCTTAATCAGCCTCAGAACCTGTGTAATTAATATGTGTTCGGGTTTAAAGGGATGAGGTGGCAACCCTAGGATGAGGTGGCAACCCTACCCTCACCCCTTTGTGGCTATAACATCCGTCACTCTTCTGTGAAGTCACGGAAGATTTTGGAGGGTGTCTGTGGGAATTGGTGCCCATTTGTGATGTTGGAAGAGAAGACCTGGCTTGCCATCAGCGTTCCAATCTATCCAAGAGGTGTTCCGTAGAGTTGAGGTCATGGCTCTCTCTGGAAGACACTTGAGTTCCTCCACACTGATTAAAACATGTCTTTATTGAGCTGGCTTTGCACACGGGGACACAGTCATGCTGGAACAGAAAGGGACCTTCACTAAACTGTTACTTCAAGGTTGGAAGAGCACAATTGTCTACAACGTCTGTGTATGATGTAGTATTAACAGGACCCCCTAACTTCACTTCATACACCCAGGGCTGTCGGAACAGGACAGGCAAACCAAACAACTGCTTGGGGCCCCGATCTGTCCTGGGGCCCCACAGCAGCCCCGCGATCGGTGCTCCCCTCCCGCGATCGGCGTCAATGTCCCGTGATCGGCGTCAATAACCCGCTGCGCCCCCCCCCTCCTGATCAATGTCCCGCAGTAGCACAACTGTCCCTCCCCCCTCCGCTTCTCAAGCTGATTTTTTTTTTTTTTAATCACGAGCCTCCAAAGACAGGACTGATGTTGGGTGGGAAGACCCGGCTCACAATCAACATTCCAATTCATCACAAAGGTGTTCAGTAGGGTTGAGGTCAGGGCTCTGTGCAGGACAATCAAGCTCCTTCACACCAAACTGGTCAAACTATGTCTTTTGGAGTTGACTCCACTCTTCTGGGAGTATATGAAATTCCTCAACGGTGACATATGACCAGGACACCCGAGAAGAAGTGAGAGGGTAAGATAGGAAAGGTCCTCCACCTTTAAAGCGGGAGTTCCAGGCTTTTTATGTTTATTAAAAGTCAGCAGTTACAAAAAGTGTAGCTGCTGACTTTTAATAAACAGACACTTACCTGTTCCACGGTCCAGCGATGCGGCCGAACGGAGCGTCGCTCCTCTCCCCCCTCGTCTCCGCCGGCGCCTCCATTGCCACTCTGGGTGCCCGGCTGTGACAGCTTTCGGGTTCACGGGCCGGGCGCGCACGGCGCATGCGCGAGTCGCGCTGCGATCCCGGAAGTGGACAGGCGATCTCCTGGGACCTGTCACGTGTCCCAGGAGACTGCCTAGAGGGAGGGGCCGCCTAGGCGGTCCCTGGGCAGAAGGCTAAGGCGAGAGGAGGAGTCGCCTAGGCGGTCCCTGGGCGGAAGGCTAAGGCGAGAGGAGGAGTCGCCTAGGCGGTCCCTGGGCGGAAGGCTAAGGTGAGAGGAGGAGTCGCCTAGGCGGTCCCTGGGCGGAAGGCTAAGGCGAGAGGAGGAGTCGCCTAGGCGGTCCCTGGGCGGGAGGAGGAAGTGGGACAGGAAGTCCCACTCCTAACGAAGCCCCCACTTCCCCCCCCAAAAAAATGACATGCCAAATGTGGCATGTAAGGGAGCGAGGAGTGCTTAAAGCGGAAGTTCCACTTTTGGGTGGAACTCCGCTTTAAAATCACTGCTGCTTACCAGCTGAATAGATCTCTTGTTATGGGAGATCAAAAAAAGCCTGTGGCTTATTCCCCAGCCCCGGATCTCTGTGCTTGGCAGCAAGTTTCCCAAGCTCTTCCTCTCTGGATGTCCTCAGTGTTAACAATGGTCAGTCCCACTTCCTCCTTCCACCTAGGCGACTCCTCCTCTCGCCTTAGGCGGCCCCTCCCTCTAGGCGATCTCCTGGGACACGTGACAGGTCCCAGGAGATCGCCTGTCCACTCCGGGAGCACAGTGCGACTTGTGCGTGCCCTGTGCGTGCCTGGCCGTGAAGCCCGACAGCTGTCACGGCCAGGTGCCCAGAGTGGCAATGGAGGCGTCGGCAGAGAGGAGAGGGTGAGGAGCAACCAGTTTGTCCCCAAATGCAGCCAGTTTGTCCCCAAATGCAGCCAGTTTGTCCCCAAATACAGCCAGTTTGTCCCCAAATGCAGCCAGTTTGTCCCCAGCCCTGCACTTACCTTCCTCGGGTCAGCGCCGTCCTTCTTCCGTCCTCAATGTCTTCTCCCGCCCTCAATGTCGCTTCAGCCAATCAGGTTACCGGTAACCAGACCTGGTGAACCTGATTGGCTGAAACACCTGTCAGCGTTAACCAGGGAACGCACCCCCGTGCGTCCTCTGGTTAACTATTCAGAAGCCGATTACAGCCCTCAGGCTGTAATCGGGAAGCCTATCAGAGCCGCTGGCTCTGATAGGCACTTCCGAAGACCAACCAGCCGCTGTTATTCAGATGGCCGGCGCTCAACGGGGGGGCCGGCCATCTGAATAGTGGGCGGCAGCGGCGGCGACAATACATAGGTTCATGCAATGCATGAACCTATGTATTGTTATTGTGAGTGGGCGCAGGAGTGAGAGGGGGCCCACTATGGACGCACCGCCACTGGAACTTGTTCTCTTTTTTCCCGCCGGGATTCCCGGCGGTCTTTTTCCCGTTGTGAAAACCGTTGCGTGTATGCTTTCCCGAGGGGGGAAAAAATAACGCTCGTAAACAATTCGACGCATGCGCGGAAGCATAGAATGTCATTTTGTCGGCTCCTCGTAGTCTTTGACGTCACCGCGTTCTTGGCATTCAAAAGTTCAGCGGTCTTTTGTGTGACCGTGTGTACGCAAGGCAGGCTTGAGAGGAATCCCGTTGGGGAAAAGGTTTTTTTTTTTTTGTCTTCCTGCCGGGAAAACCGGTTGTGTGTACGAGGCATTACTGTATGACCTGAACTCCATCATTTGGCCAAATAATGTAGGTGTGATGGTCAGGTGTCCACAATTTTGCCCATATAATCTACCAAACTATTTGTCAGCTCACTTTTGCAGCCTCCTCTTTGTGAAGGTTTATTTTATTTTGCTGCACATAAGAAGGGTTGATCAGTCGATGCCTCCACCAAGTTTGGTTGTTTTTTCCCCCCCTTACAATTGAGACTTAGAACTGAGTTCTACCTCCACACTTTGGATTCTACAAATGCCCTACAGAAAGGGGATTATGGGATCACCCTGGGCTGAATAAGCCACATCTGCCAGAGGAGGTCGAATCGCAGGTCGGGTTGCAGCGGGAGCGCCTGTAATGCGGGTCTAAATGTCTGCAAACCTCTGAATAGAAGGCAGCGCTGTATATGTGCGCCGGAGACGACACTTTCACGATTTGCCCGACGACACGTCTCCGCACGCTCCATCGTCCCCTTGCGTGACTCCTACTAATGTGATCTGTGCTGTGTAATTTAAACTGCTATACTGGCTGGCCGTATTATTTCAGATTTAAACTGGTGAGCCCATCCCCCGTATATGGTCATGATTTTTATTTATTTTTTCTGCTAATGTTTATGTTTCTCAGCCTTTCTCACTTCTTTTAACATGGAGGAACCAGTGGTGGATTTAGGTTTTGTGCTGCCCTAGGCCTGACTAAACTCGTGCAACCCCTAATTTAGATATGATCCACCCCTTCCTGTCAAAGTCACACCCCTTCCTGTTTAAAGTGGAGCTCCACCCTAAAGTGGAACTTCCGCTCATCGGATTCCTCTCCCCTCCCCTTCCGGTGCCACAATTGGCACCTTTCGGGGGGACATGATACCTGTCTTTGATAGGTATCCTTTCCCACTTCCAGGAGTCCGGCCGCGGCCCGTGACGTCACTGCGGGGCTCCCTCCTCCTCCTCCTCCTCCCCCGGCCGCCGCGCTAATAGGAGAGAGAAGCTGGGGCTTCGCACTGTAGGGATCCCGGCGTGAAGCCGAAAGGCTACACTGCCAGGTTCCCTTACCCGCAATGGTGGCGGCAGAACCCCGACAGCTGATGGAAACTAGGGTGACTACCATTCAGTGACACCCTCCCTTCCCAAAAATCAGCTTGTGCTATAACGAATCACAGCACAGTGATTGGACACAAGAGGCAGGATTTGTGATTTCTACAATCACAAGAAGGGGGCGGGGATTGTGCTCCTCCAGGCATTACCGGCCAGGACAAGTACTGTCAGTGAGTAAAGCGATGATGTGGCGCCCTTTTTTGGGGGCATCAAATTGGCCTGGGGGGTGGCTGTGTCAGTTTCATTCCGGGACACTGTATTGTCCTGGAATGAATGTGCCCGGGACAGACCTGCAAAATGCGGGACTGTCCTGGGCAAGGACATATTTTTCATTTTTTACTAGTAATGGCGGCAATCAGCGACTCTCTGCCCGTCGCCGCCGCCCGCCTCACAGCCTGTCACGTCTTACTCTCCGGGCCCCCGGCTACTACTGGGTGGGGAGCGGAGGAAGATCACTCCGCCAGGGAAGGTAAGGAGATAAGCAGGCAGGCGGCTGGCCGGGACTTGAGCCAATGCAGAAGAACATGTGGGCGGAGCTGAATGGGCACCCGAAACTGAAGAAATATTCCCTCCGCTCCGACCAGCACATGATCATCAGAAAGGGGCACAGATAATGGAAAATAATTCAGAATTATTATTTTTTATTCTGCACTGACTGTCTTTGAAATTGCCCCAGCCCCCCTGTTCAAATCCAATCCGGGGAAAAAAACGGGGACAGACTTGGTCCGGGGACAGTGTCCTCAATCCGGGGACTGTCCCCTGAAACCGGGGATGACTGGTCACCCTACTTTAAGACCTGCCCTGAAATTTTCCAGTGGGGACACTACTTCTGAGAGCCTTGGGGGATTCCCTTAATCTGCAGAGATTTCCTCTCACTTCCTGTTTGGCTTTGGGGCAGGAAATGAAGGGAAATGAACGGATGGCAAAAAAAATAAAATAAACAGGAGCTATAACCATCCCTTACTCTATCCAAAATGGAAAAAAAAAGTGTTGCCTATAGTTCTACTTTAAGGGCCAGTTCATACCATAGAAACGCAATCTGGATGCGTTCCAGGTAGGGTGACCACGTGTCCCGGATTGCCCGGATTGTCCCACATTTTTCAGGTCTGTCCCGGGCACATTTATTCCAGGACAATACAGTGTCCCGGAATGAAACCGACACAACCACCCCCCCCCCCCTTCGGGCAAATCTGATGCCCACAAAAAAGGCCGCCACATCAGCGCTTTACTCACGGACAGTACTTGTCCTGGCCGAGAATGCCTGGAGGAGCACAATCCCCGCCCCCTGCTTGTGATTGGAGAAATCATAAATCCCGCCTCTCGTATCCAATCACTGTGCTGCGATTCGTTACAGCACAAGCTGATTTTTAGGAAAGGGAGGGTGTCCCTGAATGGTAGTTTGGAAATGTGGTCACCCTAGTCCCAGGTGCTTTTTTGCATGCAGGTTTTTTGGTACGTTTTTGATGCAGTCCAGTGCTTTTTTTCACCCCACTTTTTTCTTAACCTTGAATAATGACAATTGTGTTCCAGTGCGTTTTTGGTGCATTTAGGTGCGTTCTGGTGCGTTTTTGATGCGTTTTACAGCGTTCCAGTGCAGGTAAAATGCAGCATGTTCTTCTACTTTTTTTTTCTGGAACTGGAACACACTGGAACTGAAAGCACTGGTGTGAACTATGCCATTGAAAACCATATAACCTACTTTCCATGCATTTTTGATGCAGAAAAAAAAAACGCACTGGACTGCATGTGGTGTGAACTGGCCCCAAGCACAAATTTCTGCTAAATTTATGGAGGACTAAGAGGATAGAACCATGCCAGTGGTGCAGCAGAAAACATATAGCACGGTGATGAAGGTATGTGGTCCAGGCTGTGAGCAAAGGAAGGATTGGGGGCAGGGACAAATAAATAGGCTCGTGCAATTCGTTTTGTAACGAATCAAAATTCGTACGAATTTAGCAACTTTCGGGACGTTCGGAAGCATTCGAATTTTCCGAACAAAGCAATTACGAATAAAACCGAATTCGAAATAAATTATATCGCAAATAGCGAATGCCCGAATGCCTTTGGCATAATTCGTTACGAATGTACGAATCCATTCGAAGCACAATAACACTCTGCTCCTCCCTCACCATGCTGAACTCTCTCTCAAAATGGTGTACAGGGGGCGGAGGCTATAGCCGCATGTCAAAAACGAAAGTAAAATACGAGATTTTTAAATCGTTACAAATCCATTCGAAGCACATTAGACATAATAGGCAGCGCCATTGTGAGAGAGACACGGAAAATTACGAATCAACGAACCAAAAAAGTTACGAATCCAATTGAAGCACGTTAGGCAGCGCCATTGTGAGAGAGACATGGAAAATTACGAATCAACGAACCAAAAAAAGAGTTACGAAAGTACGAATCCATTCGAAGCACGTTAGGCAGCGCCATTGTAAGAGAGACATGGAAAATTACGAATCAACGAACCAAAAAAAAGTTACGAATCCATTCGAAGCACGTTAGGCAGCGCCATTGTGAGAGAGACACGGAAAATTACGAATCAACGAACCAAAAAAAAGTTACGAATCCATTCGAAGCACGTTAGGCAGCGCCATTGTGAGAGAGACATGGAAAATTACGAATCAACGAACCAAAAAAAGAGTTACGAAAGTACGAATCCATTCGAAGCACGTTAGGCAGCGCCATTGTAAGAGAGACATGGAAAATTACGAATCAACGAACCAAAAAAAAGTTACGAATCCATTCCAAGCACGTTAGGCAGCGCCATTGTGAGACAGACACGTAAAATTACGAATCAACAAACCAAAAAAAGTTACGAATGTACGGATCCATTCGAAGCACGTTAGGCAGCGCCATTGTGAGAGAGACACGTAAAATTCCGAATCAACGAACCAAAAAAAAAAAGTTACGAAAGTAGGAGTTGCGTCCAGAATCAACCAAAAAGCAATGTACTCTACGGAAAGTACGAATTATAAATCAACTAAAAATAAGGCTTACATTAATACGAATCATTCCGATTCAACGAAAAATGTCGCTTGCGAAAATACGAATTAGTCCGAACACGGAAAATCCCGTTTAGCAAAATTACGAACGATTACGAATCAACAGGACCGAAAAGAAACTAAACTAAACTAAACAATTTTTTTACACAAGTCTACAAATAAATCCATCTGTTTATTTTTCTCATCAGCAATCAACAGAAATAAAATTAAGATTCCTTAATATGTACAACTGACACAAGCAAAGGATTGCAGGAAAGTCCTACTACCTACCTGACAGGTATAGGTGACCATGTCAGTGTCCCTTGTGTCTGTACCATCCCTATCATACCGGCAGCAGTGCGGCTGTTTTATGGGGACGCCAGACAGATTTGTCTTGCAGCCCAGTCCACCTCATAAGACTGGCGCTACACTAAAAGTGTAGCGCAAGCCGGCGGGGACTCTTTTCATGCTGCCCGTGTGCAAAGTGCTGCCCTAGGCCTGGGCCTTGTTGGCCTAGGCCAAGATACAGCGATGGGAGGAACCCTCAGAATATCTTCTTACAACAAAAGCCTTTTTTGGAACATTTCATGCAGATTTCACTAAATGGGGGATCGCGGTCCGGATTTGGACCCACTGACAGCCTAGTGCGGACCGTTGGTCACTGTGCTGGATTCTCGCTTAGATACAGTAAGTAGATACAGTAAGTACAATCAGGGGGTTCCATAAGACGTTCCCGATACATCAGCATGAACAGTAAGCTGAGATCGAAGGATGAATAGAAGAATAAGGGATTTGCCGTACTTACAGGATTTCACAACCAGCAACAAAACTATTCTCTGTGATAAAAATAAAAGGAAACAAATTATAATAATCAAAAGAAAAGAAAGGCAGACGGTGAAAATTGAAGCGTTTCCTCAAATTTGTCGGGAGATTAAAAACATTGTCTTATATTGCTGGTTAGTAAAATGCCCATCCCCCCCCCACCTTACATTGATGGTCAGTTTACAAGGGCCTCCTTACATTGGTGGTCATTGGGAGAAGGAACCCATTACATTGGAGGTCAAAGGACAAGGGCCTCTTTACATTGGTGGTCGTTGGGAGAAGGGACCTATTACATTGGTGGTCAAATGACAAGGGCCTCTTTACATTGGTAGTCGTTGGGAGAAGGGACCCATTACATTGGTGGTCAAAGGACAAGGGCCTCCTTACATTGGTGGTCGTTGGGAGAAGGGACCCATTACATTGGTGGTCAAAGGTCAAGGGCCTCTTTACATTGGTGGTCGTTGGGAAAAGGAACCCATTACATTGGTGGTCAAAGGACAAGGGCCTCTTTACATTGGTAGTCGTTGGGAAAAGGAACCCATTACATTGGAGGTCAAAGGACAAGGGCCTCCTTACATTGGTGGTCGTTGGGAGAAGGGATCCATTATTATGGTGGTTGGTTGGAACAATCTCCCTTGAATTGGTGGTCAGTAGGACCCTTACATAGGTGGGTGTGTACTGAGGAGCACCTTACAACAAAAGCCTTTTTCAGAACATTTCATGCAGCCTTCACTAAATGGCGGATCGCGGACCTGATCTGGACCCGCTGACAGCCTAGTGCGGACCGTTGGTCGCTGTGCTGGATCCTCGCTTCAGTCATTGTTTGCTAGGACCACCGGTGACATCACGTGTATGCCCTGCCCCCTGTAGCATGCTTCTCCTCCCAGCTCCCACCCCCTGCCTGCCCGGCTCTAATGGACTCTGCTTATCTATAGTGAGACTCTGATGGGTGAACCTGATGCATGGGGGCACTTTGGTGGGTGAATCTGATGTAAGGGGGGACTCTGATTGGGACACCTGATGTGATGTAAGGAGGCATTCTTATAGAGACACCTGATGTAAGGGGGTACTTTGGCTGAGACACTCTGATGGGGACATTGTTGTTCAGTGGGAAGAATGTTCCTTACATTGGTGATCAGTGAGAAGAATGCCCCTTACATTGGTGGTCAGTGGGAAGAATGTCCCTTACATTGGTGATCAGTGAGAAGAATGTCCCTTACATTGGTGGTCAGTGAGAAGAATGTTCCTTACATTGGTGATCAGTGAGAAGAATGTCCCTTACATTGGTGGTCAGTGGGAAGAATGTCCCTTACATTGGTGGTCAGTGGGAAGAATGTCCCTTACATTGGTGGTCAGTGGGAAGAATGTCCCTTACATTGGTGATCAGTGGGAAGAATGTTCCTTACATTGGTGATCAGTGGGAAGAATGTCCCTTACATTGGTGATCAGTGGGAAGAATGTCCCTTACATTGGTGATCAGTGGGAAGAATGGTCCTTACATTGGTGATCAGTGAGAAGAATGTTCCTTACATTGGTGATCAGTGAGAAGAATGTTCCTTACATTGGTGATCAGTGAGAAGAATGTTCCTTGCATTGGTGATCAGTGAGAAGAATGTTCCTTACATTGGTGATCAGTGAGAAGAATGTTCCTTACATTGGTGATCAGTGAGAAGAATGTTCCTTACATTGGTGATCAGTGAGAAGAATGTTCCTTACATTGGTGATCAGTGAGAAGAATGTTCCTTACATTGGTGATCGGTGGGAAGAATGTTCCTTACATTGGTGATCAGTGAGAAGAATTTTCCTTACATTGGTGATCAGTGGGAAGAATGTTCCTTACATTGGTGATCAGTGAGAAGAATGTTCCTTACATTGGTGATCAGTGAGAAGAATTTTCCTTACATTGGTGATCAGTGGGAAGAATGTTCCTTACATTGGTGATCAGTGAGAAGAATGTTCCTTACATTGGTGATCAGTGAGAAGAATGTTCCTTACATTGGTGATCAGTGAGAAGAATGTTCCTTACATTGGTGATCAGTGGGAAGAATGTTCCTTACATTGGTGATCAGTGGGAAGAATGTTCCTTACATTGGTGATCAGTGAGAAGAATGTTCCTTACATTGGTGATCAGTGAGAAGAATGTTCCTTACATTGGTGATCAGTGAGAAGAATGTTCCTTACATTGGTGATCGGTGGGAAGAATGTTCCTTACATTGGTGATCAGTGAGAAGAATTTTCCTTACATTGGTGATCAGTGGGAAGAATGTTCCTTACATTGGTGATCAGTGAGAAGAATGTTCCTTACATTGGTGATCAGTGAGAAGAATTTTCCTTACATTGGTGATCAGTGGGAAGAATGTCCCTTACATTGGTGATCAGTGAGAAGAATGTTCCTTACATTGGTGATCAGTGAGAAGAATGTTCCTTACATTGGTGATCAGTGAGAAGAATGTTCCTTACATTGGTGATCAGTGGGAAGAATGTTCCTTACATTGGTGATCAGTGGGAAGAATGTTCCTTACATTGGTGATCAGTGGGAAGAATGTTCCTTACATTGGTGATCAGTGGGAAGAATGTTCCTTACATTGGTGATCAGTGAGAAGACTGCCCCTTACATTGGTGGTCAGTGGGAAGAATGTCCCTTACATTGGTGATCAGTGAGAAGAATGTCCCTTACATTGGTGATCAGTGAGAAGAATGTTCCTTACATTGGTGATCAGTGAGAAGAATGTCTGTTCTGTCTCAACTACAAAGCGATAAAGTTCATCTCCAGGTTTAAGTAGGCCTTACTCAAGCTGGTTTGATATTCATCCCTTGCATCGATACAGGCAGTTTAACTCAATGAATAAACTCACAGTTAGGACGACAGACGATGAATCCTTTCGAATGTTCCGTTTAATGATGGATATTCATAGGTAGAAAAACGTTGCAGTTGTAAGCCACATGTAAGATGTTTAGCATGGAAGAAATACAGGAGTAATGACCAGAATCAGGAAGTGGAGGAGATATATAAAGAACTACGGTGAGAGAGAGAGTTCAGCTAGAAAGAAGGGGACAGATCTTAAAGACACAGAGCAAGAATAATCACATAGTGTAACACAACACTCCCCGTCTGAAATCTTTAGATTTCATAACCTTAAACTAAAATATATATTTTCAAAAAGTCCAATACTGAAGAATGTCCTGGAACCTGTAATGAAAAACATGCAACAAGCAAATAATAAACGTAAGTTCAACAGGATGAAGAACATAAAGTCACAGTATGATGTCTTCAAATAATTCCAAAGTTCTGAGTAGAACCTGTAGATGGCAGCAATGTACTCCCCGCCGTGCCAACAGCATGACTAGTCCTTGCACAAGTCACTCACCTGGCAAAAGGAGTACTAACTCTGTAATTGGTCGACTAAAGGTTTGTTTCGATCCTCCCTTGGTTACCTTGACTTCTACCTTCCGGACTTTGTTATCGTCGCTGGGCATAACTTTAGTAATAAGACCCGTAGGCCACTCATTCCGACAAACTTCCTTGTCTTTTAGAAGGATGAGGTCTCCAACCTTAAGATTTGGCTTAGATGCTTGCCATTTGTTACGACCTTGAAGGTGGTGAAGATACTTTTTCTTCCAGCGATGCCAGAACACATTGGCTAGTTGCTGCACCTGCTTCCATTGATGGTGTGAATGGTGTGACCGCAGCTTCTGTTTTGTACTTACAGAAGTGTGGAGTGAGGTGTTCACAGTTCTTATTTCCTTATCATCTTCAGGGTTTACTCGCCCATAGGTGGTGTCAATAGGGAGTAAGTAAGAGTCCTCACACAGAAACCTTGGAGGTGACAGCCATAAGCTGTCCTGAAGAGCGGCAGGTGACACGGCTCTGGTCCCACAGTCAGCTGGGTTGAGTTCAGTGGGAACGTGATGCCATTGACTTGGTAGAGAGAATCTCTTGATACGTTCAACCCTGTTGCTGACGTACACATAAAATTGTTTTGTTTGGTTGTTTATGTAACCAAGTACTACCTTACTGTCTGTATAGAAGGTGAAAGAATCAATTGTAGTGTCCATTTCACTTCGTATGACCTCGGCAATTTCTACTGCTAGCACGGCTGCACAAAGTTCAAGTCTTGGTATGGTATGTACAGGCTTGGGAGTGAGTTTTGCCTTGCCTAGGATAAAACTCCATGTGTGATTCTCCATTCAGTTCAGAGGTCTTCAAATAGGCTACTGCAGCAATAGCTTCAACTGATGCATCAGAGAAAATATGAATCTCTCTCCGGTTAGCAGTTGAAGTGGAACCTGGAACATAGCAACGGGGAATCTGAAGTTTTTCTAGTGACTTCAAAGAGTATCTCCACCTTTCCCACTTGTGTTGATTCTCACTAGGCAAGGGAGTATCCCAGTCTATGTTCTCAGTAGACAACTGTCTTAGTAAAATCTTACCTTGAATGGTAACTGGAGCAAGGAAACCCAGTGGGTCATAGATGCTATTCACCACGGACAGGACTCCTCTCTTAGTGAAGGGTTTGTCACAAGTTGACATTTGGAAGGTGAATTTGTCTTGCTTGATGTTCCACAACAAACCCAGACTTCGCTGTACAGGAGGCACATCTGTACCTAAGTCAAGGTTTTTTAGACTAGTGGCATAGTCCTCAGAGTGAAAGGCATTCATAAGTTCCTGGCTGTTGGATATAATCTTGTGCAGTCTAAGGTTTGCTACAGACAGCATCTCCTTTGTTCTGGTGAGAAGATCAATTGCTTCTTTAGCAGTTGGAAAGGACTTAAGTGCATCGTCAACGTAGAAGTTTCTTTCAACAAATTGACGGGCATCAGATCCATATTCAACTTCTCCAGTCTGAGCTGTTCTCCTTAGCCCATAAGTTGCCACTGCTGGGGAAGGACTGTTACCGAAGACATGTACCTTCATGCGATAATCTATAACTTCCTTGTTGAGGTCATTGTCCTTGTGCCATAGAAACCTGAGGTAGTTTCTGTTGTCCTCTCTGACGATGAAGCAGTGAAACATCTGTTGAATGTCGGCCATTACTGCTACAGGCTCTTGTCTGAAACGAATCAAGACTCCTATTAGACTGTTGTTCAAGTTGGGTCCAGTAAGGAGCATGTTGTTAAGAGAAACACCTTCGTGCTGAGCACTGGAATCAAAGACAACTCTGATTTGGTCTGGTTTGCGTGGGTGATACACGCCAAAGGATGGAAGGTACCAGCATTCTTCTCCCTCCTTTAGTGGGGGAGCAGGCTCTGCATGATCTCTGTCAAATACATTTTGCATAAAGTCCACAAAGTGCTTTTGCATCTCTGGTTTCCTGCTTAAGTTTCGCTTTAAGGAGGAGAATCTACTGATGGCCTGCTGTAAGTTGTTGGGCAATCTCTCTCTTGGGAGACGAAAGGGTAGGGGTGCTACCCAGTTATTGGAGTCATCTTGAAAGAACTCCTTGTCCATTACCTTGATGAATTCTTTGTCTTCCATTGAAGGAGCCAGTATGTCATCTTCACTGGTTGCATTAAACACTGTAGAGCCGAAGTCGCCATCATGGCAGGAGAAAGGGCTTGTGTCACCTGAGATACCATGTTGCCATTCGTGGCTGGCTATCTTCTCTTTCACCCAGTAGTGATGTGGGCATGGCTCAAAGTAAGTGTTTTGGCCATTTGGCAGAACATTTGTCTTGAATGACGAAATGTTGGTAGGTCTTTTCAGTTTGCCTATGCAGACATTGCCTATGATGACCCACCCTAGATCCGTGCGCTGGGCAAATGGGGCATCTGGGGGTCCACTGACTTGTCTGTGTACCTTGTGAACTCTTATAATGTCTCTTCCTAACAGAAGAAGGATCTGAGCATCTTTGTCAAGCGGCGGTATCTCATTTGCTATTACCTTGAGGTGAGGGTGATGGAAAGCAGCAGAAGGAGTAGGGATTTCTTCCCTGTTAGCAGGTATCTGATTGCACTCAACAAGTGTAGGTAAGGGTAATTGCAAGTTACCTTTGAGAGAAGATACCATGAGTCCATGAGCCCTTCTTCCAGAAACCTCTATAGTTCCACTACAGGTACCTAAGGTGTAAGGATGAGCTTCGCCTTTTATTTCAAATAGATTGAACAATTCCGATTTTGCAAGTGATCGATTGCTCTGATCGTCTAAGATAGCATATGCCTTTAGAGACTTTTCTGGTTGATCCTTGTGGTATATGTTCACCAAGCATATCTTAGCACAGGACTTACCACAGTGGTCTTCTCCACAAACTTCAGTGCAGGATGAAGAAATGATGGTAGAATTAGGCACTTGGTCTGTATTCTCCCCGCCATGCGTTAACCTGGGAGGAGTGTTGGCAGGTTGTGCAGAGCTGGGCTCAAGAGGATGGAGGGCTTGCACATGTTCTTCAGAGCCACACTCTATGCACTTGATGGACACATTACAGTCCCTTGCAAAATGTTCTGTAGAAGCACAGCACCTGAAACATACCCTAAATGTCTTTAAAAGCTCCTTGCGCTCTTCCAGAGGCTTTTTCCTAAAGCCGATACATTTATTGAGGGGGTGTGGCTTCTTGTGTATGGGACACTCTCTGTTAGGGTTTTCAATCTTCCTACTCTGTTTGTTCGTGGCCAGAACTGTGGTAGGAGTGGGAAGGATGTCAGTCTTTTTCACGGACACTGGGCCTCTATGGTTTCTATAGTTGCCCTGAAGACTGGTACTCTTAGGAAAGGATGAGAAGAGACTGTACTCACCGTAGGAAAAACTTGGATCGTTCTTGGTCTCTGCAATTTTCCTGATGAATTCACAGAAGGAAGAGAATGGAGGGAAGGAAACCTTGTTCTCTCTTTTGTATGATGACCCTAGTGCAGTCCATTTCTCTTGCAAACCATACGGGAGCTTGGAGACAATTGGGTTTACCCCTCTTGGAGTGTCAAGGTAACTGAGTCCAGGTAGTTTTGGGTCTGTCTTGGCTAGCTGAAGCTCAAGGAGAAGGTCACTCAGTCTCTGGAACTCCTTGTTGTCCTTACCGGATATCTTTGGGAAAGTTTCCAGACGCATGAACAAAGCATTTTCTATAGCTTCTGGACTGCCATAACTTTGCTCTAGTCGCTCCCATGCAGCTGTGAGGCCTGCAGTAGGATTGTCCATGAAAACCGATCTTAATGGCTTAACACGTGCAGCAGATAGAGGACCAAGCCATTTGATCAGCAGATTCAATTCTTGATCAGCTGTAATGCCAATATTGCTGATTGTAGTTCTAAAGGCACATTTCCAACTTCTGTAGTTCTCAGGTTGGTCATCAAAACTTGTAAGACCAGTTTTTGTGAGCTCTCTGCGAAGCATGTACCTCACAAACTCTTCTGTCTCAGTTGTCTCCGCCTTTATGTGAGATGCTGTTGGCTGTATGGTGCTGATTGCGTTATCTTTGACATTGTTGTTAAAGGACACAGGGAAATATGGTGCAGCAGATGCATCCAGGTGAGTTGCTTGCTTGAAGTCAGTTGTTCCAATGGTACGTTGATTCAAGGCTGTACCAATGACTGGAGATTGATGACTTGCTTGAAGCTTGCGCTGATGCTCTGTGACGTATGAAGGCAGGCAAGGTAGGCAGGTAGGAAATGCAGTGGAGTGATTTTGAGTGCAGGAAGTTGCTGGAACCTCTTTAACTTGAAGCTGTGAAGGAGTCTCTATGTAGTCGGGAGCATTGGAGATAATGGAGTGTGCACTGCAGTGGCTTAGGACATAGTCTTTAGTGCGTTTGAGGGGGTCTTCCATATCTGCTATGTTTAGGTTAATGCTGTCTTTCTCACTTGCACCTTCGTCTGCACTGATAGCTTGCTGTAGGACCCTTAGCTTTGCCATAGCTGTGTCATGTTTACACTGTTCATTTAAGGTTTCCATTGTTGCTCTTTGTCGTGCTGACTGCGCTTCCAACTCTGCCCTTTGACGTGCTGACTGCGCTTCCAACTCTGCCCTCTGAGCTTCCAACTCTGCTCTTTGACGTGCTGACTGCGCTTCTGACTCTGCTCTTTGACGTGCTGACTGCGCTTCCAACTCTGCTCTTTTTTCTGCATATGCCACCTGCACTTTGCTGGCTTCCACTTCAGCGCGGGCATTAATAAGTCGCTCACTGAGTGTTGAGTATCTTGAACTATGGGATCTTGACGAGTTTTTAGAACGTCTGGTGGAAACAGATCTGTGAGATGCAGTGTCCTGTAACAGCTTTATTTTTGCTTCTGCCTTTAATCTGGTTTGCTGGATAAAACTGTCTCTTTCAATATTGAGAGCATTGACGCGCTTTAATTGCATCATCGCATTTTCTGACTTCATGTTTTGTAAGACATTAGTGAATTTGATGCTGGTAAGCTGATAAAGCTCATATGAGGCAGAAAGTTGTTTAATGGCGCCCTCTAGTGTCAGTAGTTCACGTTCAACAGACACTGTATTGGCTTCAGCAAGGATTTTCTCCCAGACTAATTCCAAGCTATTTGACAATTCAGTCCTTGAAGCTTCATAATTCTCCATTACTTTCCAAGTGGGTTTAACTGAGCGTTTGGGTAACTCAGTTTCTTCAGGAACTTGTGGGGAGGTAGATGTGAGTTCACATGCAGAAGCTTGGTCACTCATGATAGCAGACTGACTGTGAAAGCAGGCAGGATCTGTGTGCTGAAATATGACACTGTGCAGATTGTCTCAGGCTATAAGGCTGCCATGTGCTGCTCTGTCCCTTCTGTCTTTCTATGAGGGCAGTAAATCTTGTCTGTTTCAGTACTGACATGCAGAAATCTTGTAATTAGGCTGTGAAACTCCGTTTTTCTACTGTTCTGTCTCAACTACAAAGCGATAAAGTTCATCTCCAGGTTTAAGTAGGCCTTACTCAAGCTGGTTTGATATTCATCCCTTGCATCGATACAGGCAGTTTAACTCAATGAATAAACTCACAGTTAGGACGACAGACGATGAATCCTTTCGAATGTTCCGTTTAATGATGGATATTCAAAGGTAGAAAAACGTTGCAGTTGTAAGCCACATGTAAGATGTTTAGCATGGAAGATATACAGGAGTAATGACCAGAATCAGGAAGTGGAGGAGATATATAAAGAACTACGGTGAGAGAGAGAGTTCAGCTAGAAAGAAGGGGACAGATCTTAAAGACACAGAGCAAGAATAATCACATAGTGTAACACAACAATGTCCCTTACATTGGTGGTCAGTGGGAAGAATGTCCCTTACATTGGTGGTCAGTGGGAAGAATGTCCCTTACATTGGTGGTCAGTGGGAAGAATGTCCCTTACATTGGTGATCAGTGGGAAGAATGTCCCTTACATTGGTAATCAGTGAGAAGAATGTCCCTTACATTGGTGATCAGTGGGAAGAATGGTCCTTACATTGGTGATCAGTGAGAAGAATGTTCCTTACATTGGTGATCAGTGAGAAGAATGTTCCTTACATTGGTGATCAGTGAGAAGAATGTTCCTTACATTGGTGATCAGTGAGAAGAATTTTCCTTACATTGGTGATCAGTGTGAAGAATGTTCCTTACATTGGTGATCAGTGAGAAGAATGTTCCTTACATTGGTGATCAGTGGGTAGAATGTCCCTTACATTGGTGATCAGTGAGAAGAATGTTCCTTACATTGGTGATCAGTGAGAAGAATGTTCCTTACATTGGTGATCAGTGAGAAGAATGTTCCTTACATTGGTGATCAGTGAGAAGAATGTTCCTTACATTGGTGATCAGTGGGAAGAATGTTCCTTACATTGGTGATCAGTGGGTAGAATGTCCCTTACATTGGTGGTCAGTGAGAAGAATGTTCCTTACATTGGTGATCAGTGGGAAGAATGTTCCTTACATTGGTGATCAGTGGGAAGAATGTTCCTTACATTGGTGATCAGTGGGAAGAATGTTCCTTACATTGGTGATCAGTGAGAAGAATGTTCCTTACATTGGTGATCAGTGAGAAGAATGTTCCTTACATTGGTGATCAGTGGGAAGAATGTTCCTTACATTGGTGATCAGTGAGAAGAATGTTCCTTATATTGGTGATCAGTGAGAAGAATGTTCCTTACATTGGTGATCAGTGGGAAGAATGTTCCTTACATTGGTGATCAGTAGGAAGAATGTCCCTTACATTGGTGATCAGTGGGAAGAATGTTCCTTACATTGGTGATCAGTGAGAAGAATGTCCCTTACATTGGTGATCAGTGAGAAGAATTTTCCTTACATTGGTGATCAGTGGGAAGAATGTCCCTTACATTGGTGATCAGTGGGAAGAATGTCCCTTACATTGGTGATCAGTGGGAAGAATGTTCCTTACATTGGTGATCAGTGAGAAGAATGTTCCTTACATTGGTGGTCAGTGAGAAGAATGTTCCTTACATTGGTGATCAGTGAGAAGAATGTTCCTTACATTGGTGATCAGTGGGAAGAATGTCCCTTACATTGGTGATCAGTGGGAAGAATGTTCCTTACATTGGTGATCAGTGAGAAGAATGTTCCTTACATTGGTGATCAGTGGGAAGAATGTCCCTTACATTGGTGATCAGTGGGAAGAATGTTCCTTACATTGGTGATCAGTTGGAAGAATGTTCCTTACATTGGTGATCAGTGGGAAGAATGTCCCTTACATTGGTGATCAGTGAGAAGAATGTCCCTTACATTGGTGATCAGTGGGAAGAATGTCCCTTACATTGGTGATCAGTGAGAAGAATGCCCCTTACATTGGTGATCAGTGAGAAGAATGTTCCTTACATTGGTGGTCAGTGAGAAGAATGTTCCTTACATTGGTGATCAGTGAGAAGAATGTTCCTTACATTGGTGGTCAGTGAGAAGAATGTTCCTTACATTGGTGATCAGTGAGAAGAATGTTCCTTACATTGGTGATCAGTGGGAAGAATGTTCCTTACATTGGTGATCAGTGGGAAGAATGTCCCTTACATTGGTGATCAGTGGGAAGAATGTTCCTTACATTGGTGATCAGTGGGAAGAATGTTCCTTACATTGGTGATCAGTAGGAAGAATGTTCCTTACATTGGTGATCAGTGAGAAGAATGTTCCTTACATTGGTGGTCAGTGAGAAGAATGTTCCTTACATTGGTGATCAGTGAGAAGAATGTTCCTTACATTGGTGATCAGTGGGAAGAATGTCCCTTACATTGGTGATCAGTGGGAAGAATGTTCCTTACATTGGTGATCAGTGAGAAGAATGTTCCTTACATTGGTGATCAGTGGGAAGAATGTCCCTTACATTGGTGATCAGTGGGAAGAATGTTCCTTACATTGGTGATCAGTTGGAAGAATGTTCCTTACATTGGTGATCAGTGAGAAGAATGCCCCTTACATTGGTGATCAGTGAGAAGAATGTTCCTTACATTGGTGGTCAGTGAGAAGAATGTTCCTTACATTGGTGATCAGTGAGAAGAATGTTCCTTACATTGGTGATCAGTGGGAAGAATGTCCCTTACATTGGTGGTCAGTGGGAAGAATGTCCCTTACATTGGTGGTCAGTGGGAAGAATGTCCCTTACATTGGTGATCAGTGGGAAGAATGTTCCTTACATTGGTGATTAGTGGGAAGAATGTCCCTTACATTGGTGATCAGTGAGAAGAATGTCCCTTACATTGGTGATCAGTGAGAAGAATGTCCCTTACATTGGTGATCAGTGAGAAGAATGTTCCTTACATTGGTGATCAGTGGGAAGAATGTTCCTTACATTGGTGATCAGTGAGAAGAATGTTCCTTACATTGGTGATCAGTGGGAAGAATGTTCCTTACATTGGTGATCAGTCGGAAGAATGTTCCTTACATTGGTGATCAGTGGGAAGAATGCTCCTTACATTGGTGATCAGTGGGAAGAATGTCCCTTAAATTGGTGGTCAGTGAGAAGAATGTTCCTTACATTGGTGATCAGTGGGAAGAATGTTCCTTACATTGGTGATCAGTGAGAAGAATGTTCCTTACATTGGTGGTCAGTGCTTGAGAAAGGCTGATCTACCCTCGGTTCTTCAGTAGATAGAACCAGGGCCGATCCGCCCTATAGGCTTGCTAGGCAAGCTGCATAGGGCCCCGAGTAATTACTAGGGGCCCCCGAATCTTCGCCGCCGCCGCAACCGCCGCCGCCACTAGAGGTCCGCAGGCCGGGCGGAGACAATTTTAATTTTCTTGTAGACCAAGAGGAGGGTCAGGGTGGCTGCCAATAGGAATTGAGCTGCGGCACCGCCCACCTCCCGCCCCGCTAATGTCTGTCTGTGTGTGAGTGAAATGTGGGAAGGGGCGGGGGTGGGCGGCGGCGCCGCAGCTTAATTCCTATTGCCAGCCACCCGGCCGGCTCCTCCACTGTCCCCTCTGCGTAATGGCGGCGGAGAGAGTCTCTGCTGCTGGGGCATCACACCTGGTGTAAGGGGGGCCTCTGCTGGGAATGCCTGGTGTAAGGGGGGCCTCCGCTGGGAATGTCTGGTGTAAGGGGGGCCTACCCTGGTGTAAGGCCTCCGCTGGGAATGCCTGGTGTAAGGCAGGCCTCCACTGGGAATGCCTGGTGTAAGGGGGGCCTCCGCTGGGGAGGCCTGGTGTATAGGGGGGCCTCCACTGGGAATGCCTGGTGTAAAGGGGGCCTCCGCTGGGGAGGCCTGGTGTAAGGGGGGGCCTCCGCTGGGGAGGCCTGGTGTAAGGGGGGCCTCCGCTGGGAATGCCTGGTGTAAGGGGGGCCTCCGCCTGGGAGGCCTGGTGTAAGGGGGACTCCGCTGGGAATGCCTGGTGTAAGGGGGGCCTCCGCTGGGGAGGCCTGGTGTAAGGGGGGACTCCGCTGGGAATGCCTGGTGTAAGGGGGGCCTCCGCTGGGAATGCCTGGTGTAAGGGGGGCCTCCGCTGGGAATGCCTGGTGTAAGGGGGGCCTCCGCTGGGGAGGCCTGGTGTAAGGGGGGACTCCGCTGGGGAGGCCTGGTGTAAGGGGGGACTCCGCTGGGGAGGCCTGGTGTAAGGCGGGACTCCGCTGCGAATGCCTGGTGTAAGGTAGGCCTCCGCTGCGGAGGCCTGGTGTAAGGGGGGCCTCCGCTGGGAATGCCTGGTGTAAGGGGGGCCTCCGCTGGGAATGCCTGGTGTAAGGGGGGACTCCGCTGGGAATGCCTGGTGTAAGGCGGGACTCCGCTGGGAATGCCTGGTGTAAGGGGGGCCTTCGCTGCGAATGCCTGGTGTAAGGTAGGCCTCTGCTGCGGAGGCCTGGTGTAAGGGGGGCCTCCGCTGGGAATGCCTGGTGTAAGGGGGGCCTCCGCTGGGGAGGCCTGGTGTAAGGGGGGCCTCCGCTGGGAATGCCTGGTGTAAGGAGGGACTCTACTGGGAATGCCTGGTGTAAGGAGGGACTCTACTGGGAATGCCTGGTGTAAGGAGGGACTCTACTGGGAATGCCTGGTGTAAGGAGGGACTCCGCTGGGAATGCCTGGTGTAAGGAGGGACTCGGGGCTTCCACTGATTCGGCATTATGGTGAGTTGAATAATTTCATTCTATATTACAATGTAATGATAGAAATAATGCGCTTCAGTCATCCTGACACCATAACAACCATGGTGCCGGGATGATTGAAGCGCTAACACCAGGTGTTTGGAGTATCTTTATCTGCTGATTTGTTAAACTTTCTGGAATACACATATTTCTATTGTGGTGTAGGATCTGGGCCTGCTGTCCCTCCACCCCTCTTTCTTTCTATCTCTCCCTCTTTCTTTCTCTCTTTCTTCCTCCATCCCTCATTCATCTCCGACTCTAACCACACCCCTCCGAGCCACGCCCATGTAAGCCACGCCCACCATTCAGCGTAAACCACACCCATTTTTGCCACCGTAAAGGGCCCCTTAGCAGAATTTTGCTTAGGGCCCCAGGGAGGTCAGGATCGGCACTGGATAGAACTGATACGCTGTGATAATAATTATGGAAGATTTGAGCTTTTGTTGTAAGAATTGTATATTTTAGAACAGATGTCAGTTTTGAACAGTCTCAGAATTCTCCAATAGGAAGGAGCAGCGAAGGGTGACTTTAGGCTGCCGGTTCAGAATTTAATGCGACCATCGGCCTTCCCACCTACAGGACGTTATCGTTGTTATGTTTGCGGTTTATTGGTTGTTTTGATTGCCTTTTGTGTTTCAATCTGCAAGGGTTGGCATAGCCATTCCTAATCCGGCGCTATAATCCAACATGCGCCGGGAATCAAATTTTCCAGATGAATCAGACAAGAGGAGATGGAAATTCAAGGAAGTCCTCCACACGGTCCCAGCGACCCGCAGGAAGGGTTTACAGCGATTTTTTTTTTTTTTACACCTTGTTGGGAAGTCGTGCCCGTCCTTTGGGAAACGCTTTCGGTGTGACGATTGAGAGGGATTTGGGACTACGGCTCAAATTTCAGCCATCGCCATGAAGATTGGACGAGTCACGGATTGGTCAGAAAATGTACGTCTGTTCACAATCGTTTGTAGTATTTTCAGTGAACTTTCATCCATTCTCTCCAGATTCTTTACCCTAATTCAGCGGTCTCCAAACCATGACCCTCGTCCTCCGTTTATCCGGCCTTAGGAGCACTGTTCAATCCACTGACACCAATAATGGGGCACTATTCCTCCCACTGACACCAATGATGGGGCACTATTCCTCCCACTGACACCAATAATGGGACACTATTCCTCCCACTGACACCAATGATGGGGTACTATTCCTCCCACTGACACCAATAATGGGGCACTATTCCTCCCACTGACACCAATGATGGGGTACTATTCCTCCCACTGACACCAATGATGGGGTACTATTCCTCCCACTGACACCAATGATGGGGCACTATTCCTCCCACTGACACCAATGATGGGGCACTATTCCTCCCACTGATACCAATGATGGGGTACTATTCCTCCCACTGACACCAATGATAGGGCACTATTCCTCCCACTGACACCAATGATGGGACACTATTCCTCCCACTGATACCAATGATGGGGCACTATTCCTCCCACTGATACCAATGATGGGGTACTATTCCTCCCACTGACACCAATGATGGGGCACTATTCCTCCCACTGACACCAATGATGGGGCACTATTCCTCCCACTGACACCAATGATGGGACACTATTCCTCCCACTGATACCAATGATGGGGCACTATTCCTCCCACTGATACCAATGATGGGACACTATTCCTCCCACTGACACCAACGATGGGGCACTGTTTACTCTCAATGGACGCCAGGACATTTTCTACTCCCACTGGCCCCTCTAAAGTCTGAAGGATGGTTTACTGGCCCTTTGTAAAGTTGGGGGACCCAACTATAAAATGTACACCCCATCTATAAATTCAGGAGCGCTGGGGGCCACTTATGGGCTATGGGGATGCCCCCTGGCTGGGGATTAGGGGACAAATTGTCCCCGCCCTCCCTGGGGTGTCCCCACTCTTTATTGAGTGGAAACCCCTTTTTTTTGTGACAGACCTGGGAGCTGCAGAAAACCCAAAGAAGTCCCTGAGAGGTAGAAGAAGTTGGAAGTTGTCGGGGGGGGGGGGGGTAGGTTAACTCTCATCCAGTTTTGGGATGGAGTGACCCTTTAAGAAGCTTGCCCCACCATGATTAAAGGTCAAAACCTGCTGCCTGGTGGCACCCAAGTGGATAAGCACCCACAGAAGGATAAAGTCCCGGCAGGCGCTGACCACAACTCCCACAATGCAATGGGGCAGGCGATTCAGGAGTAGGGTGAGGGGGGTTGGTTAACTCTCATCCATTGAGATCAGTTTTGTGGGGAGTGACCCTTTAAGAAGCTGCCATGGTTAAGGTCAATATCTACTGGTGACGGCACCCAGAGGGTTAAGCACCCACAGAAGGATGAAGTCCCGGCGGCGCTGACCACAAAGCCCACAATGCAATGGGGCAGGCGAATCAGGAGTAGGGTGAGGGGGGCGTGGTTGGTTAACTCTCATCCATTGAGATCAGTTTTGTGGGGAGTGACCCTTTAAGAAGCTGCCATGGTTAAGGTCAATATCTACTGGTGACGGCACCCAGAGGGTTAAGCACCCACAGAAGGATGAAGTCCCGGCGGCGCTGACCACAAAGCCCACAATGCAATGGGGCAGGCGAATCAGGAGTAGGGTGAGGAGGGCGTGGTTGGTTAACTCTCATCCATTGAGATCAGTTTTGGGTGGAGTGACCCTTTAAGAAGCTTTCCCTGCCATGGATAAGGTCAATATCTACTGGTGGTGGCACATAAGCACCCACAGAAGGATGAAGTCCCGGCGGCGCTGACCACAAAGCCCACAATGCAATGGGGCAGACGATTCAGGAGTAGGGTGAGGGGGGCGTGGTTGGTTAACTCTCATCCATTGAGATCAGTTTTGGGTGGAGTGACCCTTTAAGAAGCTTTCCCTGCCATGGTTAAGGTCAATATCTACTGGTGGTGGCACCCAGAGGGTTAAGCACCCTCAAAAAGGATGAAGTCCTGGCGGCACTGACCACAAAGCCCACAATGCAATGGAGGGGGGGTGGGTGGTGGGGGCGGATGCACGAGCAGCAAAACATGAATAGACGGAGACTCAGGTGGCGGCAATTAGCCCCGACCATCTGGCAGGCTTGTTAGGCGCTGCGGGAAAAGGGATCAGATGTATTGATTATCAGTTATTAGGAGCCTGGGAGTCCCTGCCCTAACCCCCCCCCCCACCACCACCCCTCTGGGGAGAAGATGCGGAGGGCTATGAGATCATAGCACCAATGTAGTAATCTATGAGATAAGCGGCGGCCAATCGGAGAGCCCGATCGGGTGACTTTTCGTGACAGCGCCGTGTCAGGAAAAGTGACACGGGGTAAAGGAATTGCCGCTCACTATCCATGCAGTTTAAAGCTCCAGCACATTGGGGGTTAATCCAGAAAAGGGGTTCTTTTTTTTATTTTTATGGACCCCCCCCCCCTCTCGTGTTTTAAATTTTAAATTAAGAGGGACCTTTTCATTGCAGCGCCCAGGGAAACCCACCCCGTCCCCACCGCCGCCGCCCTCCCTGGGCCACCAGGGGTTAAAAGTTCTGCCACAAGCATGGCGCTGACTCTTCGGGGATATGACAACATGGCCGCCGGCACCCTTTGTTCTCAACGCTGCTGCAGTCAGTTTTTGGGGTGGGGGGTGTCCGGGGCGGTGAACGGGTGAAGGAGGGGGGGTCTCTGGCTCTGGGAAGGCCACTGGGGGGGGTCACAGAACTCAAAAGGAAAGGGGGGGCACACGTGGGAGCGCGGACGGACCTCTGCATTGAAGGCTCCTCGTGTAGCTGGATGAAGAGGGGGGCGTGGTGGTGGAGACGGCGGATCCAGTATTCGGAATGCTGCTAGGCAGAATCTGAACCGGGGGGGGGGTCCCCCCTTTTCTAAACAAGGGGGCGCTTCCCCTGTAATCACACCACTGACAACCCCCTCCCCCCCCCCCCCAACACAGAGATCAGCAAAATATTTCCTAGTAGCAGTGGATCACATTTAAAGGGCACCTGTCCTGTAAGAAAGGTATTGGGCTGCCATTCTGAAAATGCTAATTGCCTGGCTGCATGGCTTCCCAGGGCAAGCATGCAGCAAGTGAAAAAAAATAAGGTAGAAGTCCTTGAATCCTTACTCAATCCCAGACTGGAGGAGTGGGCGTTCCTAGGCAGGCTGTATTTACATAAGGTAACGCCCACATGTGATCCTGACCTTCCATGATTGCAAGAATTGACAGCCAATAAATGAAAGGGGCGGGGTCAGTCTGGAGGAGTGGGCGTTCCTAGGCAGGCTGTATTTACATAAGGTAACGCCCACATGTGATCCTGACCTTCCATGATTGCAAGAATTGACAGCCAATAAATGAAAGGGGCGGGGTCAGTCTGGAGGAGTGGGCGTTCCTAGGCAGGCTGTATTTACATAAGGTAACGCCCACATGTGATCCTGACCTTCCATGATTGAAAGAACTGACATCCAATAAATGAAAGGGGCGGGGTCAGTCTGGAGGAGTGGGCGTTCCTAGGCGGGTGTATTTACATAGGTAACGCCCACATGTGATCCTGACCTTCCATGATTGAAAGAATTGACAGCCAATAAATGAAAGGGGCGGGGTCAGTCTGGAGGAGTGGGCGTTCCTAGGCAGGCTGTATTTACATAAGGTAACGCCCACATGTGATCCTGACCTTCCATGATTGCAAGAATTGACAGCCAATAAATGAAAGGGGCGGGGTCAGTCTGGAGGAGTGGGCGTTCCTAGGCAGGCTGTATTTACATAAGGTAACGCCCACATGTGATCCTGACCTTCCATGATTGCAAGAATTGACAGCCAATAAATGAAAGGGGCGGGGTCAGTCTGGAGGAGTGGGCGTTCCTAGGCAGGCTGTATTTACATAAGGTAACGCCCACATGTGATCCTGACCTTCCATGATTGAAAGAACTGACATCCAATAAATGAAAGGGGCGGGGTCAGTCTGGAGGAGTGGGCGTTCCTAGGCGGGTGTATTTACATAGGTAACGCCCACATGTGATCCTGACCTTCCATGATTGCAAGAATTGACAGCCAATAAATGAAAGGGGCGGGTCAGTCTGGAGGAGTGGGCGTTCCTAGGCAGGCTGTATTTACATAAGGTAACGCCCACATGTGATCCTGACCTTCCATGATTGAAAGAACTGACATCCAATAAATGAAAGGGGCGGGGTCAGTCTGGAGGAGTGGGCGTTCCTAGGCGGGTGTATTTACATAGGTAACGCCCACATGTGATCCTGACCTTCCATGATTGAAAGAACTGACAGCCAATGAATGAAAGGGGCGGGGTCAGTCTGGAGAAGTGGGAGTTCCTAGGCAAGCTGTATTTACATAAGGTAACGCCCACATGTGATCCTGACCTTCCATGATTGAAAGAACTGACATCCAATAAGTAAAAGGGGCGGGGTCAGTCTGGAGAAGTGGACATTCCTAGGCAGGCTGTATTTACATAAGTAATGCCCACATGTGATTCTGAGCCTTCCATGATTGCAAGAATTGACGTCCAATAAATGAAAGGGGCGGGGTCAGTCTGGAGAAGTGGACATTCCTAGGCAGGCTGTATTTACATAAGTAATGCCCACATGTGATCCTGAGCTTCCATGATTGCAAGAATTGACATCCAATAAATGAAAGGGGCGGGGTCAGTGTGGAGGAGTGGACATTCCTAGGCAGGCTTTATTTACATAAGGTAACGCCCACATGTGATTCTGAGCTTCCATGATTGCAAGAATTGACATCCAATGAATGAAAGGGGCGGGTCAGTCTGGAGGAGTGGGCGTTCCTAGGCAGGCTGTATTTACATAAGGTAACGCCAACATGTGATCCTGAGCCTCCATGATTGAAAGAACTGACATCCAATACGTAAAAGGGGCGGGGTCAGTCTGGAGGAGTGTTCGTTTCTAGGCAGGCTGTATTTACATAGGTAACGCCCACATGTGATTCTGAACCTCCATGATTTAAAGAACTGACAGCCAATGAATGAAAGAGGCGGGGTCAATCTGGAGGAGTGGGCATTCCTAGGCAGGCTGTATTTACATAGGTAACGCCCACATGTGATCCTGAGCTTCCATGATTTAAAGAACTGACATCCAATAAATGAAAGGGGCGGGGTCAGTCTGGAGGAGTGGGCATTCCTAGGCAGGCTGTATTTACATAAGGTAACGCCCACATGTGATTCTGAGCTTCCATGATTTAAAGAACTGACATCCAAAAAATGAAAGGGGCGGGGTCAGTCTGGAGGAGTGGGCGTTCCTAGGCAGGCTGTATTTACATAAGGTAACGCCCACATGTGATCCTGACCTTCCATGATTGCAAGAATTGACAGCCAATGAATGAAAGGGGCGGGGTCAGTCTGGAGGAGTAGTCGTTCCTAGGCAGGCTTTATTTACATAAGGTAACGCCCACATGTGATTCTGAGCCTCCATGATTGAAAGAACTGACATCCAATAAGTAAAAGGGGCGGGGTCAGTCTGGAGGAGTGGGCATTCCTAGACACGCTGTAAGGTAACGCCCACATGTGACCCTGAGCTTCCATGATTGCAAGAATTGACAGCCAATAAATGAAAGGGGCGTGGTCAATCTGGAGGAGTGGGCGTTCCTAGGCAGGCTGTATTTACATAAGGTAACGCCCACATGTTATCCTGACCTTCCATGATTGCAAGAATTGACAGCCAATGAATGAAAGGGGCGGGGTCAGACAGTCAGGCTGGAGAGGAACAGGGCAAGATGAAGCCAGATGTCCTCTAACCAGGAAATGGGGCGGGGCTCTATCTGACTTGCTGGAGCTTCTATTGCACATTGTGAGAGGCTCGCAGTGTGCGGTGAAATCAGAGGAAGCCAGGAAAAGAACTGGTACACCTGGAGGATGGAGGTCGGATGTAATGATTGGTTGCCCCCTCCTTCCAGGAGGTTCGGATGCGCTTCGTGCGCTTCGTCAGGGGTGCCAATTACTGTCTAGACACCCCCCAGGGAGGCAGACGTGGCGACTCTCCCGCAGGGAGATGCTGCTGCCCTATATAACCATCGCTGAGCCTTCTATACTGCCAGGCTAACAATGCCATCCCCTCAGCATGCGCTGCGCTCAGCGTAAACACACCGCCGCCGTACGCCCCGCAGAGCCGCCATTTACTATTCATTAACCTCGTTACGATTACACCGCACCGCGAGACGCCTAATGGTCTCACAGATGTCACACGTGCGCCTATGTACTCCGCATTGATCTCTGCCTGAATTATTAAAAAAAAAAAAAAAATACTAAATACAAAAAAAAAAAATTTTTAAGAAAATATCAACTAATAAAAACATAAAATAAAACAGTATAAAATAAAAAAAAAAAAGTTTAAAAAAAAATTAATATCAAATACATTATATAGAAATTGATAAAAAAATAAAAAAGTTTCAAAAAGTGCAAAAAAAATAAAAAAAGCAAATAAAAATAATATAATGTACATTTAATTATTAACTAAAATATGAAATAATAAATGAAACGCAAAAATAAAATATTTTATATATATATATATATATATATATATATATATATATATAATGTACATTTAATTATTAACTAAAATATGAAATAATAAATGAAACGCAAAAATAAAATATTTTATAAATAATATAACGTACATTTAATTATTAGCTAAAATATGAAATAAATGAAACGCAAAAATAAAATATTTTATAAATAATATAATGTACATTTAATTATTAACTAAAATATGAAATAATAAATGAAACGCAAAAATAAAATATTTTATAAATATATATATATATATATATATATATTGCAATATGACACTGTATATATATTGCAATATGACACTGTATTAAATAAATACAATTAAAAATTAGTTAAAAATAAATCATCTCTTTTCTGAAAAAATAAATAAAAATGAATGTAATAAAATAAATAAAAAATAAATATAATTAAATAATAAATAATCTGAAGTAGACAGGGAAGAAATGTAGAAGTGGCATTTTGCCTTCACTCCGATATTGCCGAGTAGTCAGCTGTGGAAACTCGCGTGTTCTGAAAATCTACAAATAAAGGCCGATGCTTCGCTGTTGAGAAGACCAAAGAGAATCCAAGTATTGCGCTGTAATTCACACGCTGGTGACGTTACCCGCTACACGTCCCAAGCACAGATCTATTTTATTCATTAAAAATAAAAAACTATCCTTGAGCTGCAATCAGATGATGTCATCTGTCTGCAGGCAGGAAGAAGCATTGCCTCAGTCTCCCCTCCCCCAGTGATCAGTCTGCTGCAGGCAGGAAGAAGCATTTCCTCAGTCTCTCCTCCCCCCCTGATCAGTCTGCTGCAGGCAGGAAGAAGCATTGCCTCAGTCTCCCCTCCCCCCAGTGATCAGTCTGCTGCAGGCAGGAAGAAGCATTTCCTCAGTCTCCCCTCCCCCCCAGTGATCAGCCTGCTGCAGGCAGGAAGAAGCATTTCCTCAGTCTTCCCTCCATGATTGATTGGTCTGTAACTTTGTAGCCAGTCATAAGGTGAGAAGATGCAGCACGGGGCTGATTTGTGGCAGACAAGCGTTAACAGAGTTTCCTTATTAGCAGGCGCTATGGGAATAGTTTTCACATCGGTGGGATAATTCCGGGATTTAATTGGGCGGTGTATATTGGTGTTGGTGTTGGCGCTGTCACTGGGAGGGGGTGTCTGATCCATTCATCCTCTCCCAAGAAGAAACGTAATGAGATACGCTCTTACGGTTACACAGCGGCGCCGCACGCTCCCAGGTTGTACTCCCAGGGGGGGGGGGTAACACCTGGCGGGTTAATTTGTAGCGTCGCTGCTGGAATCCCCCGCGAGACGAGCCGGAGACAGCAGTCCTGCACAACAGGCGGTCTCTGCGGAGCCACGATCTCCGAAGGCGGGGCGCAGGTGGGGGGGGGGTATTTAAAGGAGCACTACAGCCGTGTCATCTTTCTATAAAAGAAAAAGAACGCCCCCCCCTCCCCCACCTGCTTTCCCCGAATCGCCTTACTGAACCTGCGGTGGCTTCTTTTGGTGTAGCTCCATGGTCTGCCACCATTTTTGGGATGGGGGGGGCTCACAAGGTGTGCGTAGAAAAATGTCCCGCCCCCCCCAGGAATCTAAATTTTACTTCAGCTCAGGTGTGAGGAAGGTGAGCGATGCTCTGGATCTGCATTGATTTTCCACTGCTGATTACTCGGGAGCAGAACAAGGATGACTACTAGAGATGAGCCGACCCCCCCCCCCCCCCGGTTCGCACCAGAACCTGCGAACGGACCGAAAAGTTTGCGCAAACTTTAGAGCCCTGTCACACTTTGAATGACAATTGCGCGGTCGTGCGACGAGGCTCCCAAACGAAATTTGCGTCCTTTTTTTCCCACAAATAGAGCTTTCTTTTGGTGGTATTTGATCACCTCTGCGGTTTTTATTTTTTGCGCTATAAACCAAAGAAGAGCGTCCAGTTTGGAAAAAAAACACTATTTTTTACTTTTTGCTATAATAAATACCCATTTTTTTTTTTAATAAAATTTTCCTCAGTTTAGGCCGATACGTATTCTTCTACATATTTTTGGTAAAAAAAATAAATAAAAAAAAATCGCAATAAGCGCGTATTGATTGGTTTGCGCAAAAGTTATAGCGTCTACAAAATAGGGGATAGATTTATAGCATTTTTTTTTATTAGTAATGGCGGCGATCTGCGATTTTTATTGTGACTGCGATATTGCGGCGGACACATCGGACACTTTTGACACATTTTTGGGACCATTCACATTTATACAGCGATCCCTGCTATAAAAATGCATTGATTACTGTATAAATGTGATTGGCAGGGAAGGGGTTAACCACTAGGGGGCGGGAAGAGGTTAAATATGTTCCCTCAATGTGTTCTAACTGTGGGGGAGGGGACTGACTGGGGGAGGTGACCGATGGTTGTCCCTATGTACAAGGGACACACCATCAGTCCCCTCTCCCTCACAGGACGTGGATCTCTGTGTTTACACACAGAGATCCACTTTCCTGCTCGTTTCCCGGGCAATCGCGGCCGCCGGGCACGCGCACCGGGGTCTTGGGAACGCGGCGGGTGCGCGCGCGTGCCTCCTTGCTCGTTTTAAAGGGAGGACGTCATATGACGTCCTCCCAGAACGAGAGTGTCCTCCGCCCGCCATCAATTGACAGTGGGCGGGGGACAAGTGGTTAAAGTCTATGGGACTCGAACGTTCGAAATCAAAAGTGCTAATTATAACGGCTAATATGCAAGTTATTGTCCTAAAAAGGGTTTGGGGACCCGGGTCCTGCCCCAAAGTGCAGAGGACACTAAAGCAAAATACTGCAGCTCCCTGCCTGTGGTATTTGTATCAGAACACCAGCAATTGTATTCAGGTAAGCTTTAGGTGCACACTGTGCAAAAGACACTAAATCAAAATACTGCAGCTCCCTGCCTGTATTTGTATCAGAACGCCAGCAATTGTATTGAGGTAAGCTTTAGGTGCACACTGTGCAAAGGACACTAAATCAAAATACTGCCGCACCCTGCCTGTATTTGTATCAGAACACCAGCAATTGTATTGAGGTAAGCTTTAGGTGCACACTGTGCAAAGGACACCAAATCAAAATACTGCAGCTCCCTGCCTGTATTTGTATCAGAACACCAGCAATTGAATTGAGGTAAGCTTTAGGTGCACACTGTGCAAAGGACACTAAATCAAAATACTGCAGCTCCCTGCCTGTATTTGTATCAGAACACCAGAAATTGTATTGAGGTAAGCTTTAGGTGCACACTGTGCAAAGGACACTAAATCAAAATACTGCAGCTCCCTGCCTGTATTTGTATCAGAACACCAGAAATTGTATTGAGGTAAGCTTTAGGTGCACGCTGTGCAAAGGACACTAAATCAAAATACTGCAGCTCCCTGCCTGTATTTGTATCAGAACACCAGAAATTGTATTGAGGTAAGCTTTAGGTGCACACTGTGCAAAGGACACTAAATCAAAATACTGCAGCTCCCTGCCTGTATTTGTATCAGAACACCAGAAATTGTATTGAGGTAAGCTTTAGGTGCACGCTGTGCAAAAGACACAGTACACTAAAGCCCCATACACACGATCGGTTTGACTGATGAAAACCGTCCGATGGATGGTTTTCATCAGACCAACCGATCGTGTATGGTACCCATCGGTCTTTTTTCCCATCGGTTGTAAAAAATAGAACTTGTTTTAAAATTTTCCGGAGGATAAAAAAACGATCGAAAACTCTGATCGTCTATGGGCAAGTCCATCGGATCAAAAACCCACGCTTGCTCAGAATCAAGTCGACGCATGCTCAGAAGCATTAAACTTAATTTTTCTCGGCTCATCGGAGTGTTTTACGTGACCGCGTTTGGAACGGTCGGTTTTTAGACTGATGGTGTGTGGGCAAGACTGATGGGAAAACAGTTTCATCGGATATCCGATGGACAAATCCATCGGACGAAAATCCATAGGTTATCCGATCGTGTGTACGGGCCTTAAGTGAAAATACTGCAGCTAGCACAATCACCTGCCTGCCTGTCAGTATAGAGAATAACAGGAATGGATCTAGCTAAACTGAATACAGTGTATAAATATATATACAACACCTAGGATGCATATATATCCTCTACACACTGTGATTGGCCAAGCATGATGCGGGTCATAGTGCATGCTTGGCCAATCTTCAGCCAGCAATGCCGCTTACCTGAGCAAACCGGGGGGGTGGGGCCACCATCCTCCAAACGTCCTCTTGAAAGCCTCGGCACAGATCACATGACCTCTGGCTACCAGAGCCATTGTGAGGGTTTCACATGACTAGGGACTGCAGGGAGACTGTGGTTTTGTCTGGGAGACCTGCAATGGAAGGAGAGATGAGGAAGGTGCAATCACTGTGCAGCATTACTAAACGCAGAGCAGGAACACGCGTGCAAAACGTTGTCTGGAAATCTGTATGTGAATATAAAAAAGCCGAAGTTCAATCTGATTATATTTTCTTTCCTCTGGTTCCCCCTCACCCTCCCTGACATTTTTAAATAAAACCTTTTCCTTTTCATTCCATACCTTTTATTTTATGTCATCCCTGGGTCTCTGTGCTTCTCTATGCAGTGCAGGCAGATCATGGCTGATGGGAGGGGCCAGCAGGGGGCTGTACATCGCTTCCTGAAAAGATCCAAGTACCCCGCCTCAGTTCTCAGTGGGAGGAGTTATGCAAATATCAACACCACTTGCCAGCAGATGAAGCGTGCCACTTGCCACCAGATGAAGCTTGCCACCAGATGAAGCGTGCCACTTGCCACCATAGCCTGCCACCCAATGCAGTGTGTCACTTGCCACTGTAGCCTGCCAGCAAAGCGTGCCACTTGCCACCATTGCCTGCCACCAGATGAAACTTGCCACTTGCCACCAGATGAAGCGTGCCACTTGCCACCATTGCCTGACACCAGATGCAGCGTGTCACTTGCCACCAGATTAGGCGTGTCATTTGCCACCGTAGCCTGCCACCAGATGAAGCGTGCCACTTGCCACCAGATGAAGCGTGCCACTTGCCACCAGATGAAGCGTGCCACTTGCCACCATTGCCTGCCACCTGATGTAGCGTGTTACTTGCCACCAGATGCAGCGTGTCACTTGCCACCATTGCCTGCCACCTGATGTAGCATGTTACTTGCTACTGTAGCCTGCCATCTGATGCAGCATGTCACATGCCACCAGATTAGGCGTGTCACTTGCCACCGCAGCCTGCCACCAGATGAAGCGTGTCACTTGCCACCAGATGCGGCGTGTCACTTGCCACCATTGCCTGCCACCAGATGCACCATGTGACTTGCCACCATTGCCTGCCACCTGATGTAGCGTGATACTTGCCACTGTAACCTGCCTTCTGATGCAGCGTGTCACTTGCCACCATTGCCTGCCACCAAATGCAGCGTGTTAATTGCCACCATTGCCTGCTACCCAATGCAGTGTGTCACTTGCCACTGTAACCTGCCACCAGATGCAGCGTGCCACTTGCCACCAGATGAAGCGTGTCACTTGTCCCCAGATGAAGCGTGTCACTTGCCACCATTGCCTGCCACCAGATGCAGCGAGTCACTTGCCACCATTGCCTGCCACCAGATGCAGCGTGTCACTTGCCACCATTGCCTGCCACCTGATGTAGCGTGTCACTTGCCACCAGATGCAGCTTGTCACTTGCCACCATTACCTGCCACCTGATGTAGCATGTTACTTGCCACTGTAGCCTGCCATCTGATGCAGTGTGTCACTTGCCACCAGATTAGGCATGTCACTTGCCACCGTAGCCTGCCACCAGATGAAGCGTGCCACTGGCCACTAGATGAAGCGTGCTACTTGCCACCATAGCCTGCCATCCAATGCAGCGTGTCACTTGCCACTGTAGCCTGCCACCAGATGCAGCGTGTCACTTGCCACCGTAGCCTGCAAATAAGGTGAAGCGTGCCACTTGCCACCAGATGAAGCGTGTCACTTGCCACCAGATGCAGCGTGTCACTTGCCACCAGATGCAGCGTGTCACTTGCCATTATTGCCTGCCACCTAATGTAGCGTGATACTTGCCACTGTAGCCTGCCATCTGATGCAGCGTGTCACTTGCCACCATTGCCTGTCACCTGATGTAGCGTGTTACTTGCCACCATTGCCTGCCACCCAATGCAGTGTGTCACTTGCCACTGTAACCTGCCACCAGATGCAGCGTGCCACTTGCCACCAAATGAAGCGTGTCACTTGCCACCAGATGAAGCGTGCCACTTGCCACCATAGCCTGCCACCCAATACAGTGTGTCACTTGCCACTGTAACCTGCCACCAGATGCAGCATGCCACTTGCCACCAGATGAAGCGTGTCACTTGCCACCAGATGAAGCGTGTCACTTGCCACCATTGCCTGCCACCAGATGCAGCGAGTCACTTGCCAGCATTGCCTGCCATCAGATACAGTGTGTTACTTGCCACCATTGCCTGCCATCTGATGCAGAGTGTCACTTGCCACCATTGCCTGCCACCAGATGCAGCGTGTCACTTGCCACCATTGCCTGCCACCTGATGTAGCGTGTTACTTGCCACCATTGCCTGCCACCAGATGCAGTGTGCCACTTGCCACCTTTGCCTGCCACCTGATGCAGCGTGTCACTTGCCACCATTGCCTGCCATCTAAAGCAGCGTGTCACTTGCCACCATTGCCTGCCACCAGATGCAGCGTGTCACTTGCCACCATTGCCTGCCATCTGGTGCAGCGTGTCACTTGCCACCATTGCCTGCCACCTGGTGCATCGTGTCACTTGCCACCATTGCCTGCCACCAAATGCAGCGTGTTAATTGCCACCATTGCCTGCTACCCAATGCAGTGTGTCACTTGCCACTGTAACCTGCCACCAGATGCAGCGTGCCACTTGCCACCAGATGAAGTGTGTCACTTGTCCCCAGATGAAGCGTGTCACTTGCCACCATTGCCTGCCACCAGATGCAGCGAGTCACTTGCCACCATTGCCTGCCACCAGATGCAGCGTGTCACTTGCCACCATTGCCTGCCACCTGATGTAGCGCGTCACTTGCCACCAGATGCAGCTTGTCACTTGCCACCATTGCCTGCCACCTGATGTAGCATGTTACTTGCCACTGTAGCCTGCCATCTGATGCAGTGTGTCACTTGCCACCAGATTAGGCATGTCACTTGCCACCGTAGCCTGCCACCAGATGAAGCGTGCCACTTGCCACCAGATGAAGCGTGCTACTTGCCACCATAGCCTGCCATCCAATGCAGCGTGTCACTTGCCACTGTAGCCTGCCACCAGATCTAGCGTGTCACTTGCCACCGTAGCCTGCAAATAAGGTGAAGCGTGCCACTTGCCACCAGATGAAGCGTGTCACTTGCCACCAGATGCAGCATGTCACTTGCCACCAGATGCAGCGTGTCACTTGCCATTATTGCCTGCCACCTAATGTAGCGTGATACTTGCCACTGTAGCCTGCCATCTGATGCAGCGTGTCACTTGCCACCATTGCCTGTCACCTGATGTAGCGTGTTACTTGCCACCATTGCCTGCCACCCAATGCAGTGTCACTTGCCACTGTAACCTGCCACCAGATGCAGCGTGCCACTTGCCACCAAATGAAGCGTGTCACTTGCCACCAGATGAAGCGTGCCACTTGCCACCATAGCCTGCCACCCAATACAGTGTGTCACTTGCCACTGTAACCTGCCACCGGATGCAGCATGCCACTTGCCACCAGATGAAGCGTGTCACTTGCCACCAGATGAAGCGTGTCACTTGCCACCATTGCCTGCCACCAGATGCAGCAAGTGCATTGCCTGCCATCAGATACAGTGTGTTACTTGCCACCATTGCCTGCCATCTGATGCAGAGTGTCACTTGCCACCATTGCCTGCCACCAGATACAGCGTGTCACTTGCCACCATTGCCTGCCACCTGATGTAGCGTGTTACTTGCCACCATTGCCTGCCACCAGATGCAGTGTGCCACTTGCCACCTTTGCCTGCCACCTGATGCAGCGTGTCACTTGCCACCATTGCCTGCCATCTGATGCAGCGTGTCACTTGCCACCATTGCCTGCCACCAGATGCAGCGTGTCACTTGCCACCATTGCCTGCCATCTGGTGCAGCGTGTCACTTGCCACCATTGCCTGCCACCAGATGCAGCGTGTCACTTGCCACCATTGCCTGCCATCTGGTGCATCGTGTCACTTGCCACCATTGCCTGCCATCTGGTGCATCGTGTCACTTGCCACCATTGCCTGCCACCAGATGCAGTGTTTTACTTGCCACCATTGCCTGCCACCAGATGCAGTTTGCCACTTGCCACCTTTGCCTGCCACCTGATGTAGTGTGTCACTTGCCACCATAGCCTGCCATCTGATGCAGCATGTCACTTGCCACCTTTGCCTGCCACCTGATGCAGTGTGCCACTTGCCACCTTTGCCTGTCACCTGATGTAGCGTGTCACTTGCCACCGTAGCCTGCCACCTGAAGCAGCGTGACACTTGCCACCATTACCTGCCACCAGATACAGTGTGTCCCTTGCCATCATTGTCTACTATCTGATGCAGCGTGTCACTTGCCACCGTAGCCTGCCACCAGATGCCTCGTGTCACTTGCCACCATAGCCTGCCACCTGATGCAGCATGTCACTTGCCACCGGAGCCTGCCACGAGATGCGTGTCACTTGCCACAGTAGACTGCCACCAGGTGCAGGGTGTCATGTGCAACCATTGCATGCCACCAGATACAGCGTGTCACTTGCCACCATAGCCGGCCACCAGATGCAGCGTGTCACTTGCCACCATAGCCAGGCCACCAGATGCAGCGTGTCACTTGCCACCATAGCGTGCCACCAGATGCAGCATGTTAATTGCCACCGTAGCCTGCCACCAGATGGAGCGCGTCACTTGCCACCATAGCCTGCCACCAGTTGCAGCCTGTCACTTGCCACCATTGCCTGCCACCAGTTGCAGCGTGTCACTTGCCACTGTAGCCTGCCACCAGTTGCAGCCTGTCACTTGCCACCGTTGCCTGCCACCAGTTGCAGCGTGTCGCTTGCCACCATAGCAAAGCCACGAGATGCAGCATGTCACTTGCCACTGTAGTCTGCCACCAGTTGCAGCCCGTCATTTGCCACCGTAGCCTGCCACCAGATGCAGTGTGTCACTTGCCACCATTGCCTGCCACCATTGCCTGCCACCAGATGCAGCGTGTCGCTTGTCACCTTAGCCTGCCACCAGATGCAGCGTGTCACTTGCCACCATAGCCTGCCACCAAATGCAGCCTGTCACTTGCCACCGTAGCCTGCCACCAGATGCAGCGTGTCACTTGCCACCATAGCCTGCCACCAGATGGAGCGCGTCACTTGCCACCATAGCCTGCCACCAGTTGCAGCCTGTCACTTTCCACCATTGCCTGCCACAAGTTGCAGCGTGTCACTTGCCACCATTGTCTGCCACCAGTTGCAGCGTGTCACTTGCCACCATAGCAAAGCCACCAGATGTAGCATGTCACTTGCCACCATAGCCTACCACCAGGTGCAGCATGTCACTTGCCACTGTAGCCTGCCACCAGTTGCAGCCTGTCATTTGCCACCGTAGCCTGCCACCAGATGCAGTGTGTCACTTGCCACCATTGCCTGCCACTATTGCCTGCCACCAGATGCAGCGTGTCGCTTGTCACCTTAGCCTGCCACCAGATGCAGCGTGTGACTTGCCACCATAGCCTGCCACCAAATGCAGCCTGTCACTTGCCACCGTAGCCTGCCACCAGATGCAGCGTGTCACTTGCCACCATAGCCTGCCACCAGATGCAGCGTGTCACTTGCCACCATAGCCTGCCACCAGTTGCAGCCTGTCACTTGCCACCGATGCCTGCCACCAGATGCAGCGAGTCACTTGCCACCATTGCCTGCCATCAGATACAGTGTGTTACTTGCCACCATTGCCTGCCATCTGATGCAGCGTGTCACTTGCCACCATTGCCTGCCACCAGATGCAGCGTGTCACTTGCCACTATTGCCTGCCACCTGATGTAGCGTGTTACTTGCCACCATTGCCTGCCACCAGATGCAGTGTGCCACTTGCCACCTTTGCCTGCCACCTGATGCAGCGTGTCACTTGCCACCATTGTCTGCCATCTGGTGCAGCGTGTCACTTGCCACCATTGCCTGCCACCAGATGCAGCGTGTCACTTGCCACCATTGCCTGTCACCTGATGTAGCGTGTCACTTGCCACCGTAGCCTGCCGCCTGAAGCAGCGTGACACTTGCCACCATTACCTGCCACCAGATACAGTGTGTCCCTTGCCATCATTGTCTACTATCTGATGCAGCGTGTCACTTGCCACCGTAGCCTGCCACCAGATGCCTCGTGTCACTTGCCACCATAGCCTGCCACCTGATGCAGCATGTCACTTGCCACCGGAGCCTGCCACGAGATGCGTGTCACTTGCCACCGTAGACTGCCACCAGGTGCAGGGTGTCATGTGCCACCATTGCATGCCACCAGATGCAGCGTGTCACTTGCCACCATAGCCGGCCACCAGATGCAGCGTGTCACTTGCCACCATAGCCAGGCCACCAGATGCAGCGTGTCACTTGCCACCATAGCGTGCCACCAGATGCGGCATGTTAATTGCCACCGTAGCCTGCCACCAGATGGAGCGTGTCACTTGCCACCATAGCCTGCCACCAGTTGCAGCCTGTCACTTGCCACTAGTGATGAGCCGAACACCCCCGGGTTCGGTTCGCACCAGAACCCGCGAACGGACCGAAAGTTCGTACGAACATTAGAACCCTATTAAATACAATGGATGCGAACGTTCGAATTCTAAAGTGCTAATTATAACGACTATTATGCATGTTATTGTCCTAAAAAGGGTTTGGGAACCCGGGTTCTGCACCAGGGGACATGTATCAATGCAAAAAGAAGTTTTAAAAACGGTCGTTTTTCGGGAGCAGTCATTTTAATGATGCATAAAGTGAAAAAAAAAAAGTCAAATATTCCTTTAAATATCGTACCTGGGGGGTGTCTAAAGTATGCCTGTGAAGTGCCACGTGTTTCCCGTGTTTAGAACTGTCCCTGCACAAAATGACACTTCTAAAGGAAAAAAAAGCCATTTAAAACTGCTTGCGGCTTTAATGTAATGTCTGGTCCCAGTAATATGGATGAAAATCTTTAAGAAAAATGGCATAGCTACCCCATGACCCCCCCCCCCCCCTACCCCAGCCCATTACCAGCCCCTTTGGGTCTTATATGGATATTAAGGGGAACCCCGCACATAAAATAAAAAAGGCCCTATATACTCTGAACAGCCGTATACAGGCGGTGCATACAAGACAGGGACTGTAGGTTTGTTCTTATGTAGAATCTGTTTGTAATTTTGAACAGGTACATTGTTTAAGTGTAGCTCCAGCCAAAAAATCTATTTTTAAACTTTTTGGAAAACATAGGTAAGGGTTATCACCCCTGTAACATTTGTTTTGCTGTCTGTGCCCCTGTTCAGAACATTTCACCTCACTTTCCGTCCCAATGACAACTGTTTTTGAAATGTGGTGTTTTTCTTGAAACAAGGATTGGTGATAAAGCATCAGTAGAGAGGAGACACCTTTCTCCCATATTAATTCTTACAGGAGAGAATTTTCCTTCCAAGGGGTAGATTTCCTCTCAATTCCTGTTGTCTTCTTGCGTTTGCAAGTAGGAGTCGTTTGTAAGTTGGATGTTTGAAAGTAGGGACCTGCCGTATATACTCTGCAGAAATAGGCCCCTTAGTTGTTGGTGTTGGCACAACACTGTAAGCACTCACAGTTACTCTTGGTTGGTGCTGGAACGCCCTGCTGTCAACTATTATATCAGGAATTTTAATTACATATAATTGTTGAACAGTGGTAGTAAAAATTGGGCCTTTGATGGTGGTGCTGGTGCCACAACACTGTAAGCCCTGACAGTTACTCTTGGTGGGTGCAGCAATGGGCCCTGCTGTGAATTATTAGATCAAGAATTGTAATTGCATGCCCCTGTTGAACAGGGGCTGAAAAATTGGGCCTTTCGTGGTGGTGGTGGTGGTGGTGGTGTTGCAACAACACTGTAAGCCCTCAGAGTTACTCTTGGTGGGTGCAGGAATGGGCCCTGCTGTGAATTATTAGATCAAGAATTGTAATTACATGCCCCTTTTGAACAGGGGCTGAAAAATTGGGCCTTTCGTGGTGGTGGTGGTGGTGGCGTTGCCACAACACTGTAAGCCCTCAGAGTTACTCTTGGTGGGTGCAGGAATGGGCCCTGCCGTGAATTATTAGATCAAGAATTGTAATTACATGCCCCTTTTGAACAGGGGCTGAAAAATTGGGCCTTTCGTGGTGGTGGTGGTGGTGGCGTTGCCACAACACTGTAAGCCCTCAGAGTTACTCTTGGTGGGTGCAGCAATGGGCCCTGCTGTGAATTATTAGATCAAGAATTGTAATTGCATGCCCCTGTTGAACAGGGGCTGAAAAATTGGGCCTTAGGCACTGGTGGCACAACACTACAACCCCTCACAGATACTGTACTTGGAGCACAGCAATGAGCCCTGTTGCAAAGTATTGCTTCAAAAATTGTAATGACACGCCCCTGTTAAACAGGGGCTGAAAAATTGGGCCTTAGGCACTGGTGCCACAACACTCCAACCCCTCACAGATACTGTACTTGGAGCACAGCAATGAGCCCTATGGCAAATTATTGCTAAAAAAATTGTAATTACACGCCCCTGTAAAACAGGGGCTGAAAAATTGGGCCTTAGCCACTGGTGGCGGCACCCATAAACAAAAATGATCTTCCAAGCTATCATCATCAATCGTATCATTGAGGACTCGGAGGAGGAGGATAGCCAGTCAACATAACAGCACAGGCACTCAGCATCAGCATCAGTCTTGAAGGGATGTGACATGTTAAAATCAATTAGTCTGTTATATCAGCATCAGGTGTGTGGTAGCTGGTGGTGATCCAAGACTGGTTCATCTTGATGAAAGTCAGTCGATCAACCGAGTCGGTGGACAGGCGCACCCTGTGATCCGTGACAAATCCTCCAGCAGCACTGAATGTGCGTTCCGAAAGAACGCTGGATGCAGGACAGGCCAGTAGCTCAATTGCATACTGTGCAAGCTCTGGCCAGTGATCCATCCTCAAGACCCAGTAAGCCAGAGGATTTTCGGTGGGGAAGGTGTCCAAGTCTGACCTTGCCCCTAGATATTCCTGCACCATGTTTATCAGACGCTGGCGATGGTTGCTGGAACCGATCATACTTTGGGGCTGCGGACTAAAGAATTGTCTGAACGCATCGGTCAGACGGCCACCTTCCCCACCGCTCCTTCTTTGACTGGCCGAAGCCTCAGCAACTCGTTGTCCAGGACCAGGAGTTTGTAACCTCCCAGTCTCTGGGAACGCGTTGCACAGACCTTTCTGCAAGGCCTCCCGGAGTTGTCTCATCCTCTGCTCCCTCTGCGACGGTAACATAAGGTCTGCAACCTTACCCTTGTACCGTGGATCAAGGAGAGTGGCCAGCCAGTAATGGTCCCTCTCCTTGATCCGAAGAATACGAGGATCCTTCCGCAGACTTTGCAGGATCAGGGAGGCCATGCAGCGTAGGTTTGCTGAGGCATTCGCTCCGGAGTCCTCTGGGTCACTAAGGACGACATGATCCGCAGCCACCTCCTCCCAGCCACGTACAAGTCCACTGGTTTCTTGGGACTGTAAATCATCCCTAAAAGACTGCTGCTGATGATACTGAGTGCCAGCCTCCACCTCCATGCTGACACAATCCTCCTCCTCCTCCTCCTCCTCCTCCTCCTCTTCCTGTGCGATGGGTGGGACAGAAGGAACACTGTCTGGGTAAAGGGGGCCTTGAGAGGCAAGGAAGTCCTCCTCTTCCTGCCTCTGTTCTGCCTCAAGTGCCCTGTCCATTATTCCACGCAGCGTGTGCTCCAACAGGTGGACAAGAGGTACAGTGTCACTGATGCATGCACTGTCACTGCTCACCATCCTCGTGGCCTCCTCAAATGGTGCCAGGACAGTGCATGCATCCCTGATCATGCCCCACTGGCGTGGAGAAAAAAAACCAAGCTCCCCTGACCCTGTCCTGGTGCCGTAGTCGCACAGGTACTCATTGATGGCCCTCTGCTGCGTGTGCAGCCGCTGCAGCATGGCCAACGTTGAGTTCCACCTGGTGGGCATGTCACATATAAGGCGGTTCTTGGGCAGGTTCAACTCCTTTTGCAGCTCAGCCAGACGAGCACTGGCATTATAAGATCTGCGGAAATGCACACAGACTTTCCTGGCCTGCCTCAGGACATCCTGTAAGCCCGGGTACCTGCCCAAGAACCGCTGCACCACCAGGTTAAGGACGTGAGCCACACAGGGCACATGGGTCAGTTGTCCCTGTCGGAGGGCGGAGAGGAGGTTGGTGCCATTGTCGCAAACCACCATTCCTGGCTTAAGCTGGCGTGGCGTCAACCACCTCTCGGCCTGGCCCTGCAGAGCAGACAGGACCTCTGCCCCAGTGTGGCTTCTGTCCCCCAAACACACCAGCGCAAGCACGGCATGGCATCTTTTTGCCTGCGTACTTGCGTAGCCCCTTGAACGCCTACGGAGCACCGCTGGTTCCGAGGACAAACCACAGGAAGAGGCCATGGAGGAAGAAGAAGAGGAGGGGGTGGAGGAGAGAGGTGTGTCACAACCAGTAGTAGCATTTTGGAGGCGTGGCGGTGGAACAACCTCCAACACTACTGCACCTTGTCCTGCATCCTTCCCAGCTGCCAAAAGAGTGACCCAATGGGCCGTGAAAGAAAGGTAACGTCCCTGTCCATGCCTGCTGGACCATGAGTCAGCGGTAATATGCACCTTACCGCTGACCGCCCTGTCCAGCGAGGCCAAGACATTGCCTTCCACATGCCGGTAGAGAGCCGGAATAGCCTTCCGTGAGAAAAAGTGGCGTTTGGGAACCTGCCACTGAGGAACCGCACATTGCACAAACTCACGGAAGGGGGCCGAGTCTACCAACTGAAAAAGGCAGCAGTTGAAGCGCTAGCAATTTAGCCAAGCTAGCATTCAACCGCTGGGCATGTGGATGGCTGGGAGTGAACTTCTTTCGACGGTCCAGCAGCTGGGGCAGGGAAATTTGCCTGCTAGAATCGGACGTCGGTGTACTGCTAGCAGAGTGGCCGCAAGTACTTGGCTGTGACACACCTAATTCTACAGCTTCATTCCTCTCAGTGCATGTTTCAGAGAGGACTGAAGTTATAGTGGGGTTGGAGATCCCAGCTGATGCGGTGCAAGGAGAGGTCCGCTTTGTTCTTTGGTGTGGGTCTTTGAGGTAGGCTTGCCAACGAGCTGCATGGCAGGTCAACATATGTCTGGTCAGGCATGTGGTACCCAAGCGGCTGATGTTTTGGCCATGCGATATACGCTTGAGACATATGTTGCAAACAGCAGCTGTGCGATCTGATGCACTAGCCTCAAAAAAGGCCCACACCAAAGAACTTTTTGAATGACGGGCAGAGACAGCGCCCTGCACAGGCGGAGCTCTGCGGTGTGATTCCGTCGGTGTACTGCCCTTACGCTGGCCACCAAAGGGCATCCTGCCTCGTTGGAGATGTGCCTCCTCCTCATCCTCCTCCTCCTCCTCTCTTCTATTAGGCACCCACGTGGAGTCAGTGACCTCATCATCCCCTCCCTCCTCATCACTGGAGCCAATCTGGCAGTATGCTGCAGCTGCTGGAACATGACTGCCAGATTGGTGTCCTTCTTGAGCATCCCCTCTGTCTGCTCTCACGCTACTGCCTTCCTGTAGCTGGGTTTCATCATCAGACCCTTCGAAACGCTGGGCATCCTCCTGGAGCATGTACCCAACACTGTGCTCAAACAGTTCGGGGGACTCCTCAGGAGGAGGACATGGTGGGTCTAGGGAAGGAGTGACTGATGATGAGTCTGACATTGATACCAGGGAAGAGGACGCTTTGGCAGCTGCTTTGCCAGTACCCTGAGCCTGGGTGAGAGAGGATGAGGAGGAGGGCTTGGTCATCCACTCTACCAAGTCTTCGGCATGATGTGGCTCAACATGTCCAGCTGCCGAAAAGAAGGACAAGCGTGTCCCATGGCCATGTGCTGATGACAATGCACCGCGTCCACGACCAGCACTGTTGCCCCCAGACACAGAGCCTGCTTGTCCTCTTTTATTGCCTCCTGACTGTCTGCCTCTCCTTGTTTGCCTTCCAGACATTCTAATAGATGGCCTGCAGGGAGATGGGAAAAAAGCAATAAGGGCTACCTTCAGGTGTCCTTCTCTGTCCCTTTACTTAAGGATTTCTAAATATGGTTGAGGATGATTGCTTTTGCACAGAATAGCACAACGACAATTTCCCTGACTGTCCAAAAAACAAGGATTTCAAAGATGGTTGATGAGGAATACTATAGCACAAGGAGAATTTCCCTCACTGTCCTTCCCTGTCCCTAGAAACAAGGATTATCACAGTGAAAGAAACTGACACTCTTCCTACCTATAGTTTTCTGTCCCTAGAAAAAATATTTTTTTAAAGCACACTATAGCACAAGGAGAATTTCCCTCACTGTCCTTCCCTGTCCCTAGAAACAAGGATTATCACAGTGAAAGAAACTGACACTCTTCCTACCTATAGTTTTCTGTCTCTAGAAAAAATGTTTTTTATAGCACAAGGAGAATTTCCCTCACTGTCCTTCCCTGTCCCTAGAAACAAGGATTATCACAGTGAAAGAAACTGACACTCTTCCTACCTATAGTTTTCTGTCCCTAGAAAAAATGTTTTTTTTTAAAGCACACTATAGCACAAGGAGAATTTCCCTCACTGTCCTTCCCTGTCCCTAGAAACAAGGATTATCACAGTGAAAGAAACTGACACTCTTCCTACCTATAGTTTTCTGTCCCTAGAAAAAATGATTTTTTAAAGCACACTATAGCACAAGGAGAATTTCCCTCACTGTCCTTCCCTGTCCCTAGAAACAAGGATTCGCACAGTAAAACACACTGACACTCTCCCTACCTATAGTTTTCTGTCCCTAGAAAAAATGTTTTTTTAAAGCACACTATAGCACAAGGAGAATTTCCCTCACTGTCCTTCCCTGTCCCTAGAAACAAGGATTCGCACAGTAAAACACACTGACACTCTCCCTACCTATAGTTTTCTGTCCCTAGAAAAAATGTTTTTTTAAAGCACACTATAGCACAAGGAGAATTCCCTCACTGTCCTTCCCTGTCCCTAGAAACAAGGATTCGCACAGTAAAACACACTGACACTCTCCCTACCTATCCTTCTCTTTCCCTAAACTAAAGGAATCCAGGTTAAGCAAGAAAAAATAAAAGTCACTGTCCCTGCCTATGCTTCTCTTTCCCTGCTCCGGAACACACTACACTAGGCCGCCGTGCTGGCGGCCTTTTATAGTGTGGGGCGTGTACTAAACACCCTCAGCAATAATTGGCCACAGGCATCCTGCCTGTGGCCAATCATTGCTCTCCTCGCTGCCGGCGCTGTGATTGGCCAAGCATGCAGGGTCACAGTGCATGCTTGGCCAATCACAGCGCCTGGATGACACTGCGATGGCGTAGTGCATTGTGGGCCGTTCGCGTCACTCGAATTTGGCGTGAACGGCCCAAATCGTTCGATCTTCGTCGAACGATCGAACAGCCGATGTTCGAGTCGAACGTATGTTCGACTCGAACACCGAGCTCATCCCTACTTGCCACCATTGCCTGCCACCAGTTGCAGCGTGTCACTTGCCACTGTAGCCTGCCACCAGTTGCAGCCTGTCACTTGCCACCGTTGCCTGCCACCAGTTGCAGCGTGTCGCTTGCCACCATAGCAAAGCCACCAGATGCAGCATGTCACTTGCCACCATAGCCTACCACCAGGTGCAGCGTGTCACTTGCCACTGTAGCCTGCCACCAGTTGCAGCCTGTCATTTGCCACCGTAGCCTGCCACCAGATGCAGTGTGTCACTTGCCACCATTGCCTGCCACCATTGCCTGCCATCAGATGCAGCGTGTCGCTTGTCACCTTAGCCTGCCACCAGATGCAGCATGTCACTTGCCACCATAGCCTGCCACCAAATGCAGCCTGTCACTTGCCACCGTAGCCTGCCACCAGATGGAGCGCGTCACTTGCCATCATAGCCTGCCACCAGTTGCAGCCTGTCACTTTCCACCATTGCCTGCCACCAGTTGCAGCGTGTCACTTGCCACCATTGCCTGCCACCAGTTGCAGCGTGTCACTTGCCACCATAGCAAAGCCACCAGATGTAGCATGTCACTTGCCACCATAGCCTACCACCAGGTGCAGCGTGTCACTTGCCACTGTAGCCTGCCACCAGTTGCAGCCTGTCATTTGCCACCGTAGCCTGCCACCAGATGCAGTGTGTCACTTGCCACCATTGCCTGCCACCATTGCCTGCCACCAGATGCAGCGTGTCGCTTGTCACCTTAGCCTGCCACCAGATGCAGCATGTCACTTGCCACCATAGCCTGCCACCAAATGCAGCCTGTCACTTGCCACCATAGCCTGCCACCAGATGGAGCGCGTCACTTGCCACCATAGCCTGCCACCAGTTGCAGCCTGTCACTTTCCACCATTGCCTGCCACCAGTTGCAGCGTGTCACTTGCCACCATTGCCTGCCACCAGTTGCAGCGTGTCACTTGCCACCATAGCAAAGCCACCAGATGTAGCATGTCACTTGCCACCATAGCCTACCACCAGGTGCAGCGTGTCACTTGCCACTGTAGCCTGCCACCAGTTGCAGCCTGTCATTTGCCACCGTAGCCTGCCACCAGATGCAGTGTGTCACTTGCCACCATTGCCTGCCACCATTGCCTGCCACCAGATGCAGCGTGTCGCTTGTCACCTTAGCCTGCCACCAGATGCAGCGTGTGACTTGCCACCATAGCCTGCCACCAAATGCAGCCTGTCACTTGCCACCGTAGCCTGCCACCAGATGCAGCGTGTCACTTGCCACCATAGCCTGCCACCAGTTGCAGCCTGTCACTTGCCACCATTGCCTGCCACCAGTTGCACCGTGTCACTTGCCACCATTGCCTGCCACCAGTTGCAGCGTGTCACTTGCCACCATAGCAAAGCCACCAGTTGCAGCGTGTCACTTGCCACCATAGCCTGCCACCAGATGCAGCATGTCACTTGCCACCATAGCCTACCACCAGGTGTAGCCTGTCATTTGCCACCGTAGCCTGCCTCCAGATGCAGTGTGTCACTTGCCACCGTAGCCTGCCACCAGATGCAGCGTGTTCCTGGCCCCGCCCCTCTCATTCATTGGCTTTCAGTATTGTCAATCCTTGAGACTCAACATCACATGTGGGCATTACCCATGTAAATACATCCTGCCTAGAAACGCCCACTCCGCCAGACTGACACCTGCCAATCAAATAATTTCTATATTTGCATAACTCCTCCCACGCCTTGCTTCAGCTGAAGACTCTGGAGAGGAGTACTGAGGTCAGGGGGCTGTGATGTTTTCAGGAAGATATGTACAGCCCCCAGCCGGCCCCTCCCACCAGCCACGATCTGCCTGCATTGCATGAAGAAGCACAGAGACCCGGTGATGACATCATTGGGTGTAAAATAAGGTATGTAATGAAAACGGAAAGGTTTTATTTAAAACTTTCATTAGCAGTTGATGGGGGATGGGGGGATGGCGGGCAAAATACAAATCGGATTAAACTTCAGCACGAAGGGTCATATAAATTCAACATTCCAGAAGACTTCAGACACACGTTGTGATAAAGAGACAAAATATTCTGCAGACTCAGAAACTGATTGGGAGGTATATAAGAATGAACAAGCTGCATGAAAAAAATACAATTCTATTTTTGTAACAGCAACCGGCTTTCCCTTTCTGAATGAAGAACCTGGAAGCCTCCCCGGGACTCAGCTCTCTGCTTCCACTACTCCTCCAGTGACAACACATGGACGGGCATCAGCTGGGATTCAACTCAGGGATAAGAATGGTGGCAGAAAGGGAAGATTGGATCAAACCAACTTTATTTGGGGGGGGGGGGTAGTTCCTTATAGATCCTGTAACAAAGTTTAATTACACAGAAGGCAGAACAGTGATCTTCTACCAGAGGAAGCCGAATCTACTGCTCCGGGATCCCCCCACCAACACTATGAGACCATCAACCCTAACTCCACCCCCAATTCACTATGAGACCAGCAACCCTAACCCCGCTCCCAATTCACTATGAAACAATCAACCCTAACCCCGCCCCGAATTCACTATGTGACCATCAACCTTAACCCCGCTCCCAATTCACTATGAAACAATCAACCCTAACCCCGCCCCCAATTCACTATGAGACCAGCAACCCTAACCCCGCTCCCAATTCACTATGAAACAATCAACCCTAACCCCGCCCCGAATTCACTATGAGACCAGCAACCCTAACCCCGCTCCCAATTCACTATGAAACAATCAACCCTAACCCCGCCCCCAATTCACTATGAAACAATCAACCCTAACCCCGCCCCCAATTCACTATGAGAACATCAAACCTAACCCTGCTCCCAATTCACTATGAAACAATCAACCCTAACCCCGCCCCCAATTCACTATGAGAACATCAACCCTAACCCCGCCCCCAATTCACTATGAGAACATCAACCCTAACCCCGCCCACAATTCACTATGAGACCAGCAACCCTAACCCCGCCCCCAATTCACTATGAAACAATCAACCTTAACCCCGCCCCCAATTCACTGTGAGACCATCAACCCTAACCCCGCCCCCAATTCACTGGGTGACCATCAACCCTATATCCGCCCCAATTAACAATGTGACCATCAACCCTAACTCCGCCCCCAAATCACTACGAAACAATCAACCTTAACCCCGCCCCCAATTCACTATGAGACCATCAACCCTAACCCCGCCCCCAATTCACTATGTGACCATCAACACTAACCCCCGCCCCTTAATTACTTTGAGACCATCAAACCTAACCCCGCCCCTAATACACTATGAGACCAGCATCCCTAACCCCGCCCCAATTCACTATGAAACCATCAACCCTAACTCCGCCCCCAATTTACTATGTGACCATCAACCCTAACCCCGCCCCCAATTCACTATGTGACCATCAACCCTGACCCCACCCCCAATTCACTATGTGACCATCAATCCTAACCCCGCCCCCAATTCACTATGTGACCATCAACCCTAACCCCACCCCCAATTCACTATGAGACCATCAACCCTAACCCCGCCTCCCAATTTACTATGAAACAATCAACCTTAACCCCGCCCTGAATTCACTATGAGACCATCAACCCTAACCACACCCCAATTCACTATGCGACCATCAACACTAACCCCGCCCCCAATTCACTATGAGACTAGCAACCCTAACCCCGCTCCTAATTTACTATGAGACCATCAACCCTAACCCCGCCCCAATTCACTATGTGACCATCAACACTAACCCCGCCCCCAATTCACTATGTGACCATCAAACCCAACCCCGTCCCAATTCACTATGCGACCATCAACCCTAACCCCGCCCCAATTCACTATGCGACCATCAACACTAACCCCGCCCCCAATTCACTATGTGACCATCAAACCCAACCCCGCCCCAATTCACTATGCGACCATCAACCCTAACCCCGCCCCCAATTCCCTATGAAGCCATCAACCCATGAGATGGAGATAGAGGAATGAGCAGAGTCCTCCAGCAAAGCAGAGAATTTTAGGAGAGGAAAGTTCTGGAGGAAGGAGAAGAGTCCTCCAGCATTTTTATACTAATATTTGATATCAGTGATGGGATGGAATGTAATTTCAGAAAGACATTTGACTTTATCTCTGCTGTGTCAGTGGATGCAGAATAGACAGTGATGTCATCACTCGCCTCAGAAGGGATGACATCATCCACATGGAAATGTGAAGGTGACATCATCAGGTGCTTCCTCTGCTGAGATTGCAGAACATAGCGCCTCATCATGAGATCAGTGTCCGGCTTCATTCTTCCGTTGTGTTCCATCAAATTCACAATCTCAGCATAACTGCCTGGAACCAGCCACTCACCACCTGTACACCCCTCATACCTCCTATACACCCCTCATACCTTCCTCACCCCCCTATACTCTCCTCATACCTTCCTCACCCCCCCCCTATACACCTCTCATACCTCCCTCGCCCCCTATACTCTCCTCATACCTCCCTCACCCCCCTGTACACCCCTCATACCTCCCTCACCCCCCTGTACACCCCTCATACCTCCCTCACCCCCGTACACCCCTCATACCTCCCTCACCCCCCGTACACCCCTCATACCTCCCTCACCCCCCTGTACACCCCTCATACCTCCTTCACCCCCCGTACACCCCTCATACCTCCCTCACCCCCCGTACACCCCTCATACCTCCCTCACCCCCGTACATCCCTTCATACCTCCCTCACCCACCCTGTACACCCCTCATACCTCCCTCACCCCCCTGTACACCCCTCATACCTTCCTCACCCCCCTATACTCTCCTCATACCTTCCTCACCCCCCCTATACACCTCTCATACCTCCCTCACCCCCCGTACACCCCTCATACCTCCCTCACCCCCGTACATCCCTTCATACCGCCCTCACCCCCCCTGTACACCCCTCATACCTCCTATACACCCCTCATACCTTCCTCACCCCCCTGTACACCCCTCATACCTTCCTCACCCCCTATACTCTCCTCATACCTTCCTCACCCCCCCTATACACCTCTCATACCTCCCTCGCCCCCCTATACTCTCCTCATACCTCCCTCACCCCCCGTACACCCCTCATACCTCCCTCACCCCCCGTACACCCCTCATACCTCCCTCACCCCCGTACATCCCTTCATACCTCCCTCACCCCCCCTCATACCTCCTATACACCCCTCATACCTCCCTCACCCCCTGTACACCCCTCATACCTCCCTCACCCCCCATACACCCCTCATACCTCCCTCACCCCCCATACACCCCTCATACCTCCCTCACCCCCCCTGTACACCTCTCATACCTCCCTCACCCCCCCATACACCCCTCATACCTCCCTCACCCCCTGTACACCCCTCATACCTCCCTCACCCCCTGTACACCCTCATTCCTCCTATACACTCCTCATACCTCCCTCACCCCCTCTATACACCCCTCATACCTCCCTCACCCCCTCTATACACCCCTCATACCTCCCTCACCCCCCCCTATACACCCCTCATACCTCCCTCACCCCCCTGTACACCCCTCATACCTCCCTCACCCCCTGTACACCCCTCATTCCTCCCTCACCCCCCCTTATACACCCCTCATTCCTCCCTCACCCCCCTATACACCCCTCATACCTCCCTCACCCCCCTGTACACCCCTCATTCCTCCCTCACCCCCCTTATTCCTCCCTCACCCCCCCTATACACCCCTCATACCTCCCTCACCCCCTGTACACCCCTCATACCTCCTATACACTCCTCATACCTCCCTCACCCCCTCTATACACCCCTCATACCTCCCTCACCCCCTCTATACACCCCTCATAGCTCCCTCACCCCCCTGTAAACCCCTCATACCTCCCTCACCCCCCTATACACCCCTCATACCTCCCTCACCCCCCCTATACACCCCTCATACCTCCCTATACACCCCTCATACCTCCCTCACCCCCCTATACACCCCTCATTCCTCCCTCATCCCCCCCTGTACACCCCTCATTTCTCCCTCATCCCCCCCTGTACACCCCTCATACCTCCCTCACCCCCTCTATTCACCCCTCATACCTCCCTCACCCCCCTATACACCCCTCATTCCACCCCCTCTATTCACCCCTCATACCTCCCTCACCCCCCTCCGTACACCTCCCTCACCCCCCCTACACCCCTCATACCTCCCTCACCCCCCTATACACCCCTCCCTCACCCCCCTATACCTCCCTCACCCCCCCTGTAAACCCCTCATACCTCCCTCACCCCCCCTGTACACCCCTCATACCGCCTTCACCCCCCCCCCTGTACAACCCTCATACCTCCCTGTACACCCCTCATACCCCCCTCACCCCCCCTGTACAACCCTCATACCTCCCTCACCCCCCCGTACAACCCTCATACCTCCCTCACCCCCCCTGTAAACCCCTTATACCTCCCTCACCCCCCCCATACGTACCCCTCATACCTCCCTCACCCCCCCTATACACCCCTTATACCTCCTATACACTCCTCATACCTCCCTCACCCCCTCTATACACCCCTCATACCTCCCTCACCCCCCTATACTCCCCACATACCTCCCTCACCCCCTATACTCCCCTCATACCTCCTTCGCCCCACTGTACAATCCTCATACCTCCCTCACCCCCCCCCTGTACACCCCTCATACCTCCCTCACCCCCCCTATACACCCCTCATACCTCCCTCACCCCCCCTATACACCCCTCATACCTCCCTCACCCCCCCTATACACTCCTCATACCTCCCTCACCCCCTCTATAGACCCCTCATACCTCCCTCACCCCCCATACACCCCTCATACCTCCCTCACCCCCCTATACACCCCTCATACCTCCCTCACCCCCCCTATACACTCCTCATACCTCCCTCACCCCCTCTATAGACCGCTCATACCTCCCTCACCCCCTCTATAGACCCCTCATACCTCCCTCACCCCCCATACACCCCTCATACCTCCCTCACCCCCCCTATACACCCCTCATACCTCCCTCACCCCCCCTATACACTCCTCATACCTCCCTCACCCCCTCTATAGACCGCTCATACCTCCCTCACCCCCTCTATAGACCCCTCATACCTCCCTCACCCCCCATACACCCCTCATACCTCCCTCACCCCCCCTATACACCCCTCATACCTCCCTCACCCCCTATACTCCCCTCATACCTCCTTCGCCCCACTGTACACCCCTCATACCTCCCTCACCCCCCCTGTACACCCCGCATACCTCCTATACACTCCTCATACCTCCCTCACCCCCCCTGTACACCCCTCATACCTCCCTCACCCCCCCCCCTGTACACCACTCCTACCTCCCTCACCCCCCTATACTCTTCATACCTCCTTAACCCCACTGTACACCCCTCATACCTACCTCCTTCACCCCACTGTACACCCCTCATACCTCCCTCACCCCCTATACACCCCTCATACCTCCCTCACCCCCCTATACACCCCTCATACCTTCCTCAACCCACTGTACACCCCTTATACCTAATGAGGTATAGTATACAGAGATGTGTGAGGTATATAAGAGGTATACAGTGAGGTATGAGAGGTGTACAGTGAGGTAATTATGAGGGGTATACAGTGAGGTGTGAGGTTATTATGAGGGGTATACAGTGAGGTGAGAGGTATATATATGAGGGGTATACAGTGAGGTTACTATAAGGAGTGTATACAGTGAGATGTGAGGTAATTATGAGGGGTATACAGTGAGGAATTTATGAAGGGTATACAGTGAGGTTTAAGGTAATTATTAGTAGTGTATCGTGAAATGTGATGTAATTATGAGGGGTATACAGTGAGGTGGGAGGTAATTATGAGGGGTATACAGTGAGGTAATTATGGGGGGATACAGTGAGGTAATTATGAGAGGTATACAGTGAGGTGTGAGGTATATATGAGGGGTATACAGTAAGGTATATATGAGGGGTATACAGTGAGGTATATATGAGGGGTATACAGTGAGGTATATATGAGGGGTATACAGTGAGGTGTGAGGTATATATGGGGGTATAGAGTGAGGTGTGAGGTATATATGAGGGGTATACAGTGAGGTATATACTGTATGAGGGGTATACAGTGAGGTTTATTATATGAGGGGTATACAGTGAGGTATAAAACACAGTCATAAAAAACTTAAATTAAAAAGTTCATAATAAAACTGCAGCAGTTATTATGAACTTTTTAATTTAAGTTTTTTTATGACTGTGTTTTATATGTACTTTTGATTTTTAAGCAGCTGCTGTTATCTTATATATTCCTATTTAGCGTCTATTTCTCTAGAGATTTATCCATAAGCGCAGAGCGATACTGAGAAGGAGGGCCAGAGCATTTTAGTATCTTTTATTGAATACAGTGAGGTATATATGAGGGGTATACAGTAAGTATGAGGCGTGACTCAGTGTTTGGTGAGGTGAGGTGAGGTGACCCCCCCATCCCCCCATTACCGGTCAGGACGTCTCTCTCAGGAAGTTTGGGGGTCCCTAGGGTGTCGGTCTCGGTGAGTCCTCTCTGTGATTGGTGGAGATATGGAGGTCGGAGGATGAAGTCTCCTCATTGTGAGTACAATTTTATTCTATTTCATATTTATTAAAATGGTTTATCATCAGTGTTATCCTTTTACTGAGGAGTATATAGTGAGGTGGGTATGAGGGGTGTAGGGGTGAAGTATATATGAAAGAATATAAGGTGAGGAGTGGGGTCATTTATAAGGGGGTAAACAGTGAGGTATATATGAGGGTATACAGTGAGGAAATTATGAGGGGTATACAGTGAGGAAATGATGGGTGTATACAGTAAGGTGTGAGGTATATATGGGGGTATACAGTGAGGTATATATGGGGGGTATACAGTGAGGTGTGAGGTAATTATGAGGAGTATACAGTGAGGTATATATGAGGGGCATATAGTGAGGTGTGAGGCAACTATGAGGGGTATACAGGGGGGTGAGGTATATATGAGGGGTATACAGTGGGGTTTGAGGTATATATGAGGGGTATATAGCGAGGTGTGAGGTCATTATGAAGGGTATACAGTGAGGTATATATGAGGGGTATACAGTGAGGTAATTATGAAGGGTATACAGTGAGGTATATATGAGGGGTATACTGTGACTTGTGAGGTAATTATGAGGGGTACACATTGAGGTGTGAGGTATATATGAGGGGTATACAGTGAGGTATATATGAGGGATATACAGTGAGGTATATATGAGGGGTATACAGTGAGGTGTGAGGTATATATGAGGGGTATACAGTGGGGTGTGAGGTATATATGAGGGGTATACAGTGGGGTGTGAGGTATATATGAAGGGTTTATAGTGAAGTGTGAGGTATATATGACAGGTATACACTACAGTGAGGTGTGAGGTAATTATGAGGGGCATACAGTGAGGTAACTATTAGAAGTATACTGTGAGGTATATATAAGAGGTATACAGAGAGGCATATGAGGGGTATACAGTGAGGTATATATGAGGGGTATACAGTGAGGTGTGAGGTATATATGAGGGGTATACAGTGAGGTATATATGAGGGGTATACCGTGTGGTGTGAGGTATATATGAGGGGTATACAGTGAGGTATGAGGGGTATACAGTGGGGTGTGAGGTATATACGAGGGGTATACAGTGAGATGTGAGGTATATATGAGGGGTATACTGTGAGGTATATATGAGGGGTATACAGTGAGGTGTATATGAGGGGTATACAGTGAGGTGTATATGAGGGGTATACAGTGAGGTGTATATGAGGGGTATACAGTGAGGTGTATATGAGGGGTATACAGTGAGGTGTGAGGTAATTATGAGGGGTATACAGTGAGGTATATATGAGGGGTATACAGTAAGTATGAGGCGTGAAGGAGTGACTCAGTGTTTGGTGAGGTGAGGTGACCCCCGCCCCCGTCCCCCCCATTACCAGTCAGGACGTCTCTCTCAGGAAGTTTGGGGGTCCCTAGGTATACAGTGAGGTATATATGAGGGGTATACAGTGAGGTGTGAGGTATATATGAGGGGTATACAGTGAGGTATATATGAGGGGTATACAGTGAGATGTGAGGTAATTATGAGGGGTATACAGTGAGGTATATATGAGGGGTATACAGTAAGTATGAGGCGTGAAGGAGTGACTCAGTGTTTGGTGAGGTGATGAAAGAATATAAGGTGAGGAGTGGGGTCATTTATAAGGGGGTATACAGTGAGGTATATATGAGGGTATACAGTGAGGAAATTATGAGGGGTATACAGTGAGGTAATTATGGGTGTATACAGTAAGGTCTGAGGTATATATGGGGGTATACAGTGAGGTATATATGGGGGGTATACAGTGAGGTGTGAGGTAATTATGAGGAGTATACATGAGGGGTATACAGTGAGGTATATATGAGGGGCATATAGTGAGGTGTGAGGCAACTATGAGGGGTATACAGTGGGGTGTGAGGTATATATGAGGGGTATACAGTGGGGTTTGAGGTATATATGAGGGGTATATAGCGAGGTGTGAGGTCATTATGAAGGGTGTATAGTGAAGTGTGAGGTAATTATGAAGGGTATACAGTGAGGTATATATGAGGGGCATACAGTGAGGTATATATGAGGGGCATACTGTGACTTGTGAGGTAATTATGAGGGGTACACATTGAGGTGTGAGGTATATATGAGGGGTATACAGTGAGGTATATATATATATGAGGGGTATACAGTGAGGTATATATATGAGGGGTATACAGTGAGGTGTGAGGTATATATGATGGGTATACAGTGAGGTAATTATGAGGGGTATACAGTGGGGTGTGAGGTATATATGAGGGGTATACAGTGGGGTGTGAGGTATATATGAGGGGTATACAGTGGGGTGTGAGGTATATATGAAGGGTTTATAGTGAAGTGTGAGGTATATATGACAGGTATACACTACAGTGAGGTAATTATGAGGGGCATACAGTGAGGTAACTATTAGGAGTATACTGTGAGGTATATATAAGAGGTATACAGAGAGGCATATATGAGGGGTATACAGTGAGGTGTGAGGTATACAGTGAGGTATATATGAGGGGTATACAGTGAGGTGTGAGGTATATATGAGGGGTATACAGTGAGGTGTGAGGTAATTATGAGGGGTATACAGTGAGGTATATATGAGGGGTATACAGTGAGGTATATATGAGGGGTATACAGTGAGGTGTGAGGTATATATATGAGGGGTATACAATGAGGTATATATGAGGGGTATACAGTGAGGTGTGAGGTATATATGAGGGGTATACAGTGAGGTGTGAGGTAATTATAAGGGGTATACAGTGAGGTGTGAGGTAATTATGAGGGGTATACAGTAAGTATGAGGCGTGAAGGAGTGACTCAGTGTTTGGTGAGGTGACCCCCCCCCCGTCCCCCCATTACCAGTCAGGACGTCTCTCTCAGGAAGTTTAGGGTGACGGTCTCGGTGAGTCCTCTCTGTGATTGGTGGAGATATGGAGGTCGTAGGATGAAGTCTCCACATTGTGAGTACAATTTTATTCTATTTCATATTTGTTAAAATGGTTTATCATCAGTGTGATCCTTTTACTGAGGAGTATATAGTGAGGTGTGAGGTATATATATGAGGAGTATATAGTGGAGGTGGGTATGAGGGGGGATGTATAGGGTGAGGTGAGTGGGAGGGGTAAAGGGGTGTGTGGAGGGGGGGGGGGGGGGTGGATAGGAGGGGTATTTGTGTTAAGTCTGTTCAGTACTACAACTCCCAGCATTCTACCCTCTGCACCCCTGCCTCCTATAGAAATACAACCCCCAGCAGACACAGCCCCTCCCACTTATAGAATTACAACCCCTAACAGACAGAGCCCCACCCCCTAATAGAACTGCAACCTCCAACAGAGCCCCTCCCTCTTGTAGAACTACAACCCCCAGCAGACAGAGCCCCTCCACCTTATTATAGAACTACAACCCCCAGCAGACAGAGCCCCTCCCTCTTATAGAACTACAACCCCCAGCCCCTCCACCTTATAGAACTACAACCCCCAGCAGACAGAGCCCTCCCTCTTATAGAACTACAACCCCCAGCAGACAGAGCCCCTCCCCCTTATAGAACTACAACCCCCAGCAGACAGAGCCCCTCCACCTTATAGAACTACAACCCCCAGCAGACAGAGCCCCTCCCTCTTATAGAACTATAACCCCCAGCAGACAGAGCCCCTCCACCTTATAGAACTACAACCCCCAGCAGACAAAGCCTCTCCCTCTTATAGAACTACAACCCCCAGCAGACAGAGCCCCTTCACCTTATAGAACTACAACCCCCAGCAGACAGAGCCCCTCCCTCTTATAGAACTACAACCCCCAGCAGACAGAGCCCCTCCCCCTTATAGAACTACAACCCCCAGCAGACAGAGCCCCTCCCTCTTATAGAACTACAACCCCCAGCAGAAAGAGCCCCTCCCCCTTATAGAACTACAACCCCCAGCAGACAGAGCCCCTCCCTCTTATAGAACTACAACACCCAGCAGACAGAGCCCCTCCCCCTTATAGAACTACAACCCCCAGCAGACAGAGCCCCTCCACCTTATAAAACTACAACCCCCAGCAGACAGAGCCCCTCCACCTTATAGATCTACAACCCCCAGCAGACAGAGCCCCTCCCCCTTATAGAACTACAACCCCCAGCAGACAGAGCCTCTCCACCTTATAGAACTACAACCCCCAGCAGACAGAGCCCCTCCCTCTTATAGAACTATAACCCCCAGCAGACAGAGCCCCTCCACCTTATAGAACTACAACCCCCAGCAGACAAAGCCTCTCCCTCTTATAGAACTACAACCCCCAGCAGACAGAGCCCCTTCACCTTATAGAACTACAACCCCCAGCAGACAGAGCCCCTCCCTCTTATAGAACTACAACCCCCAGCAGACAGAGCCCCTCCCCCTTATAGAACTACAACCCCCAGCAGACAGAGCCCCTCCCCCTTATAGAACTACAACCCCCAGCAGACAGAGCCCCTCCCCCTTATAGAACTACAACACCCAGCAGACAGAGCCCCTCCACCTTATAAAACTACAACCCCCAGCAGACAGAGCCCCTCCCCCTTATAGAACTACAACCCCCAGCAGACAGAGCCTCTCCCTCTTATAGAACCACAACCCCCAGCAGACAGAGCCTCTCCCTCTTATAGAACCACAACCCCCAGCAGACAGAGCTTCTCCCTCTTATAGAACCACAACTCCCAGCAGACAGAGCTCCTCCCTCTTATAGAACCACAACCCCCAGCAGACAGAGCCCCTCCCTCTTATAGAACTACAACCCCCAGCAGACAGAGCCCCTCCCCCTTATAGAACTACAACCCCCAGCAGACAGAGCCCCTCCCCCTTATAGAACTACAACCCCCAGCAGACAGAGCCCCTCCCTCTTATAGAACTACAACCCCCAGCAGACAGAGCCCCTCCCTCTTATAGAACTACAACCCCCAGCAGACAGAGCCCCTCCCCCTTATAGAACTACAACCCCCAGCAGACAGAGCTCCTCCCTCTTATAGAACTCCACCCCCAGCAGACAGAGCCCCTCCCTCTTATAGAACTACAACCCCCAGCAGACAGAGCCCCTCCCCCTTATAGAACTACAACCCCCAGCAGACAGAGCTCCTCCCTCTTATAGAACTCCACCCCCAGCAGACAGAGCCCCTCCCTCTTATAGAAATACTACTCCCAGCAGACAGAGCCCCTCCCTCTTATAGAACTACAACCCCCAGCAGACAGAGCCCCTCCCTCTTATAGAACTAAAACTCCCAGCAGACAGAGCCTCTCCCCCTTATAGAACTACAACCCCCAGCAGACAGAGCCCCTCCCCCTTATAGAACTACAACCCCCAGCAGACAGAGCCCCTCCCTCTCATAGAACTACAACCCCCAGCAGACAGAGCCCCTCCCCCTTATAGAACTACAACCCCCAGCAGACAGAGCCCCTCCCCCTTATAGAACTACAACCCCCAGCAGACAGAGCCCCTCCCCCTTATAGAACTACAACCCCCAGCAGACAGAGCCCCTCCCCCTTATAGAACTACAACCCCCAGCAGACAGAGCCCCTCCCTCTTATAGAACTACAACCCCCAGCAGACAGAGCCCCTCCCTCTTATAGAACTACAACCCCCAGCAGACAGAGCCCCTCCCCCTTATAGAACTACAACCCCCAGCAGACAGAGCTCCTCCCTCTTATAGAACTCCACCCCCAGCAGACAGAGCCCCTCCCTCTTATAGAACTACAACCCCCAGCAGACAGAGCCCCTCCACCTTATAGAACTACAACCCCCAGCAGACAGAGCCCCTTCGCCTTATAGAACTACAACCCCCAGCAGACAGAGCCCCTTCACCTTATAGAACTACAACCCCCATCAGACAGAGCCCCTCCCCCTTATAGAACTACAACCCCCAGAAGACAGAGCCCCTCCCCCTTATAGAACTACAACCCCCAGCAGACAGAGCTCCTCCCTCTTATAGAACTACAACTCCCAGTAGACAGAGCTACTACCTCTTATAGAACTACAACCCCCAGCAGACAGAGCCCATCCCTCTTATAGAACTACTACTCCCAACAGACAGAGCCCCTCCCTCTTATAGAACTAAAACTCCCAGCAGACAGAGCTCCTCCCTCTTATAGAACCACAACCCCCAGCAGACAGAGCCCCTCCCTCTTATAGAACTACAACCCCCAGCAGACAGAGCCTCTCCCCTTATAGAACTACAACCCCCAGCAGACAGAGCCTCTCCCTCTTATAGAACTACAACACCCAGCAGACAGAGCCACTCCCCCTTATAGAACTACAACCCCCAGCAGACAGAGCCCCTCCACCTTATAAAACTACAACCCCCAGCAGACAGAGCCCCTCCACCTTATAGAACTACAACCCCCAGCAGACAGAGCCCCTCCCCCTTATAGAACTACAACCCCCAGCAGACAGAGCCTCTCCCTCTTATAGAACCACAACCCCCAGCAGACAGAGCCTCTCCCTCTTATAGAACCACAACCCCCAGCAGACAGAGCTTCTCCCTCTTATAGAACCACAACTCTCAGCAGACAGAGCTCCTCCCTCTTATAGAACCACAACCCCCAGCAGACAGAGCCCCTCCTTCTTATAGAACTACAACCCCCAGCAGACAGAGCCTTTCCCTCTTATAGAACTACAACCCCCAGCAGACAGAGCCCCTCCCCCTTATAGAACTACAACCCCCAGAAGACAGAGCCCCTCCCCCTTATAGAACTACAACCCCCAGCAGACAGAGCTCCTCCCTCTTATAGAACTACAACTCCCAGTAGACAGAGCTACTACCTCTTATAGAACTACAACCCCCAGCAGACAGAGCCCATCCCTCTTATAGAACTACTACTCCCAACAGACAGAGCCCCTCCCTCTTATAGAACTAAAACTCCCAGCAGACAGAGCCCCTCCCTTTTATAGAACTACAACCCCCAGCAGACAGAGCTCCTCCCTTTTATAGAACTACAACCCCCAGCAGACAGAGCTCCTCCCTCTTATAGAACTACAACCCCCAGCAGACAGAGCTCCTCACTCTTATAGAACTACAACTCCCAGCAGACAGAGCCCCTCCCTCTTATAGAACTACAACCCCCAGCAGACAGCCCCTCCCTCTTATAGAACTACAACCCCCAGCAGACAGAGCCCCTCCACCTTATAGAACTAAAACCCCCAGCAGACAGAGCCCCTCCCTCTTATAGAACTACAACCCCCAGCAGACAAAGCCCCTCCCCCTTATAGAACTACAACTCCCAGCAGACAAAGCCCCTCCCCCTTATAGAACTACAACCCCCAGTAGACAGAGCCCCTCCCCTTTATAGAACTACAACCCCCAGCAGACAGAGCTTCTCCCTCTTATAGAACTACAACCCCCAGCAGACAGAGCTTCTCCCTCTTATAGAACCAAAACTCCCAGCAGACAGAGCTCCTCCCTCTTATAGAACCACAACCCCCAGCAGACAGAGCCCCTCCCTCTTATAGAACTACAACCCCCAGCAGACAGAGCCTCTCCCCCTTATAGAACTACAACCCCCAGCAGACAGAGCCTCTCCCTCTTATAGAACTACAACACCCAGCAGACAGAGCCCCTCCCCCTTATAGAACTACAACCCCCAGCAGACAGAGCCCCTCCACCTTATAAAACTACAACCCCCAGCAGACAGAGCCCCTCCACCTTATAGAACTACAACCCCCAGCAGACAGAGCCCCTCCCCCTTATAGAACTACAACCCCCAGCAGACAGAGCCTCTCCCTCTTATAGAACCACAACCCCCAGCAGACAGAGCCTCTCCCTCTTATAGAACCACAACCCCCAGCAGACAGAGCTTCTCCCTCTTATAGAACCACAACTCTCAGCAGACAGAGCTCCTCCCTCTTATAGAACCACAACCCCCAGCAGACAGAGCCCCTCCTTCTTATAGAACTACAACCCCCAGCAGACAGAGCCTTTCCCTCTTATAGAACTACAACCCCCAGCAGACAGAGCCCCTCCCCCTTATAGAACTACAACCCCCAGCAGACAGAGCCTCTCCCTCTTATAGAACTACAACCCCCAGCAGACAGAGCCTCTCCCTCTTATAGAACTACAACCCCCAGCAGACAGAGCCCCTCACCCTTATAGAACTACAACCCCCAGCAGACAGAGCCTCTCCCTCTTATAGAACTACAACCCCCAGCAGACAGAGCCTCTCCCTCTTATAGAACTACAACCCCCAGCAGACAGAGCCCCTCCCTCTTATAGAAGTACAACTCCCAGCAGACAGAGCTCCTCCCTCTTATAGAACTACAACCCCCAGCAGACAGAGCCCCTCCCCCTTATAGAACTACTACTCCCAGCAGACAGAGCCCCTCCCTCTTATAGAACTACAACCCCCAGCAGACAGAGCCTCTCCCTCTTATAGAACTACTACTCCCAGCAGACAGAGCCCCTCCCTCTTATAGAACTACAACCCCCAGCAGACAGAGCCCCTCCCTCTTATAGAACTAAAACTCCCAGCAGACAGAGCCTCTCCCTCTTATAGAACTACTACTCCCAGCAGACAGAGCCCCTCCCCCTTATAGAACTACAATCCCCAGCAGACAGAGCTCCTCCCCCTTATAGAACTACAACCCCCAGCAGACAGAGCTCTTCCCTCTTATAGAACTACCACTTCCAGCAGACAGAGCTACTCCCTCTTATAGAACTACAAGCCCCAGCAGACAGAGCTCCTCCCTTTTATAGAACTACAACCCCCAGCAGACAGAGCTCCTCCCTCTTATAGAACTCCACCCCCAGCAGACAGAGCACCTCCCTCTTATAGAACTACAACCCCCAGCAGACAGAGCCCCTCCACCTTATAGAACTACAACCCCCAGCAGACAGAGCCCCTCCCCCTTATAGAACTACAAACCCCAGCAGACAGAGCCCCTCCCCCTTACAGAACTACAACCCCAAGCAGACAGAGCCCCTTCGCCTTATAGAACTACAACCCCCAGCAGACAGAGCCCCTTCACCTTATAGAACTACAACCCCCAGCAGACAGAGCCCCTCCCCCTTATAGAACTACAACCCCCAGAAGACAGAGCCCCTCCCCCTTATAGAACTACAACCCCCAGCAGACAGAGCTCCTCCCTCTTATAGAACTACAACTCCCAGCAGACCGAGCTACTACCTCTTATAGAACTACAACCCCCAGCAGACAGAGCCCATCCCTCTTATAGAACTACTACTCCCAACAGACAGAGCCCCTCCCTCTTATAGAACTAAAACTCCCAGCAGACAGAGCCCCTCCCTTTTATAGAACTACAACCCCCAGTAGACAGAGCTCCTCCCTTTTATAGAACTACAACCCCCAGCAGACAGAGCTCCTCCCTCTTATAGAACTACAACCCCCAGCAGACAGAGCTCCTCCCTCTTATAGAACTACAACTCCCAGCAGACAGCCCCTCCCTCTTATAGAACTACAACCCCCAGCAGACAGAGCCCCTCCACCTTATAGAACTAAAACCCCCAGCAGACAGAGCTCCTCCCTCTTATAGAACTACAACCCCCAGCAGACAGAGCCCCTCCCTCTTATAGAACTACAACTCCCAGCAGACAGAGCCTCTCCCTCTTATAGAACTACTACTCCCAGCAGACAGAGCCCCTCCCTCTTATAGAACTACTACTCCCAGCAGACAGAGCCCCTCCCCCTTATAGAACTACAATCCCCAGCAGACAGAGCCCCTCCCCCTTATAGAACTACAACCCCCAGCAGACAGAGCCCCTCCCCCTTATAGAACTACAACCCCCAGCAGACAGAGCTACTCCCTCTTATAGAACTACCACTCCCAGCAGACAGAGCCCCTCCCTCTTATAGAACTACAACCCCCAGCAGACAGAGCTCCTCCCTTTTATAGAACTACAACCCCCAGCAGACAGAGCTCCTCCCTCCTATAGAACTACAACCCCCAGCAGACAGAGCCCCTCCCCCTTATAGAACTACAACCCCCAGCAGACAGAGCCCCTCCCCCTTATAGAACTACAAACCCCAGCAGACAGAGCCCCTCCCCCTTATAGAACTACAACCCCCAGCAGACAGAGCCCCTTCACCTTATAGAACTACAACCCCCAGCAGAAAGAGCCCCTCCCCCTTATAGAACTACAACCCCCAGCAGACAGAGCCCCTCCCCCTTATAGAACTACAACCCCCAGCAGACAGAGCTCCTCCCTCTTATAGAACTATAACCCCCAGCAGACAGAGCCCATCCCTCTTATAGAACTACTACTCCCAACAGACAGAGCCCCTCCCTCTTATAGAACTAAAACTCCCAGCAGACAGAGCCCCTCCCTTTTATAGAACTACAACCCCCAGCAGACAAAGCTCCTCCCTTTTATAGAACTACAACCCCCAGCAGACAGAGCTCCTCCCTCTTATAGAACTACAACCCCCAGCAGACAGAGCCCCTCCCTCTTATAGAACTACAACTCCCAGCAGACAGAGCCCCTCCCTCTTATAGAACTACAACCCCCAGCAGACAGAGCCCCTCTCTCTTATAGAACTACAACCCCCAGCAGACAGAGCCCCTCTCTCTTATAGAACTACAACCCCCAGCAGACAGAGCCCCTCCACCTTTTAGAACTAAAACCCCCAGCAGACAGAGCCCCTCCCTCTTATAGAACTACAACCTCCAGCAGACAGAGCCCCTCCCTCTTATAGAACTACAACCCCCAGCAGACAGAGCTTCTCCCGCTTATAGAATTACAACCCCCAGCAGACAGAGCCCCTTATAGAACTACAACCCCCAGCAGACAGAGCTTCTCCCGCTTATAGAATTACAACCCCCAGCAGACAGAGCCCCTTATAGAACTACAACCCCCAGCAGACAGAGCCCCTCCCTCTTATAGAACTACAACTCCCAGCATACAGAGCCCCTCCCTCTTATGGAACTACAACCCCCAGCAGACAGAGCCCCTCCCCCTTATAGAACTACAACCCCCAGCAGACAGAGCCCCTCCACCTTATAGAACTACAACCCCCAGCAGACAGAGCCCCTCCCTCTCATAGAACTACAACCCCCAGCAGACAGAGCCCCTCCCCCTTATAGAACTACAACCCCCAGCAGACAGAGCCCTCCCTCTTATAGAACTACAACCCCCAGCAGACAGAGCTTCTCCCGCTTATAGAATTACAACCCCCAGCAGACAGAGCCCCTTATAGAACTACAACCCCCAGCAGACAGAGCCCCTCCCTCTTATAGAACTACAACTCCCAGCAGACAGAGCCCCTCCCTCTTATGAAACTACAACCCCCAGCAGACAGAGCCCCTCCCCCTTATAGAACTACAACACCCAGCAGACAGAGCCCCTCCACCTTATAGAACTACAACCCCCAGCAGACAGAGCCCCTCCCTCTCATAGAACTACAACCCCCAGCAGACAGAGCCCCTCCCCCTTATAGAACTACAACCCCCAGCAGACAGAGCCCCTCCCCCTTATAGAACTACAACCCCCAGCAGACAGAGCCCCTCCCCCTTATAGAACTACAACCCCCAGCAGACAGAGCCCCTCCCTCTTATAGAACTACAACCCCCAGCAGACAGAGCCCCTCCCTCTTATAGAACTACAACCCACAGCAGACAGAGCCCCTCCCCCTTATAGAACTACAACCCCCAGCAGACAGATCCCCTCCACCTTATAGAACTAAAACCCCCAGCAGACAGAGCCCCTCCCTCTTATAGAACTACAACCTCCAGCAGACAGAGCCCCTCCCTCTTATAGAACTACAACCCCCAGCAGACAGAGCCTCTCCCTCTTATAGAACTACAACTCCCAGCAGACAGAGCGCCTCCCTCTTATAGAACTACAACCCCCAGCAGACAGAGCCTCTCCCTCATATAGAACTACTACTCCCAGCAGACAGAGCCCTCCCCCTTATAGAACTACAACCCCCAGCAGACAGAGCCCCTTCACCTTATAGAACTACAACCCCCAGCAGACAGAGCCCCTCCCCCTTATAGAACTACAACCCCCAGCAGACAGAGCCCTCCCTCTAATAGAACTACAACCCCCAGCAGACAGAGCTTCTCCCGCTTATAGAATTACAACCCCCAGCAGACAGAGCCCCTTATAGAACTACAACCCCCAGCAGACAGAGCCCCATCCCTCTTATAGAACTACTACTCCCAACAGACAGAGCCCCTCCCTCTTATAGAACTAAAACTCCCAGCAGACAGAGCCCCTCCCCCTTATAGAACTACAACCCCCAGCAGACAGAGCCCCTCCCCCTTATAGAACTACAACCCCCAGCAGAGCCCCTCCCCCTTATAGAACTACAACCCCCAGCAGACAGAGCTTCTCCCTCTTATAGAACTACAACCCCCAGCAGACAGAGCTTCTCCCGTTTATAGAACTACAACTCCCAGCAGACAGAGCCCCTCCCTCTTATAGAACTACAACCCCCAGCAGACAGAGCCTCTCCCTCTTATAGAACTACTACTCCCAGCAGACAGAGCCCTCCCTCTTATAGAACTACAACCCCCAGCAGACAGAGCCCTCCCTCTTATAGAACTACAACCCCCAGCAGACAGAGCCTCTCCCTCTTATAGAACTACTACTCCCAGCAGACAGAGCCCCTCCCCCTCATAGAACTACAATCCCCAGCAGACAGAGCTCCTCCCTCTTATAGAACTACTACTCCCAGCAGACAGAGCCCCTCCCTCTTCTAGAACTACAACCCCCAGCAGACAGAGCCCCTCCCTCTTATAGAACTACAACCCCCAGCAGACAGAGCCCCTCCCCCTTATAGAACTACAACCCCCAGCAGACAGAGCCCCTCCCCCTTATAGAACTACAACCCCCAGCAGACAGAGCCCCTCCCTCTTATAGAACTACAACCCCCAGCAGACAGAGCCCCTCCCCCTTATAGAACTACTACTCCCAGCAGACAGAGCCCCTCCCCTTATAGAACTACTACTCCCAGCAGACAGAGCCCCTCCCCCTTATAGAACTACAATCCCCAGCAGACAGAGCTCCTCCCTCTTATAGAACTACTACTCCCAGCAGACAGAGCCCCTCCCTCTTATAGAACTACAACCCCCAGCAGACAGAGCCCCTTATAGAACTACAACCCCCAGCAGACAGAGCCCCTCCTTCTTATAGAAATACAACCCCCAGCAGACAGAGCCCCTTCCTCTTATATAACTACAACCCCCAGCAGACAGAGCCCCTCCCCCTTATAGAACTACAACCCCCAGCAGACAGAGCCCCTCCCCCTTATAGAACTACAACCCCCAGCAGACAGAGCCCCTCCCTCTTATAGAACTACAACCCCCAGCAGACAGAGATCCTCCCCTCTTATAGAACTACAACCCCCAGCAGACGGAGCCCCTCCCCTCTTATAGAACTACAACCCCCAGCAGACAGAGCTCCTCCCTCTTATAGAACTACAACCCCCAGCAGACAGAGCCCCTCCCTCTTATAGAACTACAACTCCCAGCAGACAGAGCCCCTCCCTCTTATAGAACTACAACCCCCAGCAGACAGAGCCCCTCCCTCTTATAGAACTACAACCCCCAGCAGACAGAGCCCCTCCCTCTTATATTACTACTACTCCCAGCAGACAGAGCCCCTCCCCCTTATAGAACTACAACCCCCAGCAGACAGAGCATCTCCCCTTATAGAACTACAACCCCCAGCAGACAGAGCTCATCCCTCTTATAGAACTACCACTCCCAGCAGACAGAGCTACTCCCTCTTATAGAACTATAACCCCCAGCAGACAGAGCCCCTCCCTCTTATAGAACTACTACTCCCAACAGACAGAGCCCCTCCCTCTTATAGAACTACAACCCCCAGCAGACAGAGCCCCTCCCTCTTATATTACTACTACTCCCAGCAGACAGAGCCCCTCCCCCTTATAGAACTACAACCCCCAGCAGACAGAGCATCTCCCCTTATAGAACTACAACCCCCAGCAGACAGAGCTCATCCCTCTTATAGAACTACAACCCCCAGCAGACAGAGTTCCTCCCTTTTATAGAACTACAACCCCCAGCAGACAGAGCTCCTCCCTCTTATAGAACTACAACCCCCAGCAGACAGAGCCCCTCCCCCTTATAGAACTACAACCCCCAGCAGACAGAGCCCCTCCCCCTTATAGAACTACAACCCCCAGCAGACAGAGCCCCTCCCCCTTATAGAACTACAACCCCCAGCAGACAGAGCCCCTCCCCCTTATAGAACTACAACCCCCAGCAGACAGAGCTCCTCCCTCTTATAGAACTATAACCCCCAGCAGACAGAGCCCATCCCTCTTATAGAACTACTACTCCCAACAGACAGAGCCCCTCCCTCTTATAGAACTAAAACTCCCAGCAGACAGAGCCCCTCCCTTTTATAGAACTACAACCCCCAGCAGACAAAGCTCCTCCCTTTTATAGAACTACAACCCCCAGCAGACAGAGCTCCTCCCTCTTATAGAACTACAACCCCCAGCAGACAGAGCCCCTCCCTCTTATAGAACTACAACTCCCAGCAGACAGAGCCCCTCCCTCTTATAGAACTACAACCCCCAGCAGACAGAGCCCCTCTCTCTTATAGAACCACAACCCCCAGCAGACAGAGCCCCTCCACCTTATAGAACTAAAACCCCCAGCAGACAGAGCCCCTCCCTCTTATAGAACTACAACCTCCAGCAGACAGAGCCCCTCCCTCTTATAGAACTACAACCCCCAGCAGACAGAGCCTCTCCCTCTTATAGAACTACAACTCCCAGCAGACAGAGCGCCTCCCTCTTATAGAACTGCAACCCCCAGCAGACAGAGCCTCTCCCTCTTATAGAACTACTACTCCCAGCAGACAGAGCCCTCCCCCTTATAGAACTACAACCCCCAGCAGACAGAGCCCCTTCACCTTATAGAACTACAACCCCCAGCAGACAGAGCCCCTCCCCCTTATAGAACTACAACCCCCAGCAGACAGAGCCCTCCCTCTTATAGAACTACAACCCCCAGCAGACAGAGCTTCTCCCGCTTATAGAATTACAACCCCCAGCAGACAGAGCCCCTTATAGAACTACAACCCCCAGCAGACAGAGCCCCTCCCTCTTATAGAACTACAACTCCCAGCAGACAGAGCCCCTCCCTCTTATGGAACTACAACCCCCAGCAGACAGAGCCCCTCCCCCTTATAGAACTACAACCCCCAGCAGACAGAGCCCCTCCACCTTATAGAACTACAACCCCCAGCAGACAGAGCCCCTCCCTCTCATAGAACTACAACCCCCAGCAGACAGAGCCCCTCCCCCTTATAGAACTACAACCCCCAGCAGACAGAGCCCCTCCCCCTTATAGAACTACAACCCCCAGCAGACAGAGCCCCTCCCCCTTATAGAACTACAACCCCCAGCAGACAGAGCCCCTCCCCCTTATAGAACTACAACCCCCAGCAGACAGAGCCCCTCCCTCTTATAGAACTACAACCCCCAGCAGACAGAGCCCCTCCCCCTTATAGAACTACAACCCCCAGCAGACAGAGCCCCTCCCCCTTATAGAACTACAACCCTCAGCAGACAGAGCTCCTCCCTCTTATAGAACTACAACTCCCAGCAGACAGAGCTACTCCCTCTTATAGAACTACAACCCCCAGCAGACAGAGCCCCATCCCTCTTATAGAACTACTACTCCCAACAGACAGAGCCCCTCCCTCTTATAGAACTAAAACTCCCAGCAGACAGAGCCCCTCCCCCTTATAGAACTACAACCCCCAGCAGACAGAGCCCCTCCCCCTTATAGAACTACAACCCCCAGCAGAGCCCCTCCCCCTTATAGAACTACAACCCCCAGCAGACAGAGCTTCTCCCTCTTATAGAACTACAACCCCCAGCAGACAGAGCTTCTCCCGTTTATAGAACTACAACTCCCAGCAGACAGAGCCCCTCCCTCTTATAGAACTACAACTCCCAGCAGACAGAGCCCCTCCCTCTTATAGAACTACAACTCCTAGCAGACAGAGCGCCTCCCTCTTATAGAACTACAACCCCCAGCAGACAGAGCCTCTCCCTCTTATAGAACTACTACTCCCAGCAGACAGAGCCCTCCCTCTTATAGAACTACAACCCCCAGCAGACAGAGCCCTCCCTCTTATAGAACTACAACCCCCAGCAGACAGAGCCTCTCCCTCTTATAGAACTACTACTCCCAGCAGACAGAGACCCTCCCCCTCATAGAACTACAATCCCCAGCAGACAGAGCTCCTCCCTCTTATAGAACTACAACCCCCAGCAGACAGAGCCCCTCCCCCTTATAGAACTACAACCCCCAGCAGACAGAGCCCCTCCCCCTTATAGAACTACAACCCCCAGCAGACAGAGCCTCTCCCCCTTATAGAACTACAACCCCCAGCAGACAGAGCCCCTCCCCCTTATAGAACTACAACCCCCAGCAGACAGAGCCCCTCCCTCTTATAGAACTACAACCCCCAGCAGACAGAGCCCCTCCCCCTTATAGAACTACTACTCCCAGCAGACAGAGCCCCTCCCCTTATAGAACTACTACTCCCAGCAGACAGAGCCCCTCCCCCTTATAGAACTACAATCCCCAGCAGACAGAGCTCCTCCCTCTTATAGAACTACTACTCCCAGCAGACAGAGCCCCTCCCTCTTATAGAACTACAACCCCCAGCAGACAGAGCCCCTTATAGAACTACAACCCCCAGCAGACAGAGCCCCTCCTTCTTATAGAACTACAACCCCCAGCAGACAGAGCCCCTTCCTCTTATATAACTACAACCCCCAGCAGACAGAGCCCCTCCCTCTTATAGAACTACTACTCCCAGCAGACAGAGCCCCTCCCCCTTATAGAACTACAACCCCCAGCAGACAGAGCCCCTCCCCCTTATAGAACTACAACCCCCAGCAGACAGAGCCTCTCCCCCTTATAGAACTACAACCCCCAGCAGACAGAGCCCCTCCCCCTTATAGAACTACAACCCCCAGCAGACAGAGCCCCTCCCTCTTATAGAACTACAACCCCCAGCAGACAGAGCCCCTCCCCCTTATAGAACTACTACTCCCAGCAGACAGAGCCCCTCCCCTTATAGAACTACTACTCCCAGCAGACAGAGCCCCTCCCCTTATAGAACTACTACTCCCAGCAGACAGAGCCCCTCCCCCTTATAGAACTACTACTCCCAGCAGACAGAGCTCCTCCCTCTTATAGAACTACTACTCCCAGCAGACAGAGCCCCTCCCTCTTATAGAACTACAACCCCCAGCAGACAGAGCCCCTTATAGAACTACAACCCCCAGCAGACAGAGCCCCTCCTTCTTATAGAACTACAACCCCCAGCAGACAGAGCCCCTTCCTCTTATATAACTACAACCCCCAGCAGACAGAGCCCCTCCCTCTTATAGAACTACTACTCCCAGCAGACAGAGCCCCTCCCCCTTATAGAACTACAACCCCCAGCAGACAGAGCCCCTCCCCCTTATAGAACTACAACCCCCAGCAGACAGAGCCCCTCCCCCTTATAGAACTACAACCCCCAGCAGACAGAGCCCCTCCCCCTTATAGAACTACAACCCCCAGAAGACAGAGCCCCTCCCCCTTATAGAACTACAACCCCCAGCAGACAGAGCTCCTCCCTCTTATAGAACTACAACTCCCAGTAGACAGAGCTACTACCTCTTATAGAACTACAACCCCCAGCAGACAGAGCCCATCCCTCTTATAGAACTACTACTCCCAACAGACAGAGCCCCTCCCTCTTATAGAACTAAAACTCCCAGCAGACAGAGCCCCTCCCTTTTATAGAACTACAACCCCCAGCAGACAGAGCTCCTCCCTTTTATAGAACTACAACCCCCAGCAGACAGAGCTCCTCCCTCTTATAGAACTACAACCCCCAGCAGACAGAGCTCCTCACTCTTATAGAACTACAACTCCCAGCAGACAGAGCCCCTCCCTCTTATAGAACTACAACCCCCAGCAGACAGCCCCTCCCTCTTATAGAACTACAACCCCCAGCAGACAGAGCCCCTCCACCTTATAGAACTAAAACCCCCAGCAGACAGAGCCCCTCCCTCTTATAGAACTACAACCCCCAGCAGACAAAGCCCCTCCCCCTTATAGAACTACAACTCCCAGCAGACAAAGCCCCTCCCCCTTATAGAACTACAACCCCCAGTAGACAGAGCCCCTCCCCTTTATAGAACTACAACCCCCAGCAGACAGAGCTTCTCCCTCTTATAGAACTACAACCCCCAGCAGACAGAGCTTCTCCCTCTTATAGAACCAAAACTCCCAGCAGACAGAGCTCCTCCCTCTTATAGAACCACAACCCCCAGCAGACAGAGCCCCTCCCTCTTATAGAACTACAACCCCCAGCAGACAGAGCCTCTCCCCCTTATAGAACTACAACCCCCAGCAGACAGAGCCTCTCCCTCTTATAGAACTACAACACCCAGCAGACAGAGCCCCTCCCCCTTATAGAACTACAACCCCCAGCAGACAGAGCCCCTCCACCTTATAAAACTACAACCCCCAGCAGACAGAGCCCCTCCACCTTATAGAACTACAACCCCCAGCAGACAGAGCCCCTCCCCCTTATAGAACTACAACCCCCAGCAGACAGAGCCTCTCCCTCTTATAGAACCACAACCCCCAGCAGACAGAGCCTCTCCCTCTTATAGAACCACAACCCCCAGCAGACAGAGCTTCTCCCTCTTATAGAACCACAACTCTCAGCAGACAGAGCTCCTCCCTCTTATAGAACCACAACCCCCAGCAGACAGAGCCCCTCCTTCTTATAGAACTACAACCCCCAGCAGACAGAGCCTTTCCCTCTTATAGAACTACAACCCCCAGCAGACAGAGCCCCTCCCCCTTATAGAACTACAACCCCCAGCAGACAGAGCCTCTCCCTCTTATAGAACTACAACCCCCAGCAGACAGAGCCTCTCCCTCTTATAGAACTACAACCCCCAGCAGACAGAGCCCCTCACCCTTATAGAACTACAACCCCCAGCAGACAGAGCCTCTCCCTCTTATAGAACTACAACCCCCAGCAGACAGAGCCTCTCCCTCTTATAGAACTACAACCCCCAGCAGACAGAGCCCCTCCCTCTTATAGAAGTACAACTCCCAGCAGACAGAGCTCCTCCCTCTTATAGAACTACAACCCCCAGCAGACAGAGCCCCTCCCCCTTATAGAACTACTACTCCCAGCAGACAGAGCCCCTCCCTCTTATAGAACTACAACCCCCAGCAGACAGAGCCTCTCCCTCTTATAGAACTACTACTCCCAGCAGACAGAGCCCCTCCCTCTTATAGAACTACAACCCCCAGCAGACAGAGCCCCTCCCTCTTATAGAACTAAAACTCCCAGCAGACAGAGCCTCTCCCTCTTATAGAACTACTACTCCCAGCAGACAGAGCCCCTCCCCCTTATAGAACTACAATCCCCAGCAGACAGAGCTCCTCCCCCTTATAGAACTACAACCCCCAGCAGACAGAGCTCTTCCCTCTTATAGAACTACCACTTCCAGCAGACAGAGCTACTCCCTCTTATAGAACTACAAGCCCCAGCAGACAGAGCTCCTCCCTTTTATAGAACTACAACCCCCAGCAGACAGAGCTCCTCCCTCTTATAGAACTCCACCCCCAGCAGACAGAGCACCTCCCTCTTATAGAACTACAACCCCCAGCAGACAGAGCCCCTCCACCTTATAGAACTACAACCCCCAGCAGACAGAGCCCCTCCCCCTTATAGAACTACAAACCCCAGCAGACAGAGCCCCTCCCCCTTACAGAACTACAACCCCAAGCAGACAGAGCCCCTTCGCCTTATAGAACTACAACCCCCAGCAGACAGAGCCCCTTCACCTTATAGAACTACAACCCCCAGCAGACAGAGCCCCTCCCCCTTATAGAACTACAACCCCCAGAAGACAGAGCCCCTCCCCCTTATAGAACTACAACCCCCAGCAGACAGAGCTCCTCCCTCTTATAGAACTACAACTCCCAGCAGACCGAGCTACTACCTCTTATAGAACTACAACCCCCAGCAGACAGAGCCCATCCCTCTTATAGAACTACTACTCCCAACAGACAGAGCCCCTCCCTCTTATAGAACTAAAACTCCCAGCAGACAGAGCCCCTCCCTTTTATAGAACTACAACCCCCAGTAGACAGAGCTCCTCCCTTTTATAGAACTACAACCCCCAGCAGACAGAGCTCCTCCCTCTTATAGAACTACAACCCCCAGCAGACAGAGCTCCTCCCTCTTATAGAACTACAACTCCCAGCAGACAGCCCCTCCCTCTTATAGAACTACAACCCCCAGCAGACAGAGCCCCTCCACCTTATAGAACTAAAACCCCCAGCAGACAGAGCTCCTCCCTCTTATAGAACTACAACCCCCAGCAGACAGAGCCCCTCCCTCTTATAGAACTACAACTCCCAGCAGACAGAGCCTCTCCCTCTTATAGAACTACTACTCCCAGCAGACAGAGCCCCTCCCTCTTATAGAACTACTACTCCCAGCAGACAGAGCCCCTCCCCCTTATAGAACTACAATCCCCAGCAGACAGAGCCCCTCCCCCTTATAGAACTACAACCCCCAGCAGACAGAGCCCCTCCCCCTTATAGAACTACAACCCCCAGCAGACAGAGCTACTCCCTCTTATAGAACTACCACTCCCAGCAGACAGAGCCCCTCCCTCTTATAGAACTACAACCCCCAGCAGACAGAGCTCCTCCCTTTTATAGAACTACAACCCCCAGCAGACAGAGCTCCTCCCTCCTATAGAACTACAACCCCCAGCAGACAGAGCCCCTCCCCCTTATAGAACTACAACCCCCAGCAGACAGAGCCCCTCCCCCTTATAGAACTACAAACCCCAGCAGACAGAGCCCCTCCCCCTTATAGAACTACAACCCCCAGCAGACAGAGCCCCTTCACCTTATAGAACTACAACCCCCAGCAGAAAGAGCCCCTCCCCCTTATAGAACTACAACCCCCAGCAGACAGAGCCCCTCCCCCTTATAGAACTACAACCCCCAGCAGACAGAGCTCCTCCCTCTTATAGAACTATAACCCCCAGCAGACAGAGCCCATCCCTCTTATAGAACTACTACTCCCAACAGACAGAGCCCCTCCCTCTTATAGAACTAAAACTCCCAGCAGACAGAGCCCCTCCCTTTTATAGAACTACAACCCCCAGCAGACAAAGCTCCTCCCTTTTATAGAACTACAACCCCCAGCAGACAGAGCTCCTCCCTCTTATAGAACTACAACCCCCAGCAGACAGAGCCCCTCCCTCTTATAGAACTACAACTCCCAGCAGACAGAGCCCCTCCCTCTTATAGAACTACAACCCCCAGCAGACAGAGCCCCTCTCTCTTATAGAACTACAACCCCCAGCAGACAGAGCCCCTCTCTCTTATAGAACTACAACCCCCAGCAGACAGAGCCCCTCCACCTTTTAGAACTAAAACCCCCAGCAGACAGAGCCCCTCCCTCTTATAGAACTACAACCTCCAGCAGACAGAGCCCCTCCCTCTTATAGAACTACAACCCCCAGCAGACAGAGCTTCTCCCGCTTATAGAATTACAACCCCCAGCAGACAGAGCCCCTTATAGAACTACAACCCCCAGCAGACAGAGCTTCTCCCGCTTATAGAATTACAACCCCCAGCAGACAGAGCCCCTTATAGAACTACAACCCCCAGCAGACAGAGCCCCTCCCTCTTATAGAACTACAACTCCCAGCATACAGAGCCCCTCCCTCTTATGGAACTACAACCCCCAGCAGACAGAGCCCCTCCCCCTTATAGAACTACAACCCCCAGCAGACAGAGCCCCTCCACCTTATAGAACTACAACCCCCAGCAGACAGAGCCCCTCCCTCTCATAGAACTACAACCCCCAGCAGACAGAGCCCCTCCCCCTTATAGAACTACAACCCCCAGCAGACAGAGCCCTCCCTCTTATAGAACTACAACCCCCAGCAGACAGAGCTTCTCCCGCTTATAGAATTACAACCCCCAGCAGACAGAGCCCCTTATAGAACTACAACCCCCAGCAGACAGAGCCCCTCCCTCTTATAGAACTACAACTCCCAGCAGACAGAGCCCCTCCCTCTTATGAAACTACAACCCCCAGCAGACAGAGCCCCTCCCCCTTATAGAACTACAACACCCAGCAGACAGAGCCCCTCCACCTTATAGAACTACAACCCCCAGCAGACAGAGCCCCTCCCTCTCATAGAACTACAACCCCCAGCAGACAGAGCCCCTCCCCCTTATAGAACTACAACCCCCAGCAGACAGAGCCCCTCCCCCTTATAGAACTACAACCCCCAGCAGACAGAGCCCCTCCCCCTTATAGAACTACAACCCCCAGCAGACAGAGCCCCTCCCTCTTATAGAACTACAACCCCCAGCAGACAGAGCCCCTCCCTCTTATAGAACTACAACCCACAGCAGACAGAGCCCCTCCCCCTTATAGAACTACAACCCCCAGCAGACAGATCCCCTCCACCTTATAGAACTAAAACCCCCAGCAGACAGAGCCCCTCCCTCTTATAGAACTACAACCTCCAGCAGACAGAGCCCCTCCCTCTTATAGAACTACAACCCCCAGCAGACAGAGCCTCTCCCTCTTATAGAACTACAACTCCCAGCAGACAGAGCGCCTCCCTCTTATAGAACTACAACCCCCAGCAGACAGAGCCTCTCCCTCATATAGAACTACTACTCCCAGCAGACAGAGCCCTCCCCCTTATAGAACTACAACCCCCAGCAGACAGAGCCCCTTCACCTTATAGAACTACAACCCCCAGCAGACAGAGCCCCTCCCCCTTATAGAACTACAACCCCCAGCAGACAGAGCCCTCCCTCTAATAGAACTACAACCCCCAGCAGACAGAGCTTCTCCCGCTTATAGAATTACAACCCCCAGCAGACAGAGCCCCTTATAGAACTACAACCCCCAGCAGACAGAGCCCCATCCCTCTTATAGAACTACTACTCCCAACAGACAGAGCCCCTCCCTCTTATAGAACTAAAACTCCCAGCAGACAGAGCCCCTCCCCCTTATAGAACTACAACCCCCAGCAGACAGAGCCCCTCCCCCTTATAGAACTACAACCCCCAGCAGAGCCCCTCCCCCTTATAGAACTACAACCCCCAGCAGACAGAGCTTCTCCCTCTTATAGAACTACAACCCCCAGCAGACAGAGCTTCTCCCGTTTATAGAACTACAACTCCCAGCAGACAGAGCCCCTCCCTCTTATAGAACTACAACCCCCAGCAGACAGAGCCTCTCCCTCTTATAGAACTACTACTCCCAGCAGACAGAGCCCTCCCTCTTATAGAACTACAACCCCCAGCAGACAGAGCCCTCCCTCTTATAGAACTACAACCCCCAGCAGACAGAGCCTCTCCCTCTTATAGAACTACTACTCCCAGCAGACAGAGCCCCTCCCCCTCATAGAACTACAATCCCCAGCAGACAGAGCTCCTCCCTCTTATAGAACTACTACTCCCAGCAGACAGAGCCCCTCCCTCTTCTAGAACTACAACCCCCAGCAGACAGAGCCCCTCCCTCTTATAGAACTACAACCCCCAGCAGACAGAGCCCCTCCCCCTTATAGAACTACAACCCCCAGCAGACAGAGCCCCTCCCCCTTATAGAACTACAACCCCCAGCAGACAGAGCCCCTCCCTCTTATAGAACTACAACCCCCAGCAGACAGAGCCCCTCCCCCTTATAGAACTACTACTCCCAGCAGACAGAGCCCCTCCCCTTATAGAACTACTACTCCCAGCAGACAGAGCCCCTCCCCCTTATAGAACTACAATCCCCAGCAGACAGAGCTCCTCCCTCTTATAGAACTACTACTCCCAGCAGACAGAGCCCCTCCCTCTTATAGAACTACAACCCCCAGCAGACAGAGCCCCTTATAGAACTACAACCCCCAGCAGACAGAGCCCCTCCTTCTTATAGAAATACAACCCCCAGCAGACAGAGCCCCTTCCTCTTATATAACTACAACCCCCAGCAGACAGAGCCCCTCCCCCTTATAGAACTACAACCCCCAGCAGACAGAGCCCCTCCCCCTTATAGAACTACAACCCCCAGCAGACAGAGACCCTCCCCTCTTATAGAACTACAACCCCCAGCAGACAGAGATCCTCCCCTCTTATAGAACTACAACCCCCAGCAGACGGAGCCCCTCCCCTCTTATAGAACTACAACCCCCAGCAGACAGAGCTCCTCCCTCTTATAGAACTACAACCCCCAGCAGACAGAGCCCCTCCCTCTTATAGAACTACAACTCCCAGCAGACAGAGCCCCTCCCTCTTATAGAACTACAACCCCCAGCAGACAGAGCCCCTCCCTCTTATAGAACTACAACCCCCAGCAGACAGAGCCCCTCCCTCTTATATTACTACTACTCCCAGCAGACAGAGCCCCTCCCCCTTATAGAACTACAACCCCCAGCAGACAGAGCATCTCCCCTTATAGAACTACAACCCCCAGCAGACAGAGCTCATCCCTCTTATAGAACTACCACTCCCAGCAGACAGAGCTACTCCCTCTTATAGAACTATAACCCCCAGCAGACAGAGCCCCTCCCTCTTATAGAACTACTACTCCCAACAGACAGAGCCCCTCCCTCTTATAGAACTACAACCCCCAGCAGACAGAGCCCCTCCCTCTTATATTACTACTACTCCCAGCAGACAGAGCCCCTCCCCCTTATAGAACTACAACCCCCAGCAGACAGAGCATCTCCCCTTATAGAACTACAACCCCCAGCAGACAGAGCTCATCCCTCTTATAGAACTACAACCCCCAGCAGACAGAGTTCCTCCCTTTTATAGAACTACAACCCCCAGCAGACAGAGCTCCTCCCTCTTATAGAACTACAACCCCCAGCAGACAGAGCCCCTCCCCCTTATAGAACTACAACCCCCAGCAGACAGAGCCCCTCCCCCTTATAGAACTACAACCCCCAGCAGACAGAGCCCCTCCCCCTTATAGAACTACAACCCCCAGCAGACAGAGCCCCTCCCCCTTATAGAACTACAACCCCCAGCAGACAGAGCTCCTCCCTCTTATAGAACTATAACCCCCAGCAGACAGAGCCCATCCCTCTTATAGAACTACTACTCCCAACAGACAGAGCCCCTCCCTCTTATAGAACTAAAACTCCCAGCAGACAGAGCCCCTCCCTTTTATAGAACTACAACCCCCAGCAGACAAAGCTCCTCCCTTTTATAGAACTACAACCCCCAGCAGACAGAGCTCCTCCCTCTTATAGAACTACAACCCCCAGCAGACAGAGCCCCTCCCTCTTATAGAACTACAACTCCCAGCAGACAGAGCCCCTCCCTCTTATAGAACTACAACCCCCAGCAGACAGAGCCCCTCTCTCTTATAGAACCACAACCCCCAGCAGACAGAGCCCCTCCACCTTATAGAACTAAAACCCCCAGCAGACAGAGCCCCTCCCTCTTATAGAACTACAACCTCCAGCAGACAGAGCCCCTCCCTCTTATAGAACTACAACCCCCAGCAGACAGAGCCTCTCCCTCTTATAGAACTACAACTCCCAGCAGACAGAGCGCCTCCCTCTTATAGAACTGCAACCCCCAGCAGACAGAGCCTCTCCCTCTTATAGAACTACTACTCCCAGCAGACAGAGCCCTCCCCCTTATAGAACTACAACCCCCAGCAGACAGAGCCCCTTCACCTTATAGAACTACAACCCCCAGCAGACAGAGCCCCTCCCCCTTATAGAACTACAACCCCCAGCAGACAGAGCCCTCCCTCTTATAGAACTACAACCCCCAGCAGACAGAGCTTCTCCCGCTTATAGAATTACAACCCCCAGCAGACAGAGCCCCTTATAGAACTACAACCCCCAGCAGACAGAGCCCCTCCCTCTTATAGAACTACAACTCCCAGCAGACAGAGCCCCTCCCTCTTATGGAACTACAACCCCCAGCAGACAGAGCCCCTCCCCCTTATAGAACTACAACCCCCAGCAGACAGAGCCCCTCCACCTTATAGAACTACAACCCCCAGCAGACAGAGCCCCTCCCTCTCATAGAACTACAACCCCCAGCAGACAGAGCCCCTCCCCCTTATAGAACTACAACCCCCAGCAGACAGAGCCCCTCCCCCTTATAGAACTACAACCCCCAGCAGACAGAGCCCCTCCCCCTTATAGAACTACAACCCCCAGCAGACAGAGCCCCTCCCCCTTATAGAACTACAACCCCCAGCAGACAGAGCCCCTCCCTCTTATAGAACTACAACCCCCAGCAGACAGAGCCCCTCCCCCTTATAGAACTACAACCCCCAGCAGACAGAGCCCCTCCCCCTTATAGAACTACAACCCTCAGCAGACAGAGCTCCTCCCTCTTATAGAACTACAACTCCCAGCAGACAGAGCTACTCCCTCTTATAGAACTACAACCCCCAGCAGACAGAGCCCCATCCCTCTTATAGAACTACTACTCCCAACAGACAGAGCCCCTCCCTCTTATAGAACTAAAACTCCCAGCAGACAGAGCCCCTCCCCCTTATAGAACTACAACCCCCAGCAGACAGAGCCCCTCCCCCTTATAGAACTACAACCCCCAGCAGAGCCCCTCCCCCTTATAGAACTACAACCCCCAGCAGACAGAGCTTCTCCCTCTTATAGAACTACAACCCCCAGCAGACAGAGCTTCTCCCGTTTATAGAACTACAACTCCCAGCAGACAGAGCCCCTCCCTCTTATAGAACTACAACTCCCAGCAGACAGAGCCCCTCCCTCTTATAGAACTACAACTCCTAGCAGACAGAGCGCCTCCCTCTTATAGAACTACAACCCCCAGCAGACAGAGCCTCTCCCTCTTATAGAACTACTACTCCCAGCAGACAGAGCCCTCCCTCTTATAGAACTACAACCCCCAGCAGACAGAGCCCTCCCTCTTATAGAACTACAACCCCCAGCAGACAGAGCCTCTCCCTCTTATAGAACTACTACTCCCAGCAGACAGAGACCCTCCCCCTCATAGAACTACAATCCCCAGCAGACAGAGCTCCTCCCTCTTATAGAACTACAACCCCCAGCAGACAGAGCCCCTCCCCCTTATAGAACTACAACCCCCAGCAGACAGAGCCCCTCCCCCTTATAGAACTACAACCCCCAGCAGACAGAGCCTCTCCCCCTTATAGAACTACAACCCCCAGCAGACAGAGCCCCTCCCCCTTATAGAACTACAACCCCCAGCAGACAGAGCCCCTCCCTCTTATAGAACTACAACCCCCAGCAGACAGAGCCCCTCCCCCTTATAGAACTACTACTCCCAGCAGACAGAGCCCCTCCCCTTATAGAACTACTACTCCCAGCAGACAGAGCCCCTCCCCCTTATAGAACTACAATCCCCAGCAGACAGAGCTCCTCCCTCTTATAGAACTACTACTCCCAGCAGACAGAGCCCCTCCCTCTTATAGAACTACAACCCCCAGCAGACAGAGCCCCTTATAGAACTACAACCCCCAGCAGACAGAGCCCCTCCTTCTTATAGAACTACAACCCCCAGCAGACAGAGCCCCTTCCTCTTATATAACTACAACCCCCAGCAGACAGAGCCCCTCCCTCTTATAGAACTACTACTCCCAGCAGACAGAGCCCCTCCCCCTTATAGAACTACAACCCCCAGCAGACAGAGCCCCTCCCCCTTATAGAACTACAACCCCCAGCAGACAGAGCCTCTCCCCCTTATAGAACTACAACCCCCAGCAGACAGAGCCCCTCCCCCTTATAGAACTACAACCCCCAGCAGACAGAGCCCCTCCCTCTTATAGAACTACAACCCCCAGCAGACAGAGCCCCTCCCCCTTATAGAACTACTACTCCCAGCAGACAGAGCCCCTCCCCTTATAGAACTACTACTCCCAGCAGACAGAGCCCCTCCCCTTATAGAACTACTACTCCCAGCAGACAGAGCCCCTCCCCCTTATAGAACTACTACTCCCAGCAGACAGAGCTCCTCCCTCTTATAGAACTACTACTCCCAGCAGACAGAGCCCCTCCCTCTTATAGAACTACAACCCCCAGCAGACAGAGCCCCTTATAGAACTACAACCCCCAGCAGACAGAGCCCCTTATAGAACTACAACCCCCAGCAGACAGAGCCCCTCCTTCTTATAGAACTACAACCCCCAGCAGACAGAGCCCCTTCCTCTTATATAACTACAACCCCCAGCAGACAGAGCCCCTCCCTCTTATAGAACTACTACTCCCAGCAGACAGAGCCCCTCCCCCTTATAGAACTACAACCCCCAGCAGACAGAGCCCCTCCCCCTTATAGAACTACAACCCCCAGCAGACAGAGCCCCTCCCCCTTATAGAACTACAACCCCCAGCAGACAGAGACCCTCCCCTCTTATAGAACTACAACCCCCAGCAGACAGAGATCCTCCCCTCTTATAGAACTACAACCCCCAGCAGACAGAGCCCTCCCCTCTTATAGAACTACAACCCCCAGCAGACGGAGCCCCTCCCTCTTATAGAACTACAACCCCCAGCAGACAGAGCTCCTCCCTCTTATAGAACTACAACCCCCAGCAGACAGAGCCCCTCCCTCTTATAGAACTACAACTCCCAGCAGACAGAGCTCCTCCCCCTTATAGAACTACAACTCCTAGATGGCAGGGACTGTCCTTTCCGCAATACGTAGATCTACAACACCCAGCAGGTAAACCTCTCCCTTTTATAGCACTACAACACCCAGACAGGCAGGCGGGCTGTCGGCTCCTCCCCCCGGTAGGCAGACAAAAGGCGTGGGGTGTGCGAAGCTCCGCCCTCTGTGTCTCTGTTCCCTTCTGGCCCCTCCTACACTAAGCAGGCAATAGGCGGGGGGGGGGGGTTTGCGAAGCTCCGCCCTATGTATGTTTCTTTCACTGTATCCCCTCCTTCAGCAGGCGGGGTTTTGTCCTGTGCCCCGCCCTCCCTATGTGTCCGTGTGTCTCTCCCTCCCTCCAGTAGGCGGTACGTTCCCCGTGTCCCCGCCCTCGGTGTCTCTCTCCCCTCCTGTGTCCCCTCCCCTGGTAGGCGGTGTGTTGCCGTGTCCCCGCCCCCCGTGTGTCTCTCCCCGTGGCTCCTCTGCCTCTCTCTCTCTCTCTCTTCTTGCCCCTCTTTGTTCCCAGCCTTTGTCAGCCATGCCTAGTCTGGTGGTGCCAGGGCTGATGATGGAGAGGAATGGGGCCCTGGCAGAGCTCACCAAGGAGCGGGTCCTGGAGGACGAGCGAGCCCTGCAGATCGCCCTGGACCAGCTGTGCCTGCTGGGGCTGGGGGAGAGCGAGGAGGACAGCGCCAACAACAATGCCAGCAGCGGCGGCAACAGCAGCAGCAGCAGCCCTGGCACCCGGGACAAGGGGGACAGCAAGCTGTGTGCCCTGTACAAGGAGGCCGAGCTCCGGCTCAAGAGTTCCAATACCACGGAGTGTGTGCCAGTGCCCAGCTCCGAGCACGTGGCTGAGATTGTGGGCAGACAAGGTAAGGGAGAACCCCCTTTGTCTCCATCCACCTGCCTGGTGAGGGACACCCCCCCCCCCATTCCATCATTATCACCCCCCCCAATCATCATCATCACCCCCCCCCCCCCCAAACAACAACAAACCCCAGCATACCCTTCTTTGTTTGGGCGCCGCGGCGGGACGTTGTCATTAACACACCCCCCTCGCCCACCGCCGCCAACGCCGCATGTGCCTTTGTTTGGCTAACCGCTCGCCGCTTCGTTTTGTCCATGTGGGGGCACCCCCCACCCCTTCTTATCCCGGCGGCGGCCCCCCTTTGTTGTCTCTCCGTACCGATTTTTCTATTGTCTGCCTTTTTCGCTCGGGCACTTCCTGAGCTGGAAAGTTTATGTGAGGATAGCGTGCTGCAGTCTGGCGTCTATAGCGTGCCATGTATTAGTCTGTGCCGACAGACAGGGGGTGGTGGTGGTGGGGGGGGAGTTTACATTGTGATGCCCCTATAGGGGGACGGGGACGGTTTGTTCTGTAGTAGGGACCGTTTGCCCCCCCCCCCCCCTCTCCCATGGGATGGGACAGATGGTGGTAGGAAAGAAAGGGACGGAGTGCCTCTACAGAGGGAAACATTTGCCCAATAGAAGGGACCATTTGCCTCTATAGGGGAACATTTGCCCTATATAAAGAGAATGTTTGCCCCCCCATGGGAGTGGACAGATGGTGGAAGGTCCCCTATAGAAAGGGACGGCGTGCCCCTAGAGAGAGAAACGTTTCCACTATAGAAGGGACAGCTTGCCTCTATACGGGAACAGTTCCCCTATAGAAGCGACAGTTCCCCTATAGGAGCGACAGCCTCTATACCGGAACAGTTCCCCCCTATAGGAGCCACAGCTTGCCTCTATATGGGAACAGTTCCCCTATAGGAGAGGCAGCCTCTACACGGGAACAGTTTCCTTATAGGAGCGACAGCTTGCCTCTACACGGGAACAGTTCCCTATAGAAGCGACAGTTTGCCTCTATACGGGAACAGTTCCCCTATAGGAGCGACAGTTTGCCTCTATATGGGAACAGTTCCCCTATATGAGAGACAGTTTGCCCCTATATGGGAACAGTTCTCCTATAGGAGAGACAGTTTGCCTCTATACGGGAACAGTTCCCCCTATAGAAGAGACAGTTTGCCCCTTTTTGGGGGGCGGGACAGTTTTGTCCTATAGATGGGAACGTTTGCCCCGTAGAAGAAACTGTGTGCCCTATAGAAGGGAGTTTTGGACTGTTTGCCCCTACAAGCAGAATATTTGCCCTATAGAAGGGGCAGCTTGTCCCTGTCGGGGGGTAAACATTTGCCCCAATGAAAGGGGCAGCTTGTGGGGGGGGGACACACCTGTCCTACAGGAGTGTCAGCTTGCCCCTATAGGGGGGGAACATTTTCCCTATAGAAGAAACAGCTTCCCCCTATAAGGGAGAACATTTGTCCCGTGGAAAGGTTAGGTTGCCCTATGGAATGTTTAAGTTGCCCCTATAGGGGGGAGCATTTGCCATTAGAAAGGGACAGCTTGCCCCTATAGGGGGAACATTTGCCCTATGGAAGGGACAGCTTGCCCCTATAGGAGGGGACATTTGCCCTATGGATGGGGTAGCTTGCCCCTATGGGGGGACATTTGCCCCTATAGGGGGACAGCTTTCCCCTATAGGGGGACAGCTTGCCCCTATAGGAGGGGGCATTTGCCCCTATGGAAGGGGTAGTTTGCCCCTAAAGAACAGTTTCCCTTTAGAATGAACTGTTTGCCCACCTAAACCTCCCTCCTTCCCGGAGGCGATCGCACACGGAGGGAAGCCTCTGTCCTTTTGTTTGGGCTGAGGGGGGTCCTCAGCGTTCCAGGAAGAATGAATTTTGTCCCGGGGGCAACTTTCTCCTCGCGTTAAGTTTCTACGTAAAGTTGTGTGTTGCTTTGTGTGCCCACTAACCCCGACCGTACGCCAGGCAGCCTTTGTTCTCGTTTAGGGGGAGGACCAGTTAGGGTTAAATTGAGAGATACCACACCCACCTTTTTTCTGGCTCACCAGCGGTCCCTAAGATGTGTTTGGGGATGCGCCGTGGTCCCTCTCCCTTCTTCCCCCCCCCTGGCACCCTCTGTCTTTGCCCCACTAATGCTTGCAGTGCCTGGTCTAGAGACAGTTGTGGTCCAACTTCTTCTTTGTTGACTTGGCTGCATGTTTTTATTTGGGGATGGATGGGGGGGGGGGTGTGAATCCACGCACTGAGCTCTCCAAGTGCAGCAGAACCTCAACGCTACTGAAATCCATTAAAAAGTTGATTAAAAGTCCGGCGAGCAGTCTCTGGACCCAAGAGCTAGCAATCTATTCCATGTATAGGCTGCCCCGTGAAAGCAATAAAAAAAAAAAATCAAAGGTGCAGGTTTTCAAAAACGTGCAAATCTCGCGCGCTCGTGTATGTGTGCGTTTTTTTTTTTGTGTGCGAGGTGGGCGTAAGATGCGGCAGCATGCTTCCGAAATAAGTTTTTTTTTTTTTTTGGTGGGTGTGTGCCGCGTGCTGCTGTGTTTGGTGCCGGAGACGACGCTTGCGCGAGCCGGACCCTGTTCCCGGCGTGGAGATCTTGTTTAAAATAGGAAGCGGTTGTTGCCAACTTTTTTTTTGGGGGGGCAATAGGGAATTCGAGGGTCCCTCATATGAAGTGGTGATATTGTGGGGAGGCCACTGGGATCAGGTTGTTTCCCCACCCCCTCCAAACGAGTTGGCCCGTGACAAAGTGAGGTGCGGAGTCACCTCTGCCCTCTGCGGATATCTCCTAGGCTAGCGCGTTCCCAGCTCGCTTGGGGCTGCAGTGATGTTCTCCGGACCCCCGTTTTGCGCACACGCCCCCCTCCTCCGCCTCCTTTCCAAAACCTGCCGTGTGTAGAATGAATGATGTGACATCACTGTTGCTTTTGCGCATTGTTCTCCAATCTGCCCCGACTGGCGCAAACCAAAAAAAATTCCCAAAAGCCTCCCCTAAAGCAGCAACGTTCCGACTTTTGCCCCCCCCCCCCACAATGTCCATCTGGCCCAAAAACCTCTTCTCCAGGACAGTACCCCCATATACGGGGTGCCTAATAAACCCCCCCCCCCCCGGGATTGGTCGCATCTTGCACTCCTCCGGTGGGGGGGGAAGAGAGAGTAGGTGTAAACTTGAAATATTGCCCGCAATAGCTGTCAACTTAGGTCTTTGTTCGGCGGCGCACGTGCCGCGTTCATTGTAAATAGTACGATTGTTTATCCAAGTAAATCCGGACGACAACAACAGATTGCCTGGCCCAGCTGATTAACCTCCTCCGCCCAAACACCAACCAACCCCCACCCACCCGAGCCGACCCCCCGCGGGGAAAAGGCTGGCCCGCCGTTCCGAGAGGGGAATGGTTAGTGAAGTGAAGGGCTCTTTTTTTGAGTACCAAAACACGAAACGGCTACCTAGCATGTGCTTCAGCAGACAAGACAACTGGCAACAAAGCCTTTTCCACCAGACAGCCTCGTCGAAATAATAAAAAAAAACGGAGCGCCCCCCTTCAAGAGAGGGTCGCCCCGTCTTGACGTTGGGGGGGCCCCCTTTTTCACGTCTTGAGGGGTGAGATGTCGGAGCTCCGAGATGTTCAGGTTTTTCAAAAAACGTGCCTCTCGTGAAATTATGTAACTGCAGACAGTCAGTAGACAGTGTCGGCTCGGGGGTCTGGTGGTAGACGTTATTGTGCTCCCTTTTTTTTTTTTTTTTTTTTTGCTTTGTTGTTTTTTGTGGCAGTCGTAAATCTTGGGCACCACCTGTGTAAGAAATTGTGTTTTTTTTTTTTTTTTGTGTAGGAGACTCTGCAGCGTGCTGTGGTGCAGGAAGTGAGCTTGTTGCAGGCTCTTTGTCTGAAGCTCTAGACTTTTTTTTTTTCTCTCTCCTGCACATGTGCTTCCCCCGAGCAGCACAATTTTTGTCCCATCTTTTGTCTGAAACAACAAGAAAAAAAAAAAAACACACACACTGCCTGTCGGTGAGCCTTCTCCAGCCCATGTCGTCATGGGGGTCTCGCTCCAAGAATCAGCACAGTCCCTGCAAGCTAACGCTTTCTTGTTTTTTTTTTTGTTTTTTTTTTTAATAATTCATAGCCAAATTTGTTTTAGATATTTAACTCCAGCCTTGGAGATTGAGGTCTTCACGACGTCTGAAGATCACAATGGGGTTTATTTAGTTTTTTTTGTTGTTGTTACAATGTAACAGTTTTACCTTCCTGTGCAGCCATGTCAGCATGTTCCCAAACAAAAGAACCGGGGTGATTATTTGACGTCTCGGTCCAGACAAAGTGGCCGAAAAAAGGCTACCAAACTTGCCTATCTTACCTGCTGACCCTTAAGGTCTTCATAAATCCTTGATGGATTCTTTAGGAAAATCCTGGTGTTTTTTTTTTTTTTGGTTCGGAATTTGGCAAATGAACTTTGACTTGGTTTTGAGACCCCCCCCCCAACCTCCCCAAGAACATGTGTGTTTTTTTTTTTTTTTTCTGATTTGACCCTTTACTGGTTTCAGAAGCCTGGCCCCTTTTTATTTTATTTATTTTAAATGTTTTATTGTGAATGAGATTTTGCATTCCAGACAAAAGGGGGAAAAAAAATTTGTGCCAGTTATTGCTTTTGTGTCTGCGTGCGAGGGAATGCATGCGAAATGCGCAGGTTTGTAGCGAGAAACAGTTAGGGGGGTGTGGTCCTTATTTTACAGTCGCGATCAGAGCCATGCGTGTCTGTGTGCTTTTTTCAGAAGCCTAGAGAGACACTGCGGAGGGGTCGGAGATCGGCATTTTTCGGATGATTTCGAAGGGGTGCCGTTTGAGACCTTCAACCCCCTTTCTGTTCGATTTAAAAGGTTGTAGAGTTATTTTTGGATGAGCTGGTTGCGATGTTGTATTTTGTAGATTTTTTTTTTTTTATTTTTTTTTTTATTTGGGAGATGGCGGGAGAAGGTTCCATTTTTAAAGGGGAGGGGAGGAGCGGGTAGGTGTCTTGTTTTTAAAAATTAAAATGGAAGGTTCTCCTTCTTTTTTTTTTTTTTTTTTTAACTGTTGCAGATATCGTTCCTAAATTTGAACCGTAACCTGTTATTTATAAGATGTCCATCTTAAGGTAGCGAGATCTGATCTCGTACTCTTTTTGGATATTGTAGACCAGACCAAAAAAAAGGGGGGGGGGCATGCATAGGGCAACGTACCATTGTACCTCGATCATGCTTTCAATGTGATCTAAGACTTTTTATTGAGCTTGACCTTTGTGCCAGCATACCCCCGAAACGTGAACAAAAGGCTCACCAGAAATGGTGCAAGAAAATATTTTTTTTTTAAACCAGATCAGGATTCTAAAAGGGGGCTAGACTAAATTCCATTATTTTTTTTTATTTTTTAATCTACCAGAGATTACGATTCTACCAGCGTTTGGCGGGGCACGTGGCTTGGCTCTGCGTCTGTAGATCTTCCATGACTCTGCAGCCCCCCCCCCCCTTATAAACCTAGATACAGCCCTTTGTATCTGTCATCTGCCTGAGAGGCAGGTGATAGCCATTGGCTGCTCACATGGGGTGGTGGCATGGAGGGGCGTGGCGGCTGTTGGCAGCGGCACCCTCACGCGGTCCTCCGAGCAGGCGCAGTGTTGGTAAACACACGGCACATTTTTGGCATGGTGAAGGATGTTGACGGGAAGGGGGGGAACACTGACTTCCAATATTTCACTCTTCCCACTTGCGCCAAATGCTAATACCTTTTTTCGTGAACACAAGATTTTTTTCAAGGTTAGAAACTTCCTGAACTCTTAAGAAATCTGGAACTTAATTTTGACACTGTGAAAAAGAGCTTTTATTAAAATTTGATGTCAACCAACGATCTCACACAATATTTTAGTATTTTAAAATTTTAGGCCTTTTTGGGTTTATATCAAACTTTTTTTTTTTTTTTTCTTCCTTTTTTCTATTGCTATGGCGATAGAAAGTTTCTGTTCAAAGATGATCAAGAGACTGGTCTAGAGCTTCAGCATGAGTTAACCGTCAAGAACTGGAGACAAGCTGGCCAATAGGGTTAGGGCCTGCATAATTTGCTTTGTTCAGGTTGTCCGTCGTGCTTTTTGTGTGTGTGTGTGTGTGTGTGTGTGTAGGCTGGGCTCGCAGAAGGGGGATTGGAGTGCTGCTCAAGATCCTGCTTCGTATTGTTCTTTTGTAGGCTACTGTACGCAGTGCGAAGGGGGTTAAATCTCGCTCGGCTTTAGCGCTGGTCAAGCAGTTCTCTGTTTTTGGCAGGCATTTTGAATTTTTATAGACTATTAATGATCTTTTGGGCTGTGTATTTATTTTTATTTTTTTAAATTTGGTTTCTTAAAGACTTTTCATGTCTTTTGTCGGGTAGGCCATTGGTGCTGGCTTTGTGTGTTCAAACTATGGACATCTGGTTGATGCAACCCCCATCTTGCTGCCATACGAGAAGTGTGAGCTTCTGGGTTATCTCTGTTGCTCGGGATATAGTTACTTGGGATAGATCTAGGAACACAGCCGAGTAGCAGGGCCCACCTCGGTGACAAGGGGTCCCTTGTTGACCCTTTTCATTGTTCGATGAGAAACTTCATTTTTTTTTTTTATGTGTATCTCTGCGTCATGCTTGATCAATTTATCCAATGAATAGGGCACTTGAAGCAGTAGAGCAAGGGACAGTTGCCACGTAATACTAGGCCGGGCAAAGCTGAATGTATAAAGTGTGCATGATTGTGAGCGATCAGAAACCAACAATGACCCTTCGGTTAAATTCTGAGTAAGATTTGCCATTAAACATTACCCAGAAGAACCAGGGCTTTGGTTTCTTATGATACCATTACTTCTGCCCACGTCTATGAAGTAGTGGTTGGATATGGACCATATGTCCATACCTTTTTACTAGGAAACTGACATCTTCAGACTTGGTGACCTTAAAAGATAAAGTAATGATTGGATCAGGACCATATGTCATTGTTTTTAAGTACCTGTGCACACAACCCCCAGACTTGGTGGCCTTAGAAAATAAAGTACGGTTTGGATCGGGACCATATGTCCATACGTTACTATGAAACTGTACAGGCACCCCCAGACTTGGTGGCCTTAGAAGATAAAGTAGTGGTTGGATCGGGACCAAATGTTTATATGTTTTTTAAGTACCTGTGCAGACACCCCCCAGGCTTAGTGCCCTTAGAAAATAAAGTAGTGTTTGGATAAGGACCCTATGTCTATACTTGGAACCTGCAAAGACATCCCAGGCTTGGTGACCTTAGAAGATATAGTGGTTGGTTTTGGACCATATGTTTTTACGTACCTGTGCAGACACCCCCAGACTTGGTGGCCTTAGAAAATAAAGTGTTTGGATTCAGACCATATAGCCATACATTGCTAGGAACCTGTACAGGCACCCCCAGACTTGGTGGCCTTAGAAGATAAGGTAGTGGTTGGATCGGTACCATATGTTTTTTTTTTTTTGTTTTTTTTTTTAAGTACCTGTGCAGACACCCCCAGACTTAGTGGCCTTAGAAGATAAAAGTAGTGGTTGGATCAGGACCATACGTTACTATGAACCTGTACAGGGACCCCCAGACTTGGTGACCTTAGAAGATAAAGTAGTGGTTGGATCTGGCCCATATGTCCATACATTACTGGAAATCTGTACAGACATCCCCAGACTTGGCGATCTTAGGAGATAAAGTAGTGGTTTAATCGGGACCATATGTCATTGTTTTTAAGTACCTGTGCAGACATCCCCAGTCTTGGTGCCTTAGAAAATAAAGTGTTTGGATTCAGACCATATAGCCATACATTGCTAGGAACCTGTGCAGACACCACCCAGACTTGGTGACCTTGGAACATAAAGTAGTGTTTGGATCGGGACTGTATGTCCATACATTACTAGGAACCTGTACAGACCTCTCCAGACTTGGTGACCTTAGAACAGGGGTGTCAAACTCAATTTCATCGTGGCCACATCAGCCTTAGGAATGTTCTCAAAAAGGCCGGTTGTATCTGTAAGATTAGATGTCCAGCGCATCCCCCCCCCCCCTCCCCTTACATTACATGTCAAGAGCCACCCCACCATCAGAAATGTAGTCCTCCACTCTCCCTTACATCACAGTGCAACCCCCCCCCCCCTTTCCTTATGCTGCTGCTGGGAAGAAGCTGGATGCATTGCTTGAAAGCAGAAAGTACAGGTTTTGGAGGAGGACCAGAAGAGGGCTGGAGCTCTCCTGCAGCTGCAGGAGAGGTGCGAGGGCCACATGAAAATGGCCTGGAGGGCCGGATTTTGCCCGCCGGCCTTTTTTTTTTTTTTTTTACACCTGTGCCTTTAGAAGATAAAGTAGTGGTTGGATCAGGACCTTGTGTCCATAAGTTACTAAGAGCCTGTGCAAACATCCCCCCCCCCCCCCCCCATCTTGGTGACCTTGGAGGATGGAGTAGTGGTTGGATTGGGACCATGTGTCTATATTCTACTAAGAACCTGTGCAGACACATCCAAAATAAATCGTTCTAGAGAAAGAACAGTAATGTTTTTTATTTTATTTTTCTGGCTTACAGCTGTTGTACCCCCAAGATAAAGCCAGCAATATCATACGATTGTTTGACAGAACTTTTGATGGTCATCTAATGTCCTGGGAAAACCTTAAAGTGTAACCCCAGCCAGATAATTCCTTTTTTGTATTGGACTGCGTGGTGGAAGGGAAGAAGTTTTTTTTCTTGCAGAATGTGGCCCTTTTTTAGGGAGCTTTCCCATCACTTTCTGTCCTGGTGGTAATGTGAGTGAGTGAATAACTTTGTATAGCGCTACAAATGCGAACTAAATCGCCTCAAGGCGCTTTCCATCCAGTGACGTCTTAATCTTCAGAAGAGGTGGGTCTTTAGTTTTTTTTTCTCCCTGAAGGCCCAATGGTTTTCTTCCATGCGGATGTCCGTGGGTAGAGAGCGTTCATAGCCGTGGTCCTTGGACTGCAAATCTTCGTTCTCCCTTCGATTTTGTAGTGGGACTTGGGGATGCGGAGGAGGTTTTGGTTGGTTGATCGGAGAATACGTTTGGGGTGTAGTGTTTTATCTTCTCGCATAAGTATTGAGGAGCGTTTCCTTGTGTGCACTTGTGGGTGAGGCAGAGGGTCTTTGAATGTGACCCGATCCTTTACGGTTAGCCAATGCAGGGTCCTCAGTGAAGGGGTGATGGATTCCCAGGGTTTTTTTTTTTCTTTTTTCTTCCCGTTACCAGTCTGGCTGCCGTGTTCTGGACGACTTGTAGGCGCGAAATCTGGTATTTAAGTAGTCCTATGTAGAGGGAGTTTGCGTAGTCGAGTCGGGAGTTGATAATTGTTCCAACTACTACTGCTGTGTCCTCTTCTGGGATGAAGGGGGTGAGTCTACGCAGCAGGCGGAGGAGATGGTGCGTTCTGCTGACTACTGATCCTATTTGTGCATCCATCGACATCTCCGAGTCAAAGATGACTCCGAGGCTTTTGACTTTGGTGCTCGGGGTAATGGTCTGTCCAAGGATGGTGGGTGGTGTCCAAGAAGTCTTAGCTTTTGTAATTCGGTTTGCGTGGAGGAGAAGAAGTTCTGTTTTGGATCCATTGAGTTTGAGGGAACTCTGTCATCCAATCATCGATCAATGTGAGGCAATTTTCCAGTCCGTGATATTGGTCTTTTTTTTTTTTTCCGGTGATGACAGGAGGTAAAGGCTCAAAGGGGGGGGGGGGGGGGGGGGTTTACAGCGATAGGAAGCAAATGGAGGCCCTAACCTTACTCAACTCATATTTCTTTTTAGACGTGTTCTACAAAGTTTCCCTTCCTGCAATAAGGCGCAGACAGGAAAAAAAAAAGGTTCTAGCTTTTCCCCACTCCATCCAAAACAACATTTTTTTTGGCTGGAAATCTGCTTTAAAAGGGTTAATTTCCTTAATGCTGTAAAGCAGGGATCTCCAAACTACGCCCCCCCCCCCAGCTGTTGTGGAACTACATGTCCCATGAGGCATTGTAAAACTCTGACATTCACAGACATGATTAGAATTGTAGTTCCTGAACAACTGATTGGCCATAGTTTGGAGACCCCTGCTGTAAAGGATTGGCCTGCATGTGACGTGGGTAACTTTTGTTTGCCTGCAGGTACCTCTTAAGCACCCTGGAGGAACCTGTCGTTTTTAAATATGCGACTTTTAGACAGAAAGCCAAGAGCTGGCCCGTCCCTTTGTGCCCCCCACAACTCCCTGTTGGACGTTGAAGTCTCTTGTGGAAAATGATGGTTCATCCTGTGTTTTTTTTTTTTTTTTTCGCACACAATGGAGATTCCTGGGGAGCTGGAGACCGTTTTTTTCTCTGCAGGCACCTCAGGGTTCCCGTTTTGTGCTGCTATACAGAGTTAAAATTTTGATTCAAGCAAAAGATTACGGCCTGTATGCTGGGTCACCCTCTTGGCTAGCTGGGTACCAGGCATGGGCTCGTCCACAGCCCAAGCTATCCTTGATCCGGCTGAAAGAAGCCATTGGTACACCATAGTGGAGTTCCTCCATATGTAATTTATTTGTAAATGGACAAACACGAAGGTCCATCTGGGACCTCCTCCTTTTGACACGTTTCATCCAAAATGAGGCTTAATCATAGAAACGTCTCTCTTCATTTCGAGTGAAATGCCCCCCAGAGGAGGAGGTCTCGGATGAGGCTTCAAGCCAGCTTCTTTCTCTTTAACCCGTTTTGGTCAAGAACAATTACACTTGTAAATCAGGTCAACTTTCGCCCAGGATCAGGATGTGATGGCCTGAATTTAGCAGGATGCTGGTGGCAATTGAAGAAGGTTTACAGAGAGGTCTGAACCTTTTCATATGAAAAATCATCCCTTTATTAGGGACAGACTTGACGTGGCTGTATGTGATAGGATGTCGGCTTTCAACCAAGATTTGGGGGGGTGGGGGTGGGAATATAATGCCCAGAATTCACTGGGGCTTTTTTTGCTTCCTCCTTTGGTCAATAAACCACACTCAGAAATGTTCTATCCTGACACACAGCACCAGTAGTTCAGCAAAAAAAAAAAAAAGTCCATTACATAACCTGGAGGTCATCTTCTAGCAGAATTTGAAGGGTTTGTTCCCAATTAAAGGGGTTCTAAAGGTACATGTTTTTTCACCTTAAGGCATTCTATGCCTTAAGGTGAAAAAACATCCGAGAATTAGCGCCCCCTGGAGCCCCCGTTTTACTTACCTGACCCCTCGAAAGTCCCGCGCCGTCAACGCGCTGGCTTCTCGGCCGGGCTTCTCGGCTCATTCATTGGTTGATAGCAGCGCAGCCATTGGCTCCCGCTGCTGTCAATCAAATCAATGACGCAGCGCACCGGGGGCTGGGGCCGAGTGATACAGTTGGCGGCTTTAGCCGCAGGCTGTATCGCGGGAGCGTGCCCGCAAGAACTAACCACCATGCGAGAGAGCTTGCATGAGGGTGGTTAATTCTTGCGGGGAGGAGCCGAGGGACCCCAGAAGACCAGGATCGGGGCCACTCTGTGCAAAACGAGCTGCACAGTGGAGGTAAGTATAACATGTTTGTTGTTGTTTTTGTTTTTTTAAACGGGAACCTTTTAGTGTCCCTTTTTAATAAGAGACCACCACAGTCTCCTATCCCATGGGATCATAGTGGTTTCATATCTAGTTTAGTTTTGTTCCTGGCCAGCTTGCAAGGTGATGCTTTTTTAGTTTGAGTTATTTCCCAATTAATGTTGTTTGAATTTCTTACAAATTAAATTGGTCTTCTCTTAGGCCAATCATGATTGGGGACTTATGTGGTTCCTACAATTCACTGGGTCTGGATTTACAATGAACTGTTTAAAATTCTTTGCCAGAATATTTTTATTTATTTTTTATATCCCCTACGAATATTAATTCCCAATTTTTAATGATTTTCGAATGTCTTCCGAAGAAAAATTGGTCTTCTCTTAGGCCAACCTCCAACCATGGTTGGGGGTTGATGTGGTGCCCACAATTCACTAGGACTGGGTTTACAATGAACTGTTCAGAATACTTTACAAAAAAAAAAATCTTGATATTCCTTAGGAATATTAGTTCCGGAATAATGATATTCAAATTCCTTCCAAAGAAAAATTAGTCTTCTCTTAGGCCAAAGTCTAACCATGATTGGGGGTTGGAGTGTGATGTGGTACCCACAATTCGCTGCATCTGGGTTTACATCACCCTCCAACCCCCAATCATGGTTAGACGTTGGCCTAAGAGAAGACCAATTTTTCTTTGGAAGAATTTCGAGTATCATTATTTGAGAATAAATATGCGTAGGGAATATCAATAAATTTTTCTAGTAAAGAATTCTCAACAGTTCATTGTAAACCCAGGGGCAGTGAATTGTAGGCACCACATCGACCCCCAATGATGGTTAGACGTTGGCCTAAGAGAAGACCAATTTTTCTTTGGAAGAAATTCAAATATTAATTGTGAATTGATACTCGTAGGGAATATCAAGGAAATTCATCTTGTAAAGAATTCTGAACAGTTCATTGTAAACCCAGTCCTAGTGAATTGAGGTTACCACATTACCCCCCCCCCCCCCAACCATGGTTCTTTACCAATAAACATTTTTCGATATTCCCTACCAATATTAATTCCCATTTTAATGTTATTTTTTTTTTTTTTCAAAGAAAACTTTGGTCCTCTCTTAGGCCAACATCTAACTATGGTTGGG
>CM055126.1:62899247-63031341 GCA_029206835.1 Rana muscosa | reverse complement strand
AACCCAGTTGCAGTGAATTGTGGGTACCACATCACACCCCCCCCCCCCCAACCATGGTTAGATGTTGGCCTAAGAGAGGACCAATTTTTCTTTGGAAAAAACCCCAAATAACATTAAAATGGGAATTAATATTCGTAGGGAATATCGAAAAAAAATTATTGTAAAGAACCATGGTTGGGGGGTAATGTGGTGATATGATACTCACAATTCACTAGGACTGGGATGACAATGAACTCGTCAAAATTCTTTACAAGAAAAAATTCTCTTGATATTCCCTAGAAATATTAATTCCTAATTAATGATATTCAAAATTCTTCCAAATATTATGTATCTTCTCTTAGGCCAACATCTAACCATGGTTTAGGGGGGGGGGGACACGATATGGTGCCCACAATTCACTAGGACCAGGTTTACAACTAACTGTTCAACATTCTTTACAAGAAAAATGTCTCTAAATTCCCTACATGTAGACGTGTTTTTTTTTCCTGTCAGTCGATCAAAAGAACGACCCTTGAACCAGGATTGGAAGTAATCTGATACTCCCAGATTATTATGGGCTCTCGTTTCCCAACTGAGAATTTTACCCAGGAGAGGATTTGCATTCAGCTTGGTGATGGTGTTTACCAGGTTTTAAGCTTCGTTTATTTATTTTTTATTTTTTTTAATGAAAGATTTGGTCCCGTTCTCCAGCATAGACCTAACCCCCCGAAATTTTATATTTAAAAAAAATGAAGGTGCTGAGGTTAGAAGGTGACACGGCTCTGGTCTCCAAGGAAGGAGGACAAAGGTGAGACGATCTCTTTGTTGTGCGTTGGTTAACCCCACCCATTCTCCCCATCGCCCCAGCGCTATCCCATTCTTCCTTACTCTTCTCTTGGCTGCCCGCCAGGCCTGTGTAAAGTCAATTTTAGCATTTTAAAAGTGACTCAACACGAAGCATTTGCAACCCGCATCTGTTAGCGAAAGAGTGTCAAATCACTTGGCAGTTCCTCTTTGCCCTGCCAAAGGAAAGAAAAGCCAAAGTGGGGGGGGGGGGGGACTAAGTTGCCTATAATGTATTTAAAGGGTTCAGCACCTTCGACACCAAAACGTTGGACCTTCTTTTTTTTTTTTTTTTTTTTTTTTTAAACTCGGGGGGGGGGGGGGGGGGGTCCTCGCTCTGAGACGTTGATGGAAAGAGAGGCTTATTATGCAGTAGCGGAGTCTGTGTGACCTCTGGCAAGTCCCATTGTGCCTCTGAGGCCTCCGGGTCACGTGTTGGGTGTAGAATGATCCAACGGTCACATGCTTTCCTCCATTATGCGCTGCTGTGTCATACTATGCAGAGTCTGGAATTTCTTTAAAACTTGAGCGGTTTCTACACTTTATTTTTTTATTGAAAAAAATAAAAATAGGCAATTTTTTCCAATTACTGGTCTACCGGATGCCTAAAAATTTGGTGAAACACATTCTGAATAATAATGTTATGTGTGAAATAGGGAAAAGGTAATGCCCAAGTTGTGGGAAGTTCTCCAAGTTCTTTTTTAGGCCTTCGCCTCTGGCTTAATCCAAACATTGCTTCATGAGGTATTCTGTGTAGAAAAGTGGCGGCAGAAAAAGACAGAGTAGTCCATTGAGTCCGGCCATTTTTTTTTTTTTTGGGGGGGGGGGGTGCTTATGTGCTTAACCACTTGGCCTTTTTCTGATTTTTTTTTTCACACATCACAATTAGAACCCCCATTCCCCCCCCCCCCCAAAAAAAAACCATATATATTTTTTAAAGCTGAGGCCCTAGAGAATAAAGCGGTGAGTTTTGTAAAAAAAAAATTGTCACAGTATTTGCACAGCGGTTTTTCAAAACGCAATATTTTTTATTTATTTTTTATATTTTGGGGAACAGTCATCGGACAGCCAAAAATTGCAACCCATAAATGTGCTTGGAGATTGCCTCTGTACCCAGCCCAAAAGCAAACCATCATCTGGTTACACGGGTGGCGGGGGCTTACTAGAGTACCAAATGAACCACAAAGATATCCATAAAATATATATTCCTTATTCATAAAGTGCTAAAAAATACATGGCCATCTGGTCAGATCCATGTTGCAGCTCTAAAAACAATGGTGTGCCATAACATTTATCATTGGTTATATTGCCCCCCCCCCCCCAGAATCAATTGAGCCCTGCATTTTGAGGCTTGCCCTTCCTCAGGGGGCTTTTTCTCTGACCTTTTTATAAGTCAGAGAAAGAAAAAATTCACTTTTTCTTATTCTGTACTGCTAAAAGAAAGTCAAAGAAATGGCTGAAATGCGTCGGTCCCAAGCCAGGGGTTAATTTTGAAGCCTAATCAATTAAGCCCAAAGCTCGACGCGTTTCGGCTATTTCTTGGACATTTTAGTAGGGGCAGAACAAAGTAAGCAAAAGTGATTTTCTTTTTGGATTTTTCTTAAAAACGTGTCAGACTTTGGGCTCAATTGATTCTGGATTAACCGCTTTAAAATTACCCCCTGGGTTTGGGGGACAAATACAACCCATAAGGGTTATGCACACCATTGTTATAAATATGTTTTTAGGGATGCTGCAGATGTAACATGGATTAAATCAGATGGCCTTTTGGACGTGTTGTTATCACTTTATGAATAAAGGAAAAAAATTATTTATATACACTATATTACCGAAAGTATTGGGACGCCCAGTACACAAAGCAAGGTCCATAAAGACATGGATGAGCGAGATTGGGGTGGAGGAACTTGACTGGCCTGCACAGAGTCCTGACCTCAACCCGATAGAACACCTTTGGGATGAATTTGAGCGGAGAATGCAAGCCAGTGCCTGACCTCACAAATGCTCTTCTGGAAGAATGGTCAAACACTCCCATAGACACCCTCCTAAACCTTGTGGACAGCCTTCCCAGAAGAGTTGAAGCTGTTATAGCTGCAAAGGATGGACCAACTCAATATTGAACCCTCTGGACTAAGACTGGGATGTCATTAAAGTTCATGTGCGTATAAAGGCAGGCGTCCCAATACTTTTGGTAATATAGTGTGTGTGTGTGTATATATGCAGTATCTCACAAAAGTGAGTACACCCCTCAGTCACGTTTGTGTAAATCTTTTCTTGTATCTTTTCATGTGACAACACTGAAGAAATGACACTTTGCTACAATGTAAATTAGTGAGTGTACAGCTTGTATAACGGTGTAAATTTCCTGTCCCCTCAAAATAACTCGACACACAGCCATTTAATGTCTAAACCGCTGGCAACAAAAGTACAGTGCCTTGCGAAAGTATTCGGCCCCCTTGAACTTTTCATCCTTTTGCCACATTTCAGGCTTCAAACATAAAGATATAAAATTTTAATTTTTTGTGAAGAATCACCAACAAGTGGGACACAATTGTGAAGTGGAACGAAATCTATTGGATTTTTGAAACTTTTTTAACTAAGAAAAAAATGAAAAGTGGGGCGTGCAAAATTATTCGGCCCCCTTGCGTTAATACTTTGTAGAGCCACCTTTTCCTGCGATTACAGCTGCAAGTCGCTTGGGGTATGTCTCTATCAGTTTTACACACCGAGAGACTGAAATTCTTGCCCATTCTTCCTTGCAAAACAGCTCAAGCTCAGTGAGGTTGGATGGAGAGCGTTTGTGAACAGCAGTTTTCAGCTCTTTCCACAGATTCTCGATTGGATTCAGGTCTGGACTTTGACTTGGCCATTCTAACACCTGGATACGTTTATTTGTGAACCATTCCTTTGTAGATTTTGCTGTATGTTTGGGATCATTGTCTTGTTGGAAGATAAATCTCCGTCCCAGTCTCAGGTCTTTTGCAGACTCCAACAGGTTTTCATCCAGAATGGTCCTGTATTTGGCTGCATCCACCTTCCCCTCAATTTTAACCTTCTTCCCTGTCCCTGCTGAAGAAAAGCAGGCCCAAACCATGATGCTGCCACCACCATGTTTGACAGTGGGGATGGTGTGTTGAGGGTGATGAGCTGTGTTGCTTTTACGCCAAACATATCGTTTTGCATTGTGGCCAAAAAGTTCGATTTTGGTTTCATCGGACCAGAGCACCTTCTTCCACATGTTTGGTGTGTCTCCCAGGTGGCTTGTGGCAAACTTTAGACGAGACTTTTTATGGATATCTTTGAGAAATGGCTTTCTTCTTGCCACTCTTCCATAAAGGCCAGATTTGTGCAGTGTACGACTGATTGTTGTCCTGTGGACAGACTCTCCCACCTCAGCTGTAGTTCTCTGCAGTTCATCCAGAGTGATCATGGGCCTCTTGGCTGCATCTCTGATCAGTCTTCTCCTTGTCTGAGCTGAAAGTTTAGAGGGACAGCCAGGACTTGGTAGATTTGCAGTGGTCTGATATTCCTTCCATTTCAAAATGATCGCTTGCACAGTGCTCCTTGGGATGTTTAAAGCTTGGGAAATCTTTTTGTATCCAAATCCGGCTTTAAACTTCTCCACAACAGTATTACGGACCTGCCTGGTGTGTTCCTTGGTCTTCATGATGCTCTCTGCGCTTTCAACAGAACCCTGAGACTATCACAGAGCAGTGCATTTATACAGAGACTTGATTACACACAGGTGGATTCTATCTATTACCATCAGTCATTTAGGACAACATTGGATCATTAAGAGATCCTCGCTGAACTTCTGGAGTGAGTTTGCTGCACTGAAAGTAAAGGGGCCGAATAATTTTGCACGCACCACTTTTCAGTTTTTTATTTGCTAAAAAAGTTTAAAATATCCAATAGATTTCGTTCCACTTCACAATTGTGTCCCACTTGTTGGTGATTCTTCACAAAAAATTAAAATTTTATATCTTTATGTTTGAAGCCTGAAATATGTGGCAAAAGGATGAAAAGTTCAAGGGGGCCGAATACTTTCGCAAGGCACTGAAAGTACACCCCTACGTGAAAATCTCCAAATTGGGCCCAATTAGCCATTTTCCCTCCCCAGTGTCATGTGACTCGTTAGTGTTACAAGGTCTCAGGTGTGAATGGGGAGCAGGTGTGGTAAATTTGGTGTTATCGCTCTCACTCTCTCATACTGGTCATTGGAAGTACAACATGGCACCTCATGGCAAAGAACCCTCTGAGGATCTGAAAAAAAAAATTGTTGCTTTACATAAAGATGGCCGAGGCTATAAGAAGATCACCAAGACCCTGAAACTGAGCTGCAGCACGGGGGCCAAGACCATACAGTGGTATAACAGGACAGGTTCCCCTCAGAACAGGCTTCGCCATGGTCCACCAAAGAAGTTGAGGTCACGTGCTCAGCGTCATATCCAGAGGTTGTCTTTGGAGAAATAGACGTATGAGTGTTGCCAGCATTGCTGCAGAGGGTGAAGAGGTGGGGGGTCAGCCTGTCAGTGCTCAGACCATACGCCGCACACTGCATCAAATTGGTCTGCATGGCTGTCGTCCCAAAAGAAAGCCTCTTCTAAAGATGATGCACAAGAAAGAGCCGCAAACAGTTTGCTGAAGACAAGCAGACTAAGGACATGGATTACTGGAACCCTGTCCTGTGGTCTGATGAGACCAAGATAAACGTATTTGGTGTCAGATGGTGTCAGGCGTGTGTGGCGGCAACCAGGTGAGGAGGACAAAGACACTTAGGGGGTGTACTCACTTTTGTTGCCAGCAGTTTAGACAATAATGGCTGTGTGTTGAGTTATTTTGAGGGGACAGGAAATTTACACTGTTATACAAGCTGTACACTCACTACTTTACATTGTAGCAAAGTGTCATTTCTTCAGTGTTGTCACATGAAAAGATAGAAGAAAAGATTTACGCAAATGTGAGGGGTTTACTTACTTTTGTGATCTCTCTCCTCTTCCTCTTCCTCCTCTCCTCTCTCTCCCCCCTCCCCCCTGTGGCTGTTTGTCCAGAGCAGCGGTGACCCATCAGCTACATCATGGCTCCCAAAGGCTGAGGCATGATGGGACTTGCAGTTCTGCCACAGGTTGAGCACCCATGGACTCAATAGATGATGTTGGACGTCTTCGAGGAAAGGAGACGGGGTTCTATCTGACTTGCTGCAGCTTCTAATGCACATTGTGAGAAGCTTGCAGTGTGCAGAGGAAGCCATTTTTGGTTTATGAATGGGGGGGCGGTCCTGGACAACTGGGCGGGACTGAAGGGAAGGGCGGAGCTTGGCGTTAAGAAAAGTAGAGGTTCCACCATTTGTTCACCCTGGAGAAATCTGCAAACATGAATAATATATGAGGGTGGGATGAGAAAGGGACAGCTCCCTTAAGAGTAGAGGGAGAGATTTAGATGGGGGGGGGGGGGTCGCCATATGATAACCCCCCTCCCCCGGCCAAACGTATAAGTTACTAATCGGGGCTTGCGATCTGCGGCATATGTTGTTGTTGACACTCTGTGGATGCCAGTCCCTGGCCGGCATGTGTCACATATGTGCGCCGCATAGGGACAAGGGGGGGGGGGGCACCGCATGTGGCCAGTCAGGCCTGGGACCCATCAGACAGGACTGAGCAAGATTCTAAGAAATCCTTTGTGGCGGTTCCAGCCCCCCCCCGCTCTCCCTTCCCAGAGAATGAGGCCTTTTCACAAGAGATTACTGCAGCCGCTCAAAACTCTCAGACCGTCGACTGTTAACCAGTTCCTGGCCTGGCCGGGTCCCCCCCTCCGGCGGCCTGCTTGGCCAAAACCAGGCCTGGCGCTTCGCCGCTCACTCGGGGTTAAGAAGACGGGCAAAATCGCCCAAAAAAAAATGTATTGTACATTTGCTCCCCGAAAGTAAAAAAGGAAAAAAAAGAAAAGCACTTCGTAGAATTTTATATATATATATATAAAAAATTTTATTATTCCATTTGGCGTGAAAGACAAAGCGGCCATTTTGTTTGGGAGCCGTTTATCCGGGCGTAAGGTGCCGCGGTGGGAGGGGCCCCCCCCTGTGTAAAGAACGAAGTCTAATTGTCTCAGAGGGCCAATTTTAAAATGCTTCAACCTCTCTTCCTTGCAAAGGGGGTAATGCCCCTAACCTAGTGCCCGACACCCTCCTAGGTTATGCGTCTGTACCTCGCTTACCCGCCCTGATGATGCAGCTCATGAAGGGTGGGAAAATGCCAACTGCGTTTTTTTTATGGGTGCTGACCGCTCGCTTAGGTTAGCCATTGTAAAGATGGAGTATTGGGGCACTCGGAGGTGTACAACAAAGTGTTTGTGATCACCCCCTAAATTATTCTGGGCTTTGTAGAGCTGGCGGGGGCCCCTCTTAAATGCTTGGGGAAGGTATAAAAAAAAAAAAACACACACAAAGGTGACTTCTTTTACTGATACTGAAATGTTGGTTCAGCGTGGACGTATCGTTTTAGGGCGGAGCCGAGAGTCTACTTAGATAGGGCTAAAGGCCCATTCGCTCCATCTCATGATAAATGTACTGGTGCCATGTGGTGTGAGCGGGGCCCTTACGACAACCTATGGCACCGCATGTTACGTTTCTGAACGGCACCCCCCCCCCCCCCCCCCCCAGCGCATCTATCAATGGAACGGATGTGCGTTGCACTATTGCGACCATGGAAGTTCACGTCCATTGGAAGGTGTGTTGAATTAATGGCATTGCATGTAATACGCACCACATAGTGTGAATGGGACCCCAACGTGAACAGCCCACAGCATTGACCGATTTTTGTGTTACCAAAAAACGCTTCCTTAGCTCATCATGGTGAATATTCTGCGCTACGTTCCATGTTGAGCTTCTCCTATTATCAGTCATTATAGGCGGGTACAGGTCTGACAAGGATCACATAGGATGTACAAAACCCGAACATATGGGCCAGAGTCGGCCTGCCGTGTCCTCCAATAGGATAGCTGGACAGGAAGTCGGATGTGAGTGGGAGAATGCCTTCCCTTCATAGCCAGAACTTTATCTCGGCAATATGTTTTCTAATAAACCTCTCTTTACAGTTCTAAGTGGAATATTATTGGTTGGCCTTTTTTTTTTTTTTTTTTTTGGAACATTCAGGCTTATTGGCCCTTCCAGTTGGCCAGGTGTATTGTATCTAAAAAAAAATAATTGGGGGGGGGGGGGGTGTCTAGTGGGTAAGCGTGAGGGAAGGGCGGGGGGTTGTTAGAAAATGCTGACATGGCCTTTAGTTACGATTGAAAACATTGTGGTCCTTGGTATCCTGGTGAACTCTAGGCAACTTTTAAAAATTCATGGACTTCTAAGGATTCTTAATTCTAGTATGACTTTTTTTTTTTTTTTTTTTTATTATTATTATTATTATTATTATTATTTATTTTTTACTTATTTTTTTAGGATTATCCTTTTCCTTTTTTTTTTTTTTTTTTTTTTCTTTTCATTTTAGTAGAAGAACGTGACAAGAAGCAGTGTATATAGGATTTGTACCGCATGGTATATTGCAGATGTTGGGACACAGATGGTACAAAGCTGCATTGTCACATATAGTCATATTGTTGGTCTTCTTTAGAGGTCGACTGATATGGGTTTTTCTCTGGCCAAAGCCGATATTTACAAAATGGGGCGGCCGATGGCCGATTTTTGTGGCCGATTTATTTTAGGCCGATTTTAAAACAAACAAAAAAATACCTCACCCACTCCACTCCTCCCTGCTTGCTCCTGTCACTCTACCACACACTTGATGTCCTCAGTACAGATGGCACTGGTTGGCTTAGGCAGGTGGCACTTGTTTGGAACTGACCTGTGGCACTGGTTGGCACTGATTTGGAATTGGCATGTCCCACTTGTTGGTGGCACTGATCGGCAGTGGCACTGGTTTGGAGCTGGCAGGTGGCACTATTGGCACTGGCAGGTGGCACTGATTGGCGGTGGCACTGGTTTGGAACTGGCAGGTGGCACTGAAAGGTGGCATTGGTTGGCACTGGCAGGTGGCACTGGCAGGTGGCACTAATTGGCACTGGCAGGTGGCACTGGTTTGGAACTGACAGATGGCACTGGCAGGTGTCGCTGGCACGTGGCACTGGCAGGTGTCGCTGACACGTGGCACTGATTGGCAGGTGGCACTGGTTTGGCACTGGCAGGTGGCGGTGGCAGGCACTGGTTTTCGGTTGCACTGGTTGTCACTGGCAGGTGACACAGACAGATAGCACTGGCAGGTTTCACACTGAGCCGAGTGTAACTGTGTGTGAAACTGACAAGTAACAGAGATGAGCTGTCAAAATTGAGCTCAATGTCGGGGGTGGGCGGGACCCAGCAGCTATCAAACACCAGCCAATGATTGGGCTGCTTAAGAAAAGGGGCGGGGCCACATACACATAGCGGCCCGCCCAGATCCCATCCCATTGGCTGGTGTTTGATAGCTGCTGGGTCCCGGCCGGGTCCCGCCCAGCCCCGACATCAAGCTCAATTCTGACAGATCCTCTCTCTCTCTCCCCTCTGTTACATGTCTGTGTCAGTTTCACACACTCAGCGGCTCTGGCAAGCATCAAGAGCCACACTGAGTGTGGAGGAGGAACGGCGGTCAGTGTTAAATATCGGCCTAATTTTGATAATAATTGGTCGATGCTGATTTATCAAAAATGGCCAAATATCGGTCGACCTAGTCTTTTTCATCAAGACGCCATTTTTTTTTTTGTGAGTTTTGTAACGATGCTCCTTCATTCAAGGGGGTGGAAAAACAGGAACAACAAAACATTCACAGTCCAGTAAGTGTGTACGTCTCTTCTGCCATGAAGGTGCGGTAATAAAATATTTATACCTTTTTTTTTTTTTTTTTTTTTTTTTTTTTTAACTTTCAAATATCTGGAAGACTCCATAATGATCTCTAGTGAAATCTTGGGTTCGGAAACTTATTAGCTGATACTGAGGGGCCCATCCCCCTGACGACGTCCTTTGTGAGACGAAACGTGTTTTTTTTTTTTTTTTTTAGGTGACGTCATCACGTCATGCAAGTGATTTGGTTGAGGTGGGACAGATTCAAGGCAGCCAATAGGAATCCTACATAGATCTTCACAGTGCATGTAATAGCCGGTCTGTGTATGTTTTATGCTCAATAAACCTTTCTTTTTTTTTATGCGGTTTTACACTATGGGATTGCTTCCTGCCTTTTATCTCTGAGTGTCATGGTGGCTGTTTGTCCAGAGCAGCAGTGACCCATCAGCTAGCCATATTGCGCATTTTGACCATTTGCTATGATGGACATCTGATAGGCAGCTGATTCCTCTCGACCTTTTTCCTCCCTTTTTTTTTTTTTTTTTTTTTTTTTTTTTTTTTTCTGCCGCCAATACAGCTTTTGGAACCCTGTATCTGGGTAAGAAAGGTACAGAGTCTCTCTCACCTTTTTTTTTTTTTCCACTGGTACATAGGAACTGGTCTGGACACGGGTTTTGCTCCATTATGGGATTGATGGAGGATTCATATTTCTTTTGGATATTATGCTGGTGACCTTAATGGGCAATATTGCACTTGGACATCTTTTCTGGTATTATGGGACTTTTATACTTTTCTTTTTTGAGTTTTTCTGGCCAGTTTTATCAATTTCTGTATAGATGTTGTTGTTTTGTTTTTTTTTTCACTAATCATTTTATGTTTGTTTTGAGGATACATGGTTATTACCTATTATAGTTGAACATGTGGTATAGCGCTGCATTATTGTATACATATTTTTTCTGGGTTTAGTATCGCAAGCTATTTTTTTTTGGTGTCAGCAGCTACGGGTAGAGGGTATACCTAATCGCAGAGATTTTTTTTTATATATTTTTTTCTGTGTTAGCTGATACTGACCTACAGTCATGAAGTGGTCAGAAAGGTTGCCAGCCGAAACGCGTTAGGCTTGTCATGCTTTGAATGCAAGTCGAAGGTTTAATAAAAGAAACATAGAAGATCAGAGACTGACTGCCGACTCCACAAACCAGTTGAATAATTTTAAGGAGCCAAATTTTCAGCCAGTCGGAGGCAGTAACTGTTCGGGTGTTCAAGCAGTTGCTCAATGGCGGCAAAGGAGATTCCTCCATCCGTGCTCTTCAGCGTGGATGGAGGAACCTCCTTAGATTTCTCTTGTGACCGTTTTAATTTGTGATCCCAACTGTCTTTCACCATCAACCTCTTCCCACACTCCTGCATACCTCTATTGGGCTAAATATTGACTAACTGGTCTGCGGGACCATTATTTGGTGCAAATCGTGCAACTTTTGTCACACTTTGGGATTTTCTTAACATTTAGCGCACTGGTCGCATCTTACTTTTCAAACTCCATTTGAACAATTATTTGTAGAGATTTTTTAATTTGGTGAACCATCAATAGTTTATCAATCCCACTGTCTACAGCAGCCTTTCTCAACAAGGGTTCCTCCAGAGGTTGCTATGGGTTCCTTCACCGTTTTCTGCCTCAGGTTATTACTGACACCAATTACATTTTCAGATGTTTGTATGAGTGGCATTCTTCCCATTGACCGCCAATGTGAGGAGGCTACTTCTCCATTGACCGCCAATGTGAGGAGGCTACTTCTCCATTGACCGCCAATGTGAGGAGGCTACTTCTCCATTGACCGCCAATGTGAGGAGGCTACTTCTCCATTGACCGCCAATGTGAGGAGGCTACTTCTCCATTGACCGCCAATGTGAGGAGGCTACTTCTCCATTGACCGCCAATGTGAGGAGGCTACTTCTCCATTGACCGCCAATGTGAGGAGGCTACTTCTCCATTGACCGCCAATGTGAGGAGGCTACTTCTCCATTGACCGCCAATGTGAGGAGGCTACTTCTCCATTGACCGCCAATGTGAGGAGGCTACTTCTCCATTGACTGCCAATGTGAGGAGGCTACTTCTCCATTGACCGCCAATGTGAGGAGGCTACTTCTCCATTGACCGCCAATGTGAGGAGGCTACTTCTCCATTGACCGCCAATGTGAGGAGGCTACTTCTCCATTGACTGCCAATGTGAGGAGGCTACTTCTCCATTGACTGCCAATGTGAGGAGGCTACTTCTCCATTGACCGCCAATGTGAGGAGGCTACTTCTCCGTTGACCCGCCAATGTAAGAAGGCTGCTTCTCTGTTGACCCGCCAATGTAAGAAGGCTGCTTCTCTTCCATTCACCCGCCAATGTAAGGAGGCTGCTTCTCTTCCATTCACCCGTCAATGTAAGGAGGCCGCTTCTCCTCCATTGACCCACCAATGTAAGGAGGCCGCTTCTCCTCCATTGACCCACCAATGTAAGAAGGCCGCTTCTCCTCCATTGACCCGCCAATGTAAGGAGGCCACTTCTCCATTGACCCGCCATTTTAAGGAGGCCACTCCTCCTCCATTGACCCGCCATTGTAAGGAGGCCACTCCTCCTCCATTGACCCGCCATTGTAAGGAGGCCACTCCTCCTCCATTGACCCGCCATTGTAAGGAGGCCACTCCTCCTCCATTGACCCGCCATTGTAAGGAGGCCACTCCTCCTCCATTGACCCGCCATTGTAAGGAGGCCACTCCTCCTCCATTGACCCGCCATTGTAAGGAGGCCACTCCTCCTCCATTGACCCGCCATTGTAAGGAGGCCACTCCTCCTCCATTGACCCGCCAATGCAAGGAGGCCACTTCTCCTCCACTGACCCGCCAATGCAAGGAGGCCACTTCTCCTCCACTGACCCGCCAATGCAAGGAGGCCACTTCTCCTCCACTGACCCGCCAATGCAAGGAGGCCACTTCTCCTCCACTGACCCGCCAATGCAAGGAGGCCACTTCTCCTCCACTGACCCGCCAATGCAAGGAGGCCACTTCTCCTCCATTGACCCGCCAATGTCAGAAAGCCCTTCCGTTTTCATGGCCTGTGCTTCTTTTCTGGCCATTTTTCTAATTCGCTTAAGTTTATTATTACTGCAAAAAATGTGGTCTTATTTCGCAGCCATGGGTGTCAAATATGTGAAGCACTCCACATTCCATATCTTTTATTTTTTATTTTTATATCCACAACTTGATGTTCACACTAATGTCCCATGAGCTGGAGATATAATAATAATAATTATTAGGTGTTCCTCAAGAACCAAAGGGTTCTTCACTGCTAAACTGGTTGAGAGAGGCTGAGCTACAGCATCATCTGGTAGGACATCCAGAAGACGAAGAGCGTTACAAATATTAGGGGCATATCGAGGAGATTGGAAATCCAGAATGGCCTAAATTTAGGGCCACCCCACTTGATGAAACCCCCATGTTCTCTATGATGGCACTTTAGATGAAGGTTGTTCTCTTTCCCATCCGGTAAAACCTCACAGCTGTATAGTCAGTGGAGTGAAAAGTTCCTCAATTGACTAATTTTGTCTCTGGGGGAAATTGCTGTCGGTAAATAAGTTCACAGAACCTCGTTCCTCACCATCGGTGGGACCTCTTTACTCCATACCAGCCTCCGCTCCTCAAGTCTCCCATTTTTTTTTGTCATAAAGTAACTCACAAGTATGGAGCGATTTTCATTTTTTTTTTTTTTTTTTTTATTCTCTTGAATAATAATCAGGTTTTTAAACTTGTGGTTTGTAATTGTAACCTCTCCACAGAGCTGGATGTGTGAGCTACATGTCGAAGATGCAGATGTCCACTGTATAGAACTATGAGCGTGGGAGATTGAAGATAAACCTAGTGCGGCATCAATACAATCTAAATTCTATGTACCGTATATACTCGCGTATAAGCCGACCCGATTCCACAAGCTACAGAGTAGAGAGGATGGCTGAGTGTAATCGGAGACTGGATTGGAGGGGGAAAAATAACTCTCCTCACTCTACACAGTCTCCTAGGGAAACATGCACAACTGTGCTGGGGCAGGGCCCTCTCCTGAAATACTTTTACACAGTCTCCTAGGGAAACATGCACAACTGTGCTGGGGCAGGGCCCTCTCCTGAGATACTTTTACACAGTCTCCTAGGGAAACATGCACAACTGTGCTGGGGCAGGGCCCTCTCCTGAGATACTTTTACACAGTCTCCTAGGGAAACATGCACAACTGTGCTGGGGCAGGGCCCTCTCCTAAAATACTTTTACACGGTTTCCTAGGGAAACATGCACAACTGTGCTGGGGCAGGGCCCTCTCCTGAGATACTTTTGGTGTTGGGATAACCCATTGGAAGTGACCAATGTGGATAGAAGAGAGAGAGAGAGAGAGATAGAGGAGACAGAAATCACAACGGGTGCTTTGGATTAAGACAAGTACACACTACAGAAGAATATGCCTTGTTCATTTTATCATTTCAGAGGTTTACAAACCGGTGGGCTCGGTGGTTTTTGAAGGACCACCCATGGCTCTTAGTTCAATCGATTTCAGCAGGAATTTGAGCCGTCCATGGCCATCTTAAGGGCTTGTTCACACCAGAAAAGACGCTGCACAATAAAGTTTCAACAACAACAAAAAAAAAAAATATGTTTACAGAGTGTTGGCACCTTAACGTTACACACCGGCAGCAATTAGCTGCTGGTGTGCGGAAGTGAAGGTGCCAACACTCTGTAAACTTTTTTTTCCACTAATTTTCGTTGTTGAAACTTTAATAAAATGTCACAAAACAACATTTTATTCGGTTCTGTTGGTTGTGGGCGAGGTGTGATGCAGTAGATTGCGTATCAAGGTATTGCCTGCCATAAGTGGGAACAAGGCTTGTATGTCCTGGATCTGGTGTGAATGGGTCCAGGTTCCCTTTCAGCATGTACAGGCTTTAAGCGTGTTTTTTTTTTTTTTTTTTTTTTTTTTTTTTTTTTTTTTTTTCCATTGCATCCTTTTTTAAGAATGTGTTTTTTTGCTTGTGGAATCCCTACGCAGACGTCTGCCAGCGGCGACATGCAACACTTGGACTTTTCCCACTTGGCGCAATGGGCACTTGATCGGGCCTTCAGGAAAAACCTAAAGACCTGCCTCCTTCTGAAGGATCTCAACGACACTGGATACCAAGCACCTTGAGGCGATTTAGTTCGCATTTGCAGCGCTATACAAGTTACTCACTCAGCCTTTGAAGACCTTTTGTTGGGGCCTCTTAATACCGCGGCGTTGGGCTCTTTTTGGTTGACACCAAACGCATGGACGAGGCAAAAAAGCCTTCTTTTTTTCTTGACTGTTCACACCAACAAAAGTGAGGCAGGAAGTGTTTTATCGCAGCGCGTGTTGGGTTCAAAGAAGGCAACATGTGCAAAAAAAAAAAAAATGTAAGAACCCGCTCTGCACCACAATGCCCCCACCCCCCCCAAAAAAAAAAACCGCAAAGGGCATACAAAAAAAAATCATGGCCGTGCACCTCACCAGCTCACGCAATCGCGTATGATGCACACACTGTCGTGTGAACCCTTCCCTAAGATATGTTTGGGTAGCTGCAGATCGCCGGCAGGGAGCAAACACCAAAAGTGAAAAAAAAAACAAAACACCAAAGGAATGTCGCCTAAATGTTGCCGGTTGAACGCTCGCCCTGAATTGCTATTCTGGGACCAGCCTGCCCTATTTTTAGAAGCGGGCAGGAGTTGGTTTTAAAATTAGCGGTAAAGTGGGGGGGGTAATTTGGGGGACTTTTTTTTTTCTCTCAGACTGCAAGCGGTTGCGGCAATTAGTCGCGGTCCTGTTTACCCCCGCGTCAAACCGACACGCGTTTGGCTGTCTAATTATTTTGTGAGCCCATGAATGCAGGGTTTGAGAGGGCGAGTTTATGAGCCTGATTTTATGAGGGTACAAGGACAAGCCATCAGCACCCCCCCTCATTTTTCCCCTCTACTCTATTAACAGTTGAGGGGGGGGAGAGATTGTGACCACCCTTACAATAAAAACCTCGAGGCTTTTAGTAGGCTATTAAAGCAGACTTCATTTCCTAGAGCGCGGAGACCCTCGTGAGACGGCCAACAATGAGGGTTTTGTTTGCTCTGCGAGAGACCTAGGCTGGGTTCTGGGTAAGGGGAGGGGGTGATAGGAGATTAATAGCACCCCCATGGGCCGGCTCCTCGCATACACCTTTTTTTTATTAACCATTTTCCTTCCAGGTAGGACAAAAAAAAAAAAGCTTTTATTACAGGGGAGGGACTGAGTCAGATTTAGTCTTGCGTCTTAAAAATTGCCTGTAGTTGCACCTATTCCTGAAAAGGAGGGGGGATTATTCTTTTTGATATGGATCAAAAACTTGTTTTGCTTTTTTTGAGGGATGTACCTGAGTGCTGGCAAGACGACATTATAGGACAATGCTAACTCTGTTCTCCCACAATGATGAGATTTCCCTGCAGTAGTTTTGTCTCTGCCCCTCCCACAATGGGGAGATTTCCCTGCAGTAGTTTGTGTCTCTGCCCCTCCCACAATAGTGAGACCCCCCCCCCCCCCCCAGAAGGTTGTGTCTCTGCCCCCCCACAAGTCCATAATGCTATAATCATGATTGATCTTTTTCCATACAGTTTTGGAATTGTCTATGATAAATGATCTTTGCTGACACATGGCTGCCATTACTGGCATCGCTTTACCCCCAACTTTCTATATCCATTCTGTCTGATGTGGACCCGCTTGTGAGTTGTCTCTCGAGTCTGCACCTTGCTTTTGTTCTGGTTTGCCTTTTTATTATATCTGATCTTGTGACATGTACGGTATGTAACTGACCAGGTCTACATAATACAGTCCGAGGGTCAATGGCTAGAAGAACTTTCTCTATAATGACTTTGCATGAACATGGTTGATTGCTTCGACCCGGAATAGATATTTTATACCCTGAGCCTCCATCGCAGATAAACAGAGATTGGGAAAATCTATCCTGAATGGTTAATTTTCTTTACCCAAGATCTGATGTCTTGAGGCAGTCTGGATGACTCCTCTCAAAAGCACTCAGCTGTGATGCAAGCAGTGGGAGGAGCTATGCAAATATCAAAATGCCTCGATGCGTGAATGTCAGTCTGGAGGAGTAGGCATTCCTAGGCATGCTTCATTTACATAGGTAATGCCCACATGTGGTTATCGCCTCCATGATTGAAAGAACTGGAGTCTAGTGAATGAAAGAGATGGGCCAGGAACAGTCCAGATGGGGAGAGAATGGTTAGATGATGTGGTGGGCTCTGACCAGCTTCTAATGCACAGTGTGCAGTGAAATCAGAGTAAACCATTTCACTCCAGGAGATGAGTCGGTACACCTGGAGGATGAAGGTCAGGTTTATGACAGGGCAAGTTTTGGCATTTTAGATACTCTTTAAAGTGATAAGAAGAATGATGATAAATGGTGGGGTGTTTTCCAATCCTCGTTCACATTGCTTGAGTTCCACAGCAACATTTTTCTCAACTCGGCTCCCGATGAAGCCCCACGTGTCCCGAGTTCCGCGTCGCTCCCGATGAAGCCCAATGGTTCCCAAGAGCCGTGTCCCTCCTGATGAAGCCCCATTTGCCCCGAGAGCCATGTCCCTCCCGATGTGTCCCGAGAGCCGTGACACTCCCGATGTAGCCCAATGTGTCCCGAGAGCTGTGTCCCTCCCGATGTAGCCCCATTTGTCCCGAGAGCCGTGTCACTCCTGATGAAGCCCCATTTGCCCCGAGAGCCATGTCCCTCCCGATGAAGCCCCAGGTTTCCAGAGAGCCGTGTCCCTCCTGATGAAGCCCCCATGTATCCCGAGAGCCATTTCGGGTCTGAACTACCCACTTCAAATTTGGATTCCTTTTTAACCCCTTTCTGGTTCATTTCAGTCCTGTTTTTATATACTCCTGTCTGTTTATCTGCTTTTTTATTTTTGTTTTTGATCCCACTCTTATGTGTGCCCTTTTTTGTTATGTTTTTGTATTTCATCTCGTCTCAAGTCATATATTACCTGCATGCGTTCTTCAGGATTTTTTTTTACACTTTCTTTGCTTATAATCCTGTGTATTTATTTGTAGTACCCTAGTTTAAAACTGAAGCCCAGTCATGGAGAAGGGGGAGGCATCAGTGCTCTATGCTAATCAGACGGTGATGCATGTGCTGGTGAAGAACTTGTTGACAGGACGAGAGTGTTGACTTCATAAGTGTTCTGCTGCTCCTTTTTTTGAATCCGATCACATTTCAGCCTATCTTGATGTTGGAAGGTCACTTTTGGCCTTAATGTAAAGTAGAATTCCAGGCTTAACCCTAAAAATGTTCTCTGCCCTCCTAACACCTGTGCTGACTAACCTGTGGAAGAAAAATCTATATACTTATTTTCAGGATTATCTGGTCCAGTCACGTGATCCGGCTCCCCTGTGTCAACCAGAGGCGGCTGCAGGGAAGAAGAGGGAGCGCTGAGAACGGAATGGGGCTATAGGTGACGTCAACGTTCCAAGGCATTCCTAGCCGCTGCAAGGGAAAGGAGAGAGCGCTTAACAACGGTTAGGAATGCCTGGGAGTGGCGACGTCACGCAGGCAACCATGGCCCATCTGTTCTCGGCGCTCTTTTCCCCTGCAGTCGCCGCTGGCTGCCATCGGGGATCACATGACCAGAGGGGAGGGAACTTTTTTAAGACTAGTTAGGTTTTTTTTTTTTTTTTTTTTTTTTTTTAGTTAGGAATTCCACTTTTAAGTTACTTTAAAGCCAAGTAACGTTCCAACATCAAGATAGGCTAAAATGTTGCACCCTGCAAATCACATCTTCTCTATAATAACTTGGAATAATCTTTAGTTATGTGAGTTGTTGTCTTGTATGTTGGTGCTGAATGTTATATTTTTGTAGCTTTAGGACTTGGGCTTCTGTTCTAATTTTCTTTTTCTTTTGTTTTTTTTTCTTTACTGGCCAGGTTGCAAAATCAAGGCGTTGAGGGCCAAAACCAATACATACATCAAGACGCCCGTCCGGGGAGAAGAGCCAGTGTTCATGGTGACCGGACGGCGAGAGGACGTGGCCATGGCAAGACGCGAGATCATTTCCGCGGCAGAACATTTCTCCATGATCAGAGCTTCCCGTAACAAAGCCGGCACTGCCTTCGGCAGCGCCCCGACTCTACCCGGTCAAGTGACTATCCGAGTGCGAGTCCCATACAGAGTGGTGGGTTTGGTGGTCGGACCCAAGGGCGCTACCATTAAACGGATCCAGCAGCAGACCAACACCTACATCATCACGCCAAGCCGCGACAGAGACCCTGTCTTTGAGATCACGGGAGCCCCGGGAAACGTGGAGCGCGCTCGGGAGGAGATTGAGACGCACATCGCGGTACGCACCGGGAAAATCCTCGAGTACAACAACGAGAATGACTTTCTCTCCAGCAGCCCGGACTCCGGCATGGAAAACCGGTACCCGGAAAGCTGGAGGGTGCACGGCACGGCGGGCGGGTGCAAGCCTCTCTCGACTTTCCGGCAGAACAGCCTCGGCTGCATCGGCGACTGCCCGACCGAGCCGGTTTACGAGACACCGAGGCTCAACGATCAAAACGAATTCAACTACGGTTACCTGTTCCCCAACTACAAGCAAGAGGTGTATTACGGTGTGGCCGAAACCGGAGGTCCTATGTGGGGCGGTCAGGAGAACAACAGCTCCACGCCAAATATTTTCACAAAGCAACAGCGTTCCGGGAGTAGCGGTACAATCCAGACCAACTCCACGCAACGGTCTCCGGAATCCGGCCTTTCTAGCTTGCCAAGGAGGAGCCAAGGGGAAGCTCTTCAAGGCTTTACCAAGATCAACGCCACTCGGACCTCTGTTTCGGGAAGCCGGGAGTGCATGGTCTGCTTCGAAAGTGAGGTCACAGCTGCACTTGTTCCCTGTGGACACAACCTCTTCTGCATGGAATGCGCCGTCCGTATCTGCGAGCGCAACGAACCCGAATGCCCCGTTTGCCATGCATCTGCCACTCAGGCTATCAGAATATTTTCTTAAAGAGACGCAGGGAATGGGACTGTGGGTGGGGAAAAAGAGAAGAAAAAAAAGGGTGCAGGACTTTGTGGTGCATAGAGGTCAACAACCCGATTTATTTAAACTTCATCGAAAAATCTTACCGCCAATTAACTTATCAGGAACCTTTTCGATGAGAATGTGGACATGTTTACTGGTTCATGAAAGGGGGTCACCCTTCCCAAAAATCACAACTGTTTTTCTGGGGAGTTTGTACACCCCCAAAAAACTCACTCAGTACCAGATGTACTTTTTTATTTTAATTTTTTTTTTTTTTTTTATAATTATATTATTATTTTTATTTTTTTTATATATTTTTTTTATTTTTTTTTACACGAGAACATTGAATAAAAGCAGGTTTTCCATCAGATGACACATTGTAGTTGTGGATTAAAAAAAAAAACGTTGAGCGTATAATAACAGAGTTGATTAAAGAGGAACAATTTATTTTGATGCAGTCCAAACCTTGAACGTCCCTCGTATTCTGTTGCTGTTTTAGTGGATGACAGACGGGAGGCGCTGTTCTTACGAAGAAAGGAACCACGTGTACCTAAAAAAAAGTAAAGCCTGATCGCTACAAACATTGGGAGTTTTCGTCAGTTCAGCGGTCGCGTGTGTGTTTTTTTTTTTTTTTTTTCTTTTTTTTTTTACTCCCCGCGTGTGCTGTTATTGTTGACCTCTTCGGAAATTTTCTAAAAAAGCGGGCAGCTTTAGCAGAAGGGCTAAATCGAGGATTATTGGACGAAGCGTTTTATGGGCACTCAGGGGTACTTCTAGCCAAGTCCAAAAAAATTTTTTTAGGCATTTGCAGGCCCCTCCCTCCTGCGCCCAGTGATGCCTTTTTTTTTTCTCTCTCTTTTTCTGCCTGACTACAGAAATCTGTTTATCGTTTTTTTTTAACTAGCAAAAAAAAAAGAAAAAAACTGTACGTATCAAACTCTGGGAACCTGCAACATTGAGGACACAACACTTACCTCGCGCTCAACAAAAAATGCAGCTTAATCTATCGTTTTGTAATTTTAACTGTCATTTGCTGATTTTTTTATTTTATCTATTTTTTGACTTTTTTTTTTTTTTTTTTTTTTTTTTTTTGTATTTTCAGATGGAAAAAATAATAATAATCTGCCGGGATTCAATTTTAAGCACCACGAAAAAAAAAATTACAACGAAAATAACACACAGCTATCAGGACTTATGCATGGAGGTCTTGCTTTCTTTTTTTGTAGGAAAATGAAACACAAAAGACATGGGGGGGAGGGAAAAAAATACTGTTGTGTGTTTTTTTTTTTTTTTTTTTACTGTGCACTGAATTTGAGGCACCAAGAATTGCGGTCCTCTTTATCTCAGACAACTGCCGCTGTACCTGCCAGGTGTCCTATGGCCATTTTAGACGAGCAAAAGCAGTCCAAGTTTTTTTTTTTTTTCTATAAGCAGGAGAGCACTGAGGTGATGAAACGGAGGAACACTTCCAATTGTGTCCATAGGACTTTTTTTTTTTTTCCTCCTGAATGCAAAGAAAAAAACAAAGTTATTTTCTTCCTTGGAACTGGACAAGACAGAACATTTTATTGATAATGCAGATACGTTGGACCAAAGTTTCACGTGCTGGGGAAAAAAAACCCACAAATTGTTTTTAGATTGTGCCATGTGTTTAAAACTCCAGCCTTTTGACCACTTTTGCCGTGTTAGGGTCTCCTACTGCTCTTCGGATCAAATTTTTAACGGGACGACAGTCAAAACCAGAGGGGGTTGCGATACAAAAGACTGCGCCCTGTCATATATTGCTCATCTTATCCAATATATATATTTTTATTTTGTTTCATCCCTTCCCAGTTAGATTAGGGTTGGTTTAATCCAAAATGTGGTGCTTCCTGGATGATACCATCCCAATTTTTTTTCAATTTTTTTTTTTTTTTTTTTTTCAATGGGACTAGAACAACACTAGGTCATGGCATTTTCTCGAAAGAAGTTGCAAAACTTTTCCACTTGTGTTCTATGAACTCTAAAATACCATTATTTTATTTTAATTTTTTGGTATCTGAAGATTCCAAAAAATTGTCCTTGTGCCATCATCCAGTGGTGGTGTGTTCCATTTTCAACTCTTCCCTGGCGTGGGGGGGGGGGGGGGGGGGGCTGTTCCTTTTTTATTAAATGTTGGCCTCCTTTCAATACCGCACCTGTGAAAAAAAAAACGCTTCCCATTACTTTGCATCTGATGCATCCGAATGTGAGGGCAAGGGATGTGAAGCTTACCCCCACCCAAGAAATAAATAAAAAAATATACCAATATTCTTTAACATGGATTTTTATGGGAAACAAAGTTCACCCAAATATTTCAAAAAAAAAAAAAGTATACTTTCGACATTTTTTATATATATAATTTTTTTAATGTATGGTTTTAAATGTATGTAGCACTCTTTATAGCTTATTACGGATTAGCAGTATTTTTTTTGTTGTTTTTTTTTTTTTTTTATTTAAATCAAAATGTAGCAGTTTTACTTTTTATTAAAAGGAAAAAAAAAGAAAAAAGGGACCTAATGGAAAAATAATATTTCAGGTCAGTCTCGGTGGGAACTGCTCAGTCAGGTCTCGTAGGACAGGATAGGCTCGAGATGGGACTGTTTTTTTTTTTTTTTTTTTTTTTAATGACTGCATGAGTCTACATTGTCAAAAGAGTTTGGTTGAATTATTTAATTCCGCTCTCAAAGCTTCTAAAGGTCTTTTTTATTTAAAAAAAACAAAAAACAATCAAAAAAAAAAAAGCCTTCAGTGGGAATGTATTTACTGCACTGAAGAGTTTAACAGTTAAAACTTACCAGTCTTACAAGTCTTTTGTAAAGCTTGCTTACTCGTTCATAACCAACTACACCTCCAGGGTTGGTCAACCTTCTTTTACGTTCTTGCATACTCCTTCCAATGGTTGATACATTTCATGAGAGGGAAAAAAGAAAGGAAAAAAAAAAAAGCACTTTTCATAAAAATTTTGGTTCCATGGATATTGGAGGAAGTTTGTGAGATAGTCCAGCAGTTTGCTGCACCTGGGCCCCGTTTTTTCTCTCTCTAGGGTTGTGGTGGTACACCCCTTTTGTGTCGCAGAATGGATAGTCAGACCTTGGGACCTTCAGACGGAAACGGTGTCTTGACCTTTTTCTCTATACTTGCCCAATGTTTTTGGGAGACAAGGGATCCTGTCGTAAAAGTATGTGATGGAAGCGGCTACTTCTTTCATGCCATCTCCACCTTCTTCTCTTTGAGTCGCTGCCCCACAACTAGAAGGATTCTGAGACTGATGGCTAGCCCTCTCACTAAGATCGGCTTGGTAGTGGCCCATTTAGCAGTACTGTACAATTTTGGTATCACATTTTGGTATTTATTTATTTTTATTGAAAAGTGGGTTTTGAGAAAGCCGTTACATTTTTTTGCCACTATCCATATTCTGCTCTTCCACGAAGAGTAACCATTTTTGAGTTGAGGTGAAGCTGCAGCTAAAGGAGACCTTTTTGTAGGTAGAAACAGTGACCATCTACTGGCCTATTTAATTGGTAGAGGAAACTGGCAAAGCTGAACCACATAAACTAGCCTGGTGATCACCATTCTAAAGGGGCTGAGTTCTCAGTGATGTCACCAGTCTCTAAGATTGGATGAGCTACATCCTTGGTGATGTCACCAGTCTCTAATGATTGTATAGGCTACATCCTTGGTGATGTCCCTGGTCTGTAGTGAATGGTTGGCTATATTCTCAGTAATGTCACCGGTCTCTGATTGGATAGGCTACATCCTCTGTGATGTCACTAGTCTCTAATGAATTGATTGGCGACATCACCAAGAATGCAGCCTGTCTCTAATGATTGGATAAGCTACATCCTCTGTGATGTCAACAGTCTCTAATGAATGGATAGACTACATCCTCCGTGATGTCACCAGTTTCTAGTGCATGGATACGCTGCGTTCTTTGTGATGTCACCAATCTCTAATGATTGGATGAGCTACATCCTTCGTGATGTCACCAGTCTCTGATTGAATAGGCTACATTCTTGGCGATGTCACCAATCTCTAATGATTGTATAGGCTACATTCTTGGCGATGTCACCAATCTCTAATGATTGTATAGGCTACATCCTTGGTGATGTCCCCGGTCTGTAGTGAATGAATAGGCTACATTCTCAGTAATGTCACCGGTCTCTGATTGGATAGGCTACATCCTCTGTGATGTCACCAGTCTCTAATGAATGGATAGACTACATCCTCCGTGATGTCACCGGTTTCTAGTGCATGGATAGGCTGCATTCTTTGTGATGTCACCAATCTCTGATTGAATAGGCTACATCCTTGGCGATGTCCCTGGTCTGTAGTGAATGGATGGGCTATATTCTCAGTATTGTCACCGGTCTCTGATTGGATAGGCTACATCCTCGGTGATGTCACTGGTCTCTAATGAATTTATTGGTGACATCACCAAGAATGCAGCCTGTCTCTAATAATTGGATAAGCTACATCCTCTGATGTCACCAGTCTCTAATGAATCGATAGGCTACATCCTCCGTGATGTCACTGGTTTCTACTGCATGGATAGGCTGCATTCTTGGTGATTTCACCAGTCTCTAGTGAATGGATAGGCTGAATACTCAGTGATGTCACCAGTCTCTAGTCAATGGATAACTACAGTATATTATGAGTTGATATCACCTGTCTAAAATATGGGAGCATTATGGGTGATGTCTTTGCTCTCTAGTAAATGGTTAGGCTGCGTTATGAGTAGTGGTGCACCGAAATTAATATTCTGGACCAAAACCGAAAATTGATGATGCACTTGGCCGAAATCCGAAACCAAAATGGACATTTTTGTAAAAAAATATATATTTTTTTTATATATAATTGTATTATATTCGACTTTCTAATAGTTTTTTGAAGCTCTTTTGCGTTTAAAGCTTAAAAAAATTGCATCACTTTTTAAATTCTATGTATGTCTTCACACTGGTCTGTTGCACTTCCGTTGAAATGCATCAAAAGCGCGCCCGTGTTGCGTTTTTTGATGTGGTTTTTCACATGACCTATAAAATCACGGTAAAACCGTGTGCTTTTTCGTGGCCGTTATCGGCACTTTTTTTTTTTTATATCGGCAAAACACCAGTAACCCTATTTTCGGCCAATAAATCGGTGCATCCCTATTTGATAAGTGATACCACTGGATTAAAATGAATGGTTAGGCTGCATTCTGAGATATATCTTTTTGTTTTCTAGTGGACGGATAGACTACATGCTCCGTGATATCACCTGTGTCCAGTGCATGGATAGGCTATGTTCTCAGTGATGTCACCAACCTCCACTGAGGTTGATAGGTTGCATTCTCTGTGGTGTCTGCCGAATTGATAGTCTGCTTTCCCAGTGATTGTCTCAGTGGTCTAGTGAAGAGTGGAGCTGCATTTTCAGTGCTTGTCTTGTTTGGTATTGAATGGATAGACTGTATTCTTTGTGGTATCACCGATCTTTGGTGAACAGATCGGGCTGCTTTCTCAGTGCTGTAATTGCTCTCTAGTGAAAGGATGGGCTGCATACGCGTAGTTCAGTAAATGGATGGATTGAAATTTTTATGTAAAAAAAAAAAAGTTCTGGCCTCTAGTGACTGGTTATGCTTCATCCCTAACGATATTGCTTGTCTCTAGCACATGGATAGGTTGCCTCCTCAGAGACGTCTTTTAGTGAATGGATAGGCTGCATTTTTTCATTTCCATTTCAGAAAACGGCTTTCTCAACAACCACGTAGGCGATGGTTACCCATTTTATACCAACTGTGAACCAAATGAACAGGAATGGTGGGGAAGCTGACTTGAAATGTTGGAGGACACGTAAGGGTCTGCCACCCGTACGCCAGTTGACACTCAAAGTGCCGTAACCTCGTTGCCTGGATTGACTTTCTATGATTATCTTCTTTTTTTTTTTTTCTTGGCGTATGGTGCTTCACCAACGGAGGTTATGTAACCTGTATCAGTCAGCCCAAAGCTTTCTCCATTTTATAAAGTGCACTACAAGCATGACAATTAGGACCTGGTTGTTGTGGGTTACATCACTTTTTCAACAACCCGTTTTCTGAAGCCTTGTGCCACTTTATTTTTTTTATTTTTTTTTGTGCTTTTGTTGTGTCAAAACATTTCAGGATTGTCCTTTTTACGTGTGAATTCAGTTTTGGCTTTTTTTTTTCTTTAAACATACGGCACTTCAAATCGATATGGTTCCCCCCCCCCCAAAAAAAAGGGGTATCTACTGGCATTACATAAATAGAGATATATGTTAAAGGATATAAGCTTCCCTCCTGTGACCGATAGGATTGTGGATACTCAGCTAATCGAAGGGATACTGTATAACTAGATGGGTCGTCATAGCTTGGAAAGAAAGGTTTGGAGACGGACTCCTCCCGGGGTTTTGTTATGTCATCGGGAACCCACCTAAAAAAAGTGATGTAAGGTTTTCCTGGGAAGCACATACGAGAATATGGCTCGTTGTTGGACAGATCTTCAAGTCCAAGGGCCCGAGTGATGCTATTCTCTCCCAGTGACCCAACAAAGGAATCTTGGATTTGGCCTAAAAAAAAAAAAATGTCTCGGCTACTTTGATAGGGGCACTAAAAAAATTACAACATTTGAGTAGACTCATCTTTACACATCTATTGTCACATGGAGCTTAAGGTGTAGGGTTATGGAGGGCTTTACTAGTCTTACCTAAAGGTATATTCCACTTACTAAGCTAACAAAAAAAAAAATGGCTTCATCAAGGATGATGGTTACACCACAGATGATTTGTGTGGACCAATCAGAGATGATTATTAATCGGTAGAGTGCTAGTTATGGGAACCTAGAAGCCATCATGACATTTTAAGGAACCAGGACCTCTGTTTCGCAAAGGTACTGAAAACATAGCCACCATTTTAAAACGTTTTGAAGGCACTTTGGCTATCATAATTAGACCTTTTCGGAATCCGTCCAGTCCTGGTGCCACCACCCCAGTGAAATTAATTGTTGGCTGTTGGGAGACATTTGTGTTTATAGGAATCCTCTTCTAAAATATTAGCGGGGGGGACTGATGGGATTTAGGATGCAGGGGGGGAGAGATTCCCATAAACCCCAACCTAGAGCGGAGAGGGGAAGATATCACCATGAAACCCAAACCTAGGGTGGAGAGGGGAAGATCTCACCATGAAACCCAAGAGGGAGGGGAAGATATCACCATGAAACCCAAACCTAGGGCGGAGAGGGGAAGATATAACCATGAAACCCAAGAGGGAGGGGAAGATATCACCATGAAACCCAAACCTAGGGTCAAGAGAGGGAACATATCACCATGAACTCCAAACCAAGGGTGGAGAAGGGAAGATATCTCCTCAAACCCCAACTTGAGATGGAAAGATACCACCATGAATCCCAACCTAGGGTGGAGAAGGGAAGATATCACCGTGAATCCCAACCTAGGATAGAGGGGAAGATATCACCATGAACCCCAAACCTAGGGTGGAGGAGGGAATATATCTCCCCAAACCTCAAACTCTGTTGGCACGCCAAGATCTAGAGGCTTCCGACAGAGTAGGTGGTCAGTAAGCTTTTTTTGGGGGGGGGGGTCTTCTCTGGATCGTTGGGCGTACCTAAGCTTTACCCGTTCGCGAATACCGTATACGTTCCCTTTTTTTATTTTTATTTTTTTCAGTTCTAGAGGGAATGAGGGTCCATTTCTGAGACCCGCGTCACGTGTGGTCCACCTGGCATTGAAGCACATCTCATCTTTTGTTTTCCGATCCAAGTTTTAGCCATCTCCATATAAGAATGCAATACCCTTTGCTGGACTTAACAATTATAGACACTTAAAAGAAAGAGAGAGATTATAGAACAATATACATAATAAGGCAAAAGCTATACTGTGATATGGTCATCAAAAAATTATATAGATGTTTTATTCTACACAAAGACCAAATTTTGTTTATATTTAAGGAAGCAGTATAAAGATAGTTTTAATTCCCCCCGAAATAATAAAAGCTATTAAAGTAAAAAAAAAAAAAAGTTTTTTTTGTTTGAAGGAGAGTCTATTTCTGACCCATGAGGAGGCCATGACTGTTAATAAGTCTGTAACTATTTCATTTGTAATCAAATAGTAAAATTTAAAAAAAAAAAAGTTAAAAAGTAGAGGCAAAAATAAATGAAACTGCTTAAAAAAAAAATAAAAAATTAGATCATTTCTTTATAATTTAATAATCTATTTTAATAAATGCATTTATTACATGTAAAGGTAAGCAGGACACATGCTCTGAAGAAAAAAAAATACTTTTTATTGGGTAATTTATTAAAATAAAGGATTTTATTTTATGATAAAGTAATCCTTAAGCTTTCGAAAACATAGATATGTAGACAGAAAAGAAAAAAAGACTGAAACTTTTTGTAGCCAGATTTTAAATTTTAAGTATTTTCTTTTTAAAAAAAATAAATAAAGTAAATGTTTTTTTTTTTTTTTTGTTTTTTTTTGTGTGCCGAACATTTTTGCTGTTGATGGAAATTTAGCTATAAATGCCTTGTCTAGTGAGTAATTCACATCATTGTGTTTTAGAGTATTGAACATTTAATGCCTTTTATGCCTAAAAATAAATAAAATAAAAGACGAAAAAAAAAAAAAAGCTTCCCACAATGGTTTCACCGATCGCTGCAAATCAGTGGGTCCCTGGCCCGTCCAACCATTAACGGAGTTTGTTGGACCCACCAGCGTAAGAAATAATAATAAAAAAAGGGGCTTTATTACACCTTGTGCTGTTTTAGTGATGTAAATGCAATATTTTGTAGCTGGGGATTTTAGAAGCTTTTCAAGTGTCTTAGATAGCTCATTGTACGCTTCATTTTTGGGTAGTCCAGCAAAAATTTTGTTGCTTTAACGATTCTAAAATGTCACAGTTTCTGTATTGTTTGGGGGAGGGGTTATTTTTTTATAAATTTTTTTATCTCTTTGTCATAATTATTACCAACCAGTTTTTGTTGTGTTGAGGGGGAAATCACTGTACATTTAGTTTAGTGGATGCAATTTAAAAAAAAAAAAAATTCCCCACCATCTCTGACTTGACTGCAATGTGTTGTGAGGATGGTAAAGGGCTGGATAGTTGTGTCACAAAAGATCTTAACCGATCAAACATTTTCCTTCCTTTCCAGCTGGGTACAAACACTCAGAACTGTCTACTTTTTTCTTATTTTGTATTTTATTTTTTTATTCCTGTTCTAGCAGTCCCTCTAAAGCCAGCTCCCCAAATATTTTTTTTTTTTTTTTTTTAAATCTGATCTAAATTTCTCCAAAACACAACAGATGGCGGGATGGCCATGTGCAATGGGAAAGGCCAGAATCATACCAGATGCCATCTTTCGAGACTCTATTCCCCTAATTAATTATTTAATATTTTTGCACTTAGCTAAAATGCTTGATCATAGAGCCCCCCCCGCCCCCCCCCCCCTTCCCATTGATGATAAGGAGTGAGTTTTATTCACTTTTATTTCATTTTATTTATATATATATATATATATATATATATATAAATAAAAAATGCGCCACAACCTGCGTTTTAAGCAGAAAAAAAAAATAATAAAAATTTGTGTGGCTACAATTTTGGGCTGCACAATGAATGAGGCAAGTTGAGTTTTTAAAGTTTGTCAAACGGGATAAATTTTAACAAGCCACCTTTTTCGAAAAAAAATAAAGGTTTGATTGAGAAGTTTATACTTTTTTTTACCAAAACTTTTCTTCAAATTTTTTATTTTTTTTTAATATTTATTTTTAGAACTTGACCAAAAGATGACATATTGGTATTCCAATTGCACTGGCTTTACTAGCCGTTCTGAAATCTCCTGGCATTTGTTAGTGTGACAGATTTGCCATCCCAAGCTTAAGGGGTGATATATATATAATTTTTTTTTTTTTTTTTGAATGCGGAAGCCGGTGTCCAAACCCTTTTTAGTCAATAGTTGTTAAAATATGTATAGTTTATTTCTTTACATTTTTGCTATTGTGTGAGCTCCGAGAGAGCTAATAGGCTCGTCTTTTTCAACAGTGTATGACCATTTGGATATTCTGCCCTCTGCAGAATTTTATAAAAAAAATTAATATTTTATTAAGATATTTTTTTTTTATTATTTTTTTTTTTTAACATCGTTACCAAAATACTACAGCAAACTTTTTTTATTATTAAATATATTTATACAGTGTAGGAATTATAAAGGTATTTTCTTTGTTTTATTTTTAATCTGATTTTTGTTGCTGTTTGTGACATTGAGCAAAGACAACAGCCCAGCAATAATCTTGTGCACTAAAAGAGAGATTTGCTAGCAATCTTATAGCCAAATGCTGTTTTTATGGGGTTATTCTCAATCCCTATATTATTAAAAGGGTACATATTGCAGAATAAGTCCCAAAAAGAGGGGTTAACATATTGCCTATTGTATTGAAGGACTTACAGTGCCTTGAAAAAAGTATTCACACCCCTTGAAATTTCCCACATGTCATGTTACAACCAAAAAACGTAAATGTATTTTATTGGGATTTTATGTGATAGACCAACACAAAGTGACACATAATTGTGAAGTGGAAGGAAAATGATAAATGATACAAATAAATATGTGAAAGGTGTGTGGGGGGGAGGGGCATTTGTATGGCGCCCCCCGGAGTTAATACTATGTAGAACCCCCTTTCTCTACAAGTCTTTTTGGGGGTGTCTCTACCAGCTTTGCACATCTAGAGAGGGACATTTCTGCCCATTTTTCTTTGTAAAATATCTCAAGCTCTGTCAGATTGGATGGAGAGCGTCTGTGATCAGTAATTTTCAAGTCTTGCCACAGATTCTCAATGGGATTTAGGTCTGGGCTATGACTGGGCCATTCTAACACATGAATAGGCTTTGATCTAAACCATTCCATTGCAGCTCTGGCTGTACTTCAGGGTCGTTGTCCTGCTGGAAGATGAACCTCCCCCGGTCTCAGCCCTTTTTTTTTTTTTTTTTGCTGACTCTAACAGGTTTTCTTCTAAGATTGTCCTGTATTTGGCTCCATCCATCTTCCCATCAACTCTGACCAGCTTCCCTGTCCCTGCTGAAGAAAAGCATCCCCACCACATGAGGCTGCCACCACCATGTTTCACGGTGGGGATGGTGTGTTCAGGGTGATGTGCAGTGTTAGTTTTCCCCACACATAGCGTTTTGCGTTTGGGCCAAAAAAGTGAGATTTTGGTGTCATGTGACCAGATCACCTTCTTCCACATGATTGCTGTGTCCCCCACATGATTGATGTGCCCCCACATGATTGCTGTGTCCCCCACATGATTGCTGTGTACCCCACATGGCTTCTCACAAACTACAAACAGGACTTATGACTTTCTTTCACCAATGTCTTTCTTCTTGTCACTCTTCCATAAAGGGCAGATTTGTGGAGTGGCACGACTAATAGTTGTCCTGTGGACAGATTCTCCCTCCTGAGCTGTGGATCTCTGCAGCTCCTCCAGAGTTACCATGGGCCTCTTGGCTGCTTCTCTGATTAATGCTCTCCTTGCCCGGCATGGTCAGTTTAGGTGGACGGCCATGTCTTGGTAGGTTTGCAGTTGTGCCATACTCTTTCCATTTTCTGATGATGGATTGAACAGAGCTCCGTGAGATGGTCAAAGCTTGGGAGATTTTTTTTATAACCTAACCCTGCTTTATACTTCTCCACAACTTTATCCCTGACCTGTCTGGTGTGTTCCTTGGCCTTCATGATGCTGTTTGTTCACTAAGGTTCTCTAACAAACCTCTGAGGGCTTCACAGAACAACTGTATTTATACTGAGAGTAAACAACACACAGGTGGACTCAGTTTACTAATTAGGTGACTTCTGAAGGCAATTGGTTCCACTAGATTTTAGTTATGGGGTATCAGAGTAAAGGGGGCTGAATACAAATGCCCCCCACACTTTTTCACATATTTTATAAAAAAAAAAAAAAAAAAATTGAAAACCATTCAGCATTTCCCTTCCACTTCACAATTATTTGCCACTTTGTGTTGGTCTATCACATAAAATCCCAATAAAATACATTTACGTTTTTAGTTGTAACATGACAAAATGTGGGCAATTTCAAAGGGTATGAATACTTTTTCAAGTCACTGTATTATTATTATTTTTTTTTTGTGGCTGGTATTTAAAATTAAATGTATGTGGGTATAGCGGGGATACATCTAAATGTAATTTTTCCCTCCTTACCCCTTTAAAGGTCGTGTGTGTGTGTGTTTTTTTTTTTTTTTTTTTGTTTTTTTTTTAATATTTCAAAACCAAAAAAACATTTTTCTTTTTTTTCTGTGTATTCCTCTGCAAAAAAAGTGGGTTATTTAGATTTTACATTTTTTTATTTCACATTTTAGGCAAAAAAAAAAAAATATGGTTCCTAATATAGCACTTAATATGTTCAAAAATAGAGAGAGGACAAGCTGGGGATGTGTATTTGTTCAGACTTGTCCCATAACATTTTGCAAATAGCTTTAACGTTTAGGGCCCAGGAAACACTAAAGCAGTCTGAGCCAAAATACATAAGTGGAAAAAATTAAAAAAAATAAAAATTTAATTTTTAATGAAGCAAGACAAAAGTAAAAAAAAATAAAAAAAACTTTATATAGAGATTACAAATCCGGATGACTATTTAATACTTGTAAGAAATGGGAAGATTTATGACATAGATTAATTGCTGGTATCTTACTACATATTTTTTTTCTTTTTAATCTCTTAATTTTTAGAGGTTGCCAGATTAGATTCTATTAGATTCTGTATCAGCTTGGCTGCATTATTACCCGATCCACCCCCCCTTTTTTTTTTTTTCTTTTACTTGAACAAACCTGAATGAAACTCGTCTTGAGATATATAATCATACTTCATGCACTTTATATTCTTTTTTTTTTTTTCTTTTTGTTTACTTTCAAATACATTTCATGGAAAGTTATATAAATGGGAATAAAAAAAAAAAAAACGAGGGATGGGGGGCTTGGTAATTTTATATACATATAATACACACGGCACTGTTCTTAAAAAATCTTGTTGGAACGAAAAAAAAAAGAGAGACAAGATTAAATAGTCATGTTCTTCCATCCGATTTTTTTTTTTTTTGTTTTCATTTAATTTTGGAAGAAATAAAATGGATTTTTGTTTTAAAAAATGGCATCTGATTTCTCAGTTATCTAAGTGATAGTAAATGATAATTGTTCAGTTATTTGCGGTTTGGTGCTCCGTAAGGCACCCAATTGGTTCCCTTCCGTAGGACTGACACTTGCTTGTATTACGTGTCCTCCTGGTAACTACAGTTCCCCCCCCCCCCCCTTTTTTTTTTAGTTTTCAAGAGAAGTCTATGACCTGTACATTGAATTTTTTTTTTCTCCATTTTTAATAAAATGTTGTACTCCTTCTTTTTTTTTTTAATTATTATTTCTCAAACTCTATCACTGAGGGCTTCCTTTTTTGGGATGTTCAAAAAAAATAAATGCCATCAATGTGTTTTCAGGAATTCGGCCCATTCAAACGGATTCTTCCAATTGACTGCCCATATGTCCATCCTGAAAAGAAAAAAAAAAATAGAAACCCATGAGCCATTTGCAGAAAGTAGATATAGTCCTGTTTTATGGATTTTTTTTTTTTGGTTTAATGCAGATAGTTAAAGCATACATGATGTTGCACAACTTGTAGAAAACAAAGAAGGGAAGGGTTAATGTATTAAATGTGCTGAATTGACATTAAGAACTTAATTTTATTAAAGTATTATTACTTAAAAAAATAATTGCTTCCATCTTTTTCTTGGTTGGGGAGTGGTGGTGGTGGGGGGGTTGTTGTATGAAAAACTTTAGCAGGTGATGGTGCCACAATGCACCTCAAACATGTAGTCACCTGAGAAGAACCTGGGAGAACGAAGATTTGCAGTCCAAGGACCACGGCTATTCAACGGGCTACCCATCAACATCCGCATGGAAGAAAACCATCGGGCCTTCAGGAAAAAACTTAAGACCCACCTCTTCTGAAGGATCAGCACGACACTGCACGGAAATAAGCACCTTGAGGCGATTTAGTTCGCATTTGCAGCGCTATACAAGTTTATTCACTCACTCACCACTAATCGTATATGGCCATACGTTCATGGGCATCAAACTGGGGTTGAGTCTAAACCCATTCCGTGACACCCCAAAACTTTGTAGTCACATGACCATCACTTCTACTATATGGCCAAACTCTCATGGGCATCAAACTATGGTTGAGTCTAAACCAGGTTTTTATGCCAATTGTTTGATTTGAGTACCAGTGACTCCCCAAATCTATCATATGTAATTAAAGTTGGGACTTTGAGGGTTTTTTCGTTGGTATTGTATCCAAACATACATGGACATCTCCTCTGAATGATTGTGGTCAAGTGTTCCCAGTGAGGGAACTTCTAATGCTACAGCAAAAACATTGTACACTTCCAACCTTGTGGTGGCAGTTAGGGGAAGACTTTTCCGACTTCGATCCTGTCTACAATGCCAACTCCAAAAAATACCTGAATTGGCCAGTTTGGTGTGGGGAAAACTCAAGAGGCCTGACCCCAACCCCACTGAGCATCTCTGGTGTGAATTAAATGGACGATTGTCTTACCCGCCATTAGTACCTGACCTCACAAATTCCCACATACTCCAAAAGCTTGTGGAACACCTTCACACAAGTGTACAGACTGTTATAGCTTCAAAGCGGAGATCAACTTTAAAAAAAAATAACCATAGTTTTGGAATGTGATTTCCAACAAGCTGACGTAGGTGTGATGGTCAGGTTTTTACAAACCTTCGGCAATATGGTGTATCACAAGGAGACCTAGTATTCATTGTACTCCACTTTGGAAGCTCATCATTGTATGAACCGTATGCCTGTCTAGGTCACCCTGGAACTGAGAGATATAGTTTGGTTCTTGGGTATGCAACCACTAGGCCTCAGAATCCCAGATTTTTGTGTGCCAAAATTTCCAAGATTTCACTTTGCAATGTTTTATGTTGAGGAACACATTTTTATGAAACCTCAAAACTTGGTATACCAGAAACCAGGCCACCCATCTTTGGTGCCCCAACATAAACATCTACTCCTTGGTAAGAACTCACAAACTTTGTATGTTCTCTGAAGATCTGGCATATAGAATTTATAGCTATGAATTCGATATGGTCTCACCAGTAATGTGTATATAGACATTCTGAGGTCTGTTTAGGGTATCAGTGTAGGACTGATCCCTAGACTCACAAGATTTCACCAGTGATGTGTATACAGTATATATGTAATGCTACCGTCTCTGAATTAGAAGATCCACCATAAAGAGGTGATCACCTATGTCAACCTCTGGAGGAAACCTAGGGAACCATCTTGGAATTAGAAAATCCACTATAAAGAGCTGCTCACTATACCCTATGTCAGTCTTTTAGTCAAGTGGGTTTGGTGATTGTTTGTTTATTTTAGACGTAGAAATTGACCATTGTTCAAGGAACCCCTAGCAACCTCTTTTAGGAATCCTAGGGAACCGTCTCTGAATTAGAAGATCCACCATAAAGAGCTGATCACTATGTCCACCTTTCTCAACCCTTTCAATGGAGTGGTGTCAGTGATTGATTTGAGAGGCAGAAATTGACCATTGTTCTAGGAACCCCTAGCAACCTCCTGAAGCAACCGTAGGGTTCCATGGAATTATCTCGGAATTAGAAGATTCATTATAATGAGCTAATCACTATACCCTATGTCAGCCTTTCTCAACCATTTTAACAGTGGTGTCAGTGGACATAAAATGTCTACACACCCCTGTTAAAATGTCAGATTCCCGTGCTGTAAGACAAAGATGCATAATTTCAGAACTTTCTCCACCTTTTTAATGTGACTCATAAACTACAACTCAATCGAAAAAACAAATTGAAATCTTTGGGGAAATAAAATAATGTGGTTGCGTAAGTGTGCACACCCTCTGGGGATGTAGCTGTGTTCAGAATTAAGCAATCACACTTAAACTCATGTTAAATAGGAGTCAGTACACACCTGCCATCATTTAAAGTGCCTCTGATTAACCTCAAATAAAGTTCAGCTGTTCTAGTAGGTCTTTCCTGACATTTTCTTAGTCGCATCCTACAGCAATAGCCATGGTTCGCACAGAGCTTCCAAAGCATCAAAGGGATCTCATTGTTAAAAGGTATCAGTCAGGATAAGGGTACAAAAGAATTTCCAAGGCATTAGATATACCATGGAACACAGTGAAGACAGTCATCAAGTGGAGAAAATATGGTGCAAGAGTATCAACAATCTCCCGTATTCTTCATATGTCTGGGCTATGGGGTAGAGTTACCAAGAAAATCATCCAAGCCCGGCTAAATTTTGCAAAAGCACATCCGAAGTTTTCCATGTGGGGAAAATGTGTTAGTCTGATGAAACCAAGGTTGAACTTTTTTGCCGTAATTCCAAAAGATATGTTTGGCACAAAAACAACACTGCACAGCAACAAAAGAACACCATACCCACCGTGAAGCATGGTGGTGGCAGCATTATACTTCAGGGCTGTTTTTCTTCAGCTGGAACAGGGCCCTTAGTCAAGGTAGAGGGAATTATGAACCATTCCAAATACCAGTCAATATTGGCACAAAAACCTTGGGACTTCTGCTAGAAAGCTGAACATGATGAGGAACTTCATCTTTCAGCATGACAACGACCCAAAGCGTACATCCAAATCAACAAAGGAATGGCTTCACCAGAAGATTAAAGTTTTGGAATTGCCCAGCCAGAGCCCAGACCTGAATCCCATTGAAGATCTGCGGGGTGATCTGAAGAGGGCTGTGCACAGGAGATGTCCTCACAATCTGACAGATTTGGAGTGTTTTTGCAAAGAAGAGTGGGCAGGTATTGCCAAGTCAAGATACGCTGATAGACTCATACCCAAAAAGACTGAGTGCTGTAATAAAATCAAAAGGTGCTTCAACAAAGTATTTGTTAAAGGTTGTGCACACTTATGTAACCATATTATTTTAGAGTTTTATTTTTACTTCCTCCACCTAAAAGGTTTCAGTTTGTTGTACAGTTTATGGGTCACATTAACCACTTCCCATCCGGGCCAATTCTGGCACTTCGCTCCTACGTGTAAAAATCATAATTTTTTTTTTTCTAAACCGTTTTTATGAATAAAAAAAAAAAAAACAGTAAAGTTAGCCTAATTTCTTTGTATAATGTGAAAGATGACGTTACGCCGAGTAAATAGATACCTAACATGTCACACTTTCAATATTGCGCACACTCGTAGAATGGCGCCAAACTTTGATACTTAAAAATCCCAATAGGCGACGCTTTAATTTTTTTTTTTTACGAGTTATAGAGGAAGTCTTGGGCTAGAATTCTTGCTCTACCTCACGTGTGATTTGAAAACCATTTACATATGTGGGTGCGACTTACATATGTGTTCGCTTCTGTGCGCGAGCACGCGGGGACAGGGGGGGCGCTTTAATTTATTTTTATACTTTATTTTACTTTTTTTATTTTTACACTTTCTCTTAAAAAAATAAAATAAAAAAAAAAAACTTTTTTGGGGGGAATAATTTTATTCCTATTACAAGGAATGTAAACATCCCTTGTAATAGGAATAGTATGTGTCAGGTCCTCTTTATGCTGAGATCTGGGGTCTATAAGACCCCAGATCTCCCCTTCAGGCTGGAAAGACCAAGATAAAAATAAAATAAAAACTGTCTCTGCCTTTCCAGCTGAGTCCCCGGCATTGTTTTATATCCGCCGGCCTGGAAGTGACTTCATAACGTCGTGGCTGGGCCTCCGAGGATCATAGAAATGACTGGGGACCATCTAGTCAACAGAAACCTCTATGGCAGGGGTCTCAAACTGGTGGCCCTCCAGCTGTTGCGGAACTACAATTCCCATGAGGCATTGCAAGGCTAAACAGTTACAAGCATGACTCCCATAGGCAGAGGCATGATGGGACTTGTAGTTCCGCAACAGCTGGAGGGCCGCAGGTTTTAGATCCCTGCTCTATGGCTAACTTCCGGCGGTGACCGTTCATTCTCCGGCTTGCCGATCGCACAGGTGAGACCGGAGAAGCACCGGAGGGGGTTCGTCACCTCCCGCCACCTGCAAGATCGATCAAGCAGCTGAACTGCCGCTATGATTTTTTTTTTACAGTGCATAGAATTGCCGGCGATAAAAAAAAATGATATCTGGATGATGCCTGTAGTTGCAGGAATCATCTCGATATCCCCAATGAAAGTCAATGACGTCATATGACAAACTGCCGGCGTAAAGTGGTTAAAGGTGGAAAAAATTCTGAAATTAATTTATCTTTGTCTAATTTTTTTACATCACAGAAACCTGACATTTTGCCATCCGGGGTGTGTAGACTTTTTATATCCACTGTATATGAGAGGTAGAAAGTGACCATTGTTCAACTCTTTGTCGTCACTTTAACCAGTCTATCATTTTTATTCAGGAGTCTGCACCCCCCCCCTTTTTCTTGCCCTTCTTCTTTCTTTCTTTTTCTTCCCCTTCTCTCTCTTTTTTTTTTTATTTTTCTTCCCCTTCTCTTTTTTAATTTTTCTTCCCCTTCTCTTCTTTATTTTTTGTTTTCTTCCTCTTCTCTACTCTTTTTCTTTTTTCTTCCCCTTCGCTTCTTTTTTTTTTTATTTTTATTATTTTATCTTTTTTTCTTCTTCCCCTTCTCTTTTTTTTTTCTTCCCCTTCTCTTTTTTTTTTCTTCCCCTTCTCTTTATTTTTCTTCGTTTTCTTCCCCTTCTTTTCTCTTCCCCTTCTCTTTATTTTTCTTCGTTTTCTTCCCCTTCTTTTCTCTTTCTTTTTTCTTCCCCTTCTCTTCTTCGTTTTCTTCCTCTTCTCTTCTTCTTTTTTCTTCCCCTTCTCTATTTTTTTTTTAATTTTATCTTTTTTTCTTCCCCCTTTTTTTTTGTCATGTAAGTTGGGTTTCACAAGACACATTATTTGACTAGACTGCCTTAGCTCCCTCTATGCAGGGCCCTTTGGGGGGGGGGGGGGACGGACGCGCGCGCAGTTGCCTGCTGTCCCTCACCAGAGGCCCAATGCCGTACAGACTACGATCTGTCTGATGAACACACACACACACACACACACACACACACACACACTACACTACACTACACTACAACTCTACTTTTTTTTCGATGGTACAGGGGTGAATTTTGGACCTTGCCTGTCCCATTCCTATACTCTTGGTACCCTTAATAGTTTTGTGATGCAATATTAGATCTGCTCCCTGTATTGCAAATTTAGTATGCACCGCTATGCCTTGTGATGCACCTTACCTCTTTATACTTTGCACATTGTACAACTGTTATGTATGTTATAAAACCCTCAATAAATACCACAGAAACAGAAAGTGACCATTGTTCAAGGAACCCCTAGCGACCTCTGGAGAAACCCCAGGGTTCCATAGAACCCAAGTTGAGAAAGGCGGAGCTATGTGTACACAGTGTGTTTCTGACACATTCAATGTATAACAACATCTTACACTTTAGAAAATGATGGGTTACACATAAAAAATAAATCTATATAGTCTATGTATAAGATAGGGCCAGAAGTATGTAGACCTCTCCCTATTCTCCAAATGATGAAGTTTAGGCCTTTACACTGAAGGGTACTGTTAATACATTAGCTTGCTAAGATATTTTAGACAATTGTATGCCTCGAACCTTGTGCTCATCTAACATGACTGTGCTCCCTAAAGACATGGTTTGACCAGTTTTGTGTGGAGGAACTTGAGTGTCCAGCAGGTAGACCTGATCTCACCCCCTACTGAACTGAACACCTTTGGGATGAAATGGATCACAGATTGTGAAAGAGGGATTCTTGTCTCAACTTACCTGACCCCATGAGTGTTCTGAATCGCCACAAATTCCCACATACTTCAAGATCTCATGTAAAGCCTTCCTAGAAGAGTGGAGGCTGCTATAACCGTAAAGGTGGCTGGGGAAACTCCAAGTTGGTGGTTTTAAAACGCTGAGAAAGGGGTGATGGACCACAAACCTTTGGCTATATAGCGCACAAATGTTAAGGCAGGGGTACCTACCCTTTTGAAGAACAAGGGCCACTTAAGCGACAATGAGCGTAGCGGGCAGATGACAGGTCCGTGTCCACACTGCATATGCAGAGCAGACATGGACACAGTGGGCTCTACTCTATGGGCCATTAAGAACAAGGATAGTTTAGGACAGCCGCCCTCCAATCCAACAAAGCTTTATTCAAAGTAGATAAAAACAGGCACTACATATCACAGCAACGAACCTTAGGACAGCTGATGCGTTTCACACTTATTTAGTGCTTACTCATAGCTACTACTCTATGGGCCCTCTGATCCTATCTGCCCAGACGGAAGGGAACGGTTCCCCTTCTGTATTCTTTTTAGCGGTTTGGATTGGAGGTAGGCGGGTGTGCATCTGCAGCTCCATAGAGGGGAATGGAGGGAAACCCTGAAAAACAGACAGGCGGACCAATCGGGTGAAAGGGGCTTTAGGCTGCTTTCGCACTGATGCGTTGCGGTTTACCTGCACCACGGGTGCAGTGCATTGTTTCTTTCCTGCAGGTTAGCTGTTCTTTGCCATAGACTCCTATTATATCCTGCAGGTGTGGTGCACATTTAGAAAGCACACCAAACCCACAGGTAATACCAGAAGTCTATGGCTCGGTGCAGGTGCAGGGCCGTCTTTAATATTGATTGGACCCTGGATAAAAAAATTCTTGGCCCCCTCCCACCCTCTGTGCAGTTTCGCTCTCCAGCTGCTCTGAGACATACAATAAATAGCAGCTAGACTCAAAATCGAATTACTGAATCAGATCAGGCAGCGATTGGTTGCCAGAGGTTACAGTGTATCATTACCGCTCCCTGACTGGTTGCTTGAGGTTACAGCACACATTACGGCTCACTGATTAGTTGTTAGAGGTTACAGCACATGATTTCTGCTTGTTGATTGGTTGCTAGAGATTACTATACATCAATACTGCTCACTGATTGGTTGCTAGAGGTTACAGCACATCATCTCCTCACTGCCTGCACACTATGGACTGGGGAGGTGAGAGGACCCATTAATAGACAGAAAACTTCTAGGACTCCTGGGATCATTGGGGGAGGGGGGGTGTGATTAATGGCAATGCTGATTTTTTTTTTTTTTTACCGACTACCAATATAAAGAGGAGTTTCAACACTGGCCACCAATGTATTAGGTATTTACACTGACCATTAATGTAATTGGGATTTACACTGACCACTAAGGTAATAGAAGTGTAGCGGGGTCCTCAATTTAGTGGGGTACACTTGGGGAGTAGTGTGACCCAAGTGTGTAATTATGTTAGGGTTCAGACCCCTTTTTCTTATTCGTGGAGGATTGGGTGGTGTAATATTCTCTTCGACCAGTAGGTGTCAGTGTACCTACTGGCTCGGGGTAGAATCACTACCGCAGTGCTACCCTTCTTTGTCGCTTCCTGAAAATGGTACGGCCGGGGCGGGGAACCCGCCGTGGTGTCGACGGGAGGAGATAAAAGGGGGAGACGCCCTCGCCACGAGGTCTTTCTTCGGGGATCATCTCTTCACGCACCCAGGCACCTTTAGCCTGGGTGCGGGCGGTTCAAGGTTCCGCTCAGGCGCCCTAGGCCTGGCCGGGACGAAGATGGAGTCCATCCCAGGCACCTTCAGCCTGGGGTGAGGTACTATTGAGGAGGCCTGGGACCCGGTGACTCCAACTGGGTCCCGCGAGGGTGGAGTTGCTCCAGGGCGCCCCTTGCGAGGGGACCCGCATCTGAGGTGAGGAGGCTGGGGAGGTCACTCGTTCGAAGACCCGGTGTAGTGTCAACCCGGTGACGGATGGGCCTACAGAAACTCCCTTGGATAACATCTTCCCCTGATAGAGGCCCGCAGCGCAACGGAGGTATTCATGTCGAGACTCCTACAACCCTTGGTCATAGCATAGGGGGTGTAGGGACCCAGATCAGTATAGTGCCTCGACCTGCTCATTCCACCGTATTATGCCATCGCATTGCCCTGTAACTGAAGATACGAAATAAATCTAACCGTTGGACTGTGATCGGTGTATGGACTCTGTTAATGGGAGCAAAGGGTGGTTTGGTGGTTTCTGCACGACAGACTCGGTACATGTTCAGGACACCGGCCCGAGGAAACATTAGGTATTGGCCTTCACCTCGCCCGCAAGTAGTGGGAAGGACATGGGCCGTAGCGCACCTCACCCCTGTCGCGTGACATACCCCTAGGCTAAAGAAGACGGGGTGTGGGGGAGGCCGCTACACATGGGGGCTCGTCCGGGATTGTCGTGTGTCTTGGCGATGGAACTGAGAGCGTCTGTGTTTGAACTTTGCTGCCCGGAGGAGTTCCGAGCGGGTCGGCCATGTGATTGGCCAGAGTGCATCCCTGCTCGGAGTTGTGGACATGACCCTAAGTCGGGAAAGGCCCACGCAGAGGAGCGTAGAAAGGGAAAGGTCCAGCCGTGTGAAGTACTACATGTGGGGACTGTTAATGCACTGCGCCACAAGGCACCCCATGACTGTACAATTCGTGGGCGGAGGCTGGCGGAAGCCCGCGAAAACGTACAAGTTGTGGGAGGAGTCTGGCCACGTGTGGAGATACACGTGGAGACTCCGACGCGTGGTCAGCGCGTGATGGAACAGCAAGTGGTCGGGATGGCCTCAAGCTCCCCGTGGATACCGGTACCTTACCCCACGAAGATGACTGCATTTGCTGCTCCCCTGACAGACACGGGGATAAGACTTAGGCCCCGAGGACAGTTGGCTCTGTATTCATGCAGAGACACGGAGGCTCTCGGTGTGATCTGTCCCGGATGCTCGGGACTGGTGGTCCAACTAAAGCCATTCGGGCGATGTGAGGCCTGCAAGGAGTTCCTTTTTGAGGTTGAACCATACACGGAAAGGCCCCGAGCCCTACGCCTCAATTGCATCACAGGAACCGCCACTCCGGAGGGAGAGATCCAGGCCTCTGCGGAGGTCCCTGTACACGCTGACCAGGGCGAAGTGACTGCCCAACCAGAGATTGAGAGAGAAAAATCCGAAGACACTGCTTCGGTCACCACAGACTCCCTGCTGCCACCCCCGAAGAGGAAGATAGGCCTGGTGCAGGCCTCCTGTGGTCGTGGTCGAGCTTCACCCCGCCGCTTGCCTGGCCTGGATGGCGCCGGTAGAGAAGAGAGTCCCGGACATCCCAGTTCTTCAGTAGGTCCAGGTGAGCTAGGGGCTGGGACTGCGGTGTTGGTTGGAGGTGTCGGGAGTTCACAGCCGGTGGAGCACGAAAGGGAGGGTAGCCTTCCGTCTACTAGAGACTACCTTCCCGCCGAGATGTATGACACCTCCGACCTAGAGTCATTGTCAGACTGTGGGGATGACGGGGAAATAGACGAGCTGTTTCAACGGAAGGGCTGGGACAGACGCCCGCTACCTGTGCTGAGTAAACCACAGGATTCCCCCATGTCCATAGAAGATAATACGCTCCGGGCGCAGACCCCGGAGTTCCAGAGGAAATCTAACCCTTCGACCAACTTTCCTCACTCAACTACATCATACGCTTTGATGGTGAGGACGCAGCGTGCTTCGTTGCGGGCACCAAAGACCAAGCAACCTGAGATGGTGAAGGTACCTCGGCACCCGGAGGCCATCGTACAGCCAGGAGAAGGTGAGCGAGATGTGATGCCGCCTCTAGCCAGATTGCAGAGACTTTTCTCCCAGAGAGTCGCCCGTGAATATGGGTGGGAGTACCCCTACTTGCCCCGGGACTTATTGTATGAAGTTGAGGTCCTGCGACCAAGGTGGTATGACGAGTTTGTATGGGAAAAGCTTAAAGTACCCCATGCCAGGCGATACCTGTCATGTTCGCCGCCTGTGTCTAAAAAGTTCAAGGATTGCAGAGCTGATTGGAGACTTGGGCGCCATATTCATGCTGATAAGGTGCTCATCTGTAGGAAAGAAGGAGAGGATGTCGAGTACTCAGTGGAAGTGTTTGACGGGCACCTGAAGCCTCTGTTTCTGCCGGATCCAAGGTTCTACTTATAGGAGGAGTGAGCTCCTATCTTGTTGCTGTTGAAACTTTCTGGATGAGACTTTCCCAGGCGCCTAGAACTGTGCCCTACTTTTGTTTTGATTTGGGCTTTTCTTTTACTCACTGGAGACTTGGGAGCTGTTGTGTTTTTTTTCTCCCTTTTCTTCATGTGCCAAAGGCAGAGACTTTTGGGGTAGAGTCAGAGTAGGAAAGCAGGAAGAAAGAAGATCTCACCAAGTGTCATTACCGCGGCTCTGTCACCAGGTGGCAGTGTTGCGCAACGAATGTTTGAAAATTTTACATATGCATTACTTACTTATTGGAGTGAGCGGGTCTCTCGGCTGACGGACCCACTCATGCCAAGTTAACACAGAGTGTTAGGATGTTTTTTCTTTTTGTTGTTTCCCTTCTGCAGGAGATTCATCGGTCAAGACTACTGAGAGTGGGGTGGTTCTTAGACAGCGATGGGAGGGATTGTACATGTGCACAGAACAAATGTTTATCGTTTTATATTTCCCCTTTTCCTTTTGAGCAGGTCTTGGCACATTTAGTATCCAGAAATTTGAGGGATAGCCTCTGGGGCCCACTTCATGTCACCACTCTTTGGGAGACATGGGTGTGCACCTGACGCTGGGGACCAGCGTCAAATCACAGGGGGGAGTGTGTAGCGGGGTCCTCAATTTAGTGGGGTACACTTGGGGAGTAGTGTGACCCAAGTGTGTAATTATGTTAGGGTTCAGACCCCTTTTTCTTATTCGTGGAGGATTGGGTGGTGTAATATTCTCTTCGACCAGTAGGTGTCAGTGTACCTACTGGCTCGGGGTAGAATCACTACCGCAGTGCTACCCTTCTTTGTCGCTTCCTGGAGATGGTACGGCTGGGGCGGGGAACCCGCCGTGGTGTCGACGGGAGGAGATAAAAGGGGGAGACGCCCTCGCCACGAGGTCTTTCTTCGGGGATCATCTCTTCACGCACCCAGGCACCCTTAGCCTGGGTGCGGGCGGTTCAAGGTTCCGGCTCAGGCGCCCTAGGCCTGGCCGGGATGAAGATGGAGTCCATCCCAGGCACCTTCAGCCTGGGGTGAGGTACTATTGAGGAGGCCTGGGACCCGGTGACTCCGACTGGGTCCCGCGAGGGTGGAGTTGCTCCAGGGCGCCCCTTGCGAGGGGACCCGCATCTGAGGTGAGGAGGCTGGGGAGGTCACTCGTTCGAAGACCCGGTGTAGTGTCAACCCGGTGACGGATGGGCCTACAGTAACTCCCTTGGAGGACATCTTCCCCTGATAGAGGCCCGCAGCGCAACGGAGGTATTCATGTCGAGACTCCTACAACCCTTGGTCATAGCATAGGGGGTGTAGGGACCCAGATCAGTATAGTGCCTCGACCTGCTCATTCCACCGTATTATGCCATTGCATTGCCCTGTAACTGAAGATATGAAATAAATCTAACCGTTGGACTGTGATCGGTGTATGGACTCTGTTAATGGGAGCAAAGGGTGGTTTGGTGGTTTCTGCACGACAGACTCGGTACATGTTCAGGACACCGGCCCGAGGAAACATTAGGTATTGGCCTTCACCTCGCCCGCAAGTAGTGGGGAGGACATGGGCCATAGCGCACCTCACCCCTGTCGCGTGACATACCCCTAGGCTAAAGAAGACGGGGTGTGGGGGAGGCCGCTACAGAAGCATTCACAGTAACCACATATGTAAGGAGGGATTTACACTGACCACCAATGTAATAGAGCCATTCACAGTAACCACCAATGTAAGGAGGAATTTACACTGACCACTAATGTAATGGGGATTTACACTGACCACTAAGGTAATAGAAGCATTCACAGTAACCACCAATGTAAGGAGGAATTTACACTGACCACCAATGTAAGGGGGGCATTCACACTGGCCACTAATGTAATAGAGCCATTCACAGTAACCACCAATGTAAGGAGGAATTTACACTGACCACCAATGTAAGGGGGACATTCACACTGGCCACTAGTGTGAATGAAAGGATTCTACACCAAGCACCAATGTAATGAGAAGACTTACACTGACCACCAATGTAACTGAAACATTTAGCCTGCGTTCACATTTGTGTGTGTCGGGAACGCATGCAAAATCGCTTTCCTGACACCACAGAATTGTGTTGCCCTTTAGCAGATACAGTACACAGCAGTGGCATTAATTGTTAACGACACCCTCACGCATCTGCTGACATGTGCCTTGGCACCGTGTGATTTTAAAAAAGGATTTGGGTCTTTCTTCCCGCATTTGTAGCGCATAGAGCAGCCCATTGAAATGAATGGGCTGCCCTACACGTGACCTTCATCTTTATCCACCCTGTCAGTACACCTTTGCATCCTAAAACCCCTGTTAATCTCTGCACCCCAAACCTCCCCCACCCTCTCCACACTCCCCCTCCCCTTTAACGCTACCCGCCTCCTCTGCTCTTCTTTGCACCCACCTTCCTTAGCTCCATACATCCCCTCCTTGCTCACCTGTGCACCCCAAACTGTAATTCCTTCTCTGCCTACCTCTACACTACCCCCCCCCCCCCCCACTAATTTGCTTACCTTTGCAGAACAGGCTGATGATAGGTTGAACACAGTTGTAGGCAGGACTTTCAAGCATGCCCCTTTATCTCCCCAGTGGGCAGCATTCAGTATAGTTGATGGTGGATATGACCTTAGGGGGCATGATATACATATGAATACCGCCTCTATTTACATATGAATGCTGCCTGTCACACGTTAATGCTGCCGCTATTTACATATCAATGCCAGTATTTACATGTAAACACAGGGTCTGCAGGTGAGTCATCTGTACGCAACAATAGGGCAGAGCTGGGCAGCATTAGTAACAGACCTTCACACTGAGATATCGGGACACAGCACAGGACTAAAACCTCCAGGGATGAGGGAATTTAAACTGGGATAGTTGGCAAGTATGAGGCAGCTGCTTTGGGCCCCACAACAATTACAGGGCCCAGGGCAGCTGCCCCTTTTGCCCTGCCTTAAAGACAGCCCTCCACCTGTGGTGCGCCTGCGGATCAGTTTGAAAGCAGCCCAGTAACCACTGCAGAAGAGATATGCCCATATACTGTATACACTGTGATTTTAGAATATAAACTGAAGTTTAATAACAATCTTCCACTCAGGAATCTCCCTTGCTACAGAAATTGTCGGCTGTTGCTGTGCAATTGGTATCACTCCGCCTGTGACAGGAGCCGGCGCTATACAAGAAGCATTGGCTTATGTGGCTTCCGCTCCCTGCGCAGCCGTGCTTCCTATAGTGCCGGCTCCATTCAGAACACTGATGCTCTGGGGTGGCGGGTCGGGAACCCGCTATCTGGGCATGACAACCTGCCATCCCAGAGCAGCAGGGTCGCCGGCCACATCACAAGGCTCCACAGGCCACGTTGTAGCCCATGGGCCAGCGGTTGGGCACCCCTGTGCTAAGGAATACTTAAGATATCTGAAGCTTTGCAGGTAATAGTTTGGGACATATGTTATACGATGAGAAGCAGCTCTAGGTAGGGTCACACTAGCAAACTATTAAGTGATATTAATGACGTTCTATGTCCTGGAGATCCGTTTCGAGGTAATGACCACTATAGATTTCACCAATATAAAGTATCACAACCTCTTTATGTTCTCTGGAAAAGCTGCTGTATGCTTTAGAAAACATCTCAACAAAGGTTGTAAGTGATGCAACTATTTCTACTCTGAAACACGACCGATGACATCGAAGTATCATCTTTTGTCTCCCGCAATCTCTTTGACAATCATTTCTTTGCTTGTGAGGTCCGGTATTTCCTCTCATGGTCACCAAATGTGGCTAAGTGATGCCGTTTATGCCAACCTGGCAGGCTCGTCTCTCTCTAGCAGTTGGTGGCTGGCATGACGTCAGGGCTTGGCGTGTCCGTAGATCGGGCAGATGGCGGTCGAAACAACACAATCCTGCCCTTATTGTGATTTGCTTGGCCACATAAGCGTAGATGTTTAGCACCTCGGAGGGGCTATTGTTCAACCGCTCGCTGTTTTCGTTGTGTGAATCAAGCTGGATAATCTCAAAGTCAACACGGCTGGGGGGGGGGGGCAACTGAATGTAGATACCAATGTGCACCATAAGGCCAGGAAGGGCCGGCTTGGGCTCAGCCATCAAGCCTTTTTCTGTTTTTCCTTTGCCATGAAGCCATGTGGTGGTGTAATTTTTTTTAGAGCCAAAGTGGCTGCTTACAGCCCTTTTCAGCTATCCCCTTCTGCCCGAAACTTCTTCTAAGTGGCTGCTGGTTGGTCATAAGGAGGTCTGGATACCACATCTTGTTAAAGTTTATTTGTACAATTTGTAACTCAATTGTATCCTATGCCTATCATTCCGTGATTTAGGGATATTTTTGATAGAATCAACCCTAAAGCCGCGTACACAACGGTCGGAATTTCCCACAACAAAAACCGTGGTTGTTTTTTATTCCGACGGATTCTCGCTCAAACTTGTCTTGCACACACAGCGGCGTTGCTAGCCAGGTGCGGGGGGGGGGCGGGCCGCACCCGGGTGACACCCACCAGAGGGGTGACACCTGAGGGTAGCGCAGCGGCACCACACTGACATCGCCCGCCCGCTGCCCTGTGCCTCGCGGCTCACGCCGCGGCTGTGTCCCTCAGCGGAGCGGAAGGAAGCCGCCGCCCCCTCTGCCTCCTCTCTGTTTACATCAACAGAGGAGGAGGAGCCCGCGCTCGAGGGACACACCGCTGTGTGTATCTGCCGCTCTGTTCTGAGGTCTGTAAGGTAAGGGGGGCATCTATACTGATGGGGTAGGGGGTGTCTGTACTACTGGGGTCTGCACTAGGGGGAGTTTGCACCAAGGGGGGGGGCTGTAACTGAGGGGGTGTCTGTACTGAGGGAGGTCTGGTACTGAGGGGGGGTCTGGTACTGAGGGGGGTCTGGTATTAAGGGGGGTCTGGTACTGAGGGGGTGTATGTACTGAGGGGGTGTATGTACTGAGGGGGTGTCTGTACTGAGGGGGTGTCTGTAACTGAGGGGGGTCTGTAACTGAGGGGGGTCTGTAACTGAGGGGGTGTTTGTAACTGAGGAAGGTCTGTAACTGGAGGGGGGGTCTGTAACTGGGGGGTGTCTGTAACTGCGGGGGTGTCTGCACTGAGGTGGGGGTGTCTGTACTGATGGAGCGGTCTGCACTGAGGTGGGGGTGTCTGTACTGAGGGGGAGGTTTAAACTGAGGGAGGGGGTCTATATTGATAGAGGGGGGTCTGTACTTAGTGGGGGGGTCTGTACTGAGGGAGGGGGATCTGTACTGTGGGAGGGGGGTCTGTAGTTAGTGGAGCGGGGTCTGTACTGAGGGGGGACTATAGTTGGTAGGGGGGGTGACACAATTTTTTTTCGCACCGGGTGACACCAACCCTAGTGACGCCACTGTGCACACAGACGGTCATGCCGCATACACACGACCGTTTTTAATGTCATTGAAAGAAACAGCATTTTTCTCGACGTGATTCTTCTCAAGCATGCCTTGCCTACGCACTATCATGGAAAAAAATGCTCGAGTAAAGCGCGGTGACGTACAACACGTACAACGGCACTATAAAGGGGAAGTTCTATTCGGATGGCGCCACCCTTTGGGGCTGCTTTTGCTGATCCTCGTGTTAGTAAAGTTTGTTGAGAAGACGATTCACGCTTTTCAGTCCGTTACAGCGTGAGGAATGTGCGATCTCCATTACGAACGCTAGTTTTACCAGAACGAGCGCTCCCGTCTCATACTTGCTTCTGAGCATGCACATTTTTTTTCACGTCGTTAAAGCCTTACACACGGCCATTTTTCATGACGAGAAAAACGACGACGTGAAAAACGACGAGAAAAATTAGAGCATGTTCCAAATTTTTAATGCCCATTTTTCACGTCGTGAAAAATGCTCTGGAGCCCACACACGATCATTTTTAATGACCAAATAAAAAAATGACATTTTTCTCGTCATGAAAAACGGTCGTGTGTACGCAGCATCACACAAATGTTGGTCGGAAATTCCCGACCATCAAGAACGCGGTGACGTAAAACACATACGACGAGCCGAGTAAAAATGAAGTACAATGATTCCGAGCACGCGTCGAATTGATTCCGCGCATGCGCAGCACCTTTGTGCGTCGGAAATGGCTACACGCGGTCGGAATTTCCGACGAAAAGTTTTTCCGTCGGAAAAATAGAGAACCTGCTCTCAATCTTTTGTTTGGTGGAAATTCCGACAGCAAAAAGTCCGATAGAGCCTACACACGGCCGGAATTTCCGACCAAAAGCTCACATCGGACTTTTCTTGTCGGAATTTCCGATCGTGTGAAGTACGCGGCATAAGGGCGAAAAAGTCTCGTACACACGATTGGTTTTCTCGGCAGGAAAACTGCTGGGAGAGCTTTTTGCCGAGAAAACCGGTCGTGTGTATGGTTTCTCGTCGTGAAAACTGACGGGAATCTCGACGAGAAAAATAGAGAACCTGCTCTCAATCTTTTGTTTGGCGGAAATTCCGACAGCAAAAAGTCCGATGGAGCCTACACACGGTCGGAATTTCCGACCAAAAGCTCACATCGGACTTTTCTTGTCGGAATTTCCGATCGTGTGTAGTACGCGGCATAAGGGCGAAAAAGCCTCGTACACACGACCGGTTTTCTCGGCAAGAAAACTGCTGGGAGAGCTTTTTGCAGAGAAAACCGTTCGTGTGTATGGTTTCTCGTCGGGAAAACTGCCGGGAATCCCGACGAGAAAAACAGAGAACCTGCTCTCTATTTTTATCGTCGTGATTCTCGACAGAGTGTTTCCTGCCGAGAAACCCGGTCGTCTGTATGCTTACCTGTCCAGGGAAACCCGCGCATGCATCGATGAGACTTCGGCACGGTAGCATACAAGGGTAGTGTAGGGTGTAGCAAGATGGCAGCGACGGCATAGAATGTGACGAGCGCCGGCTCGCCGTAGTCGATGACGTCACCGCGTTCTTGCCATTCAAAAGAACGACGGTTCTTTTGAATTGCGCGTGTGTACACAGGGCTTGGCAAGACAAGCTTGCCAGGAATCCCGTCGAGAAAACCGACTGTTTTTTTTTTCCGACGGGATTCCCGCCCCCGTGTGTACAGGGCTTCAGTCTACTTTTCTGACCATGTTTGATGTTACACCCACATTTTACATGCTACACCCCCCCCCCCCCATCCCCTTGCTGAATCTAGGGGTAAGGGTTTGGATGGTAGCAGCCCTCTAGGGTCTGAGGGTTCAGTCTGAAAAAGCAAAATGAAAACCTGGATGGTAGCCTGAAGTGTCTACTAAGGAAAAATAAAAGAGGAGGCAGGAGAGTCCTTACTCTGGGTTCACACTACTGCGACTTCAAAATCACGCGATTTTACAGCGATTTTGCCGCAATTTCCTGGGAATGCCTGTCTATAGAGCTGAATTCGCATCGCATCGCACGCGGATCAAACTCGCACAGGACCCTTTTTTCCCCCGCAGCTTAGATTCGCAACGCATTGAATGTGAATGGCACTAATGTAAAACAAAGTCCGCCGGGAATCCCGACGGGAAAATAGAGAGCACGTTCTTTTTTCCGCCAGTTTTCCTGCCCGGGAAAACCGGTCGTGTGTGTGTACGAGGCCTTAAGGTCCCATCTGCCACCATAGCAAAGGGACTTTTAGTTCTCAATTGGAGCGGCACAGGTATGTTAACGTCACTTCACTTCCGTGCCAGTGGCCTGTGCCCTGTGCCGGTGCCAGTCTGAGCCGGGTGTCACCCTCTGGCGGGTGTCACCCGGGTGCGGGCCGCACCCCCCGCACCCCCATAGCAACGCCACTGTTCACTTGAAGTCCATTAAAAAACTTCCTCCAGTCCCATCACTAAGGGGTCCATATACCTCGGCACAAACCTGGGCTGGAGGAATAGACTGCAGGGGCCTGAGCTATGCACATGTAGGCTACGGATTATGCTGACAAAGCTTTTTAGGCTCCAATACCAAAATATAATACATGCATTTTTCTTTCTTTTTCTTTTTTTTTTCTTTTTTTATATTAATGGTGGCGCATTTATTATTATTTTTTTTTTGCAAAAGGTGGAATTCGCCTTTAGCTCAGTCCATATGAGATACCTAGAAATACTGAAACCTTCTCATTCCATAATGAAAATGAGGAAGGTAATGGTTGAACGCAGAATTATCAAAATTCTTTAAATATATTTAAAAGGTCACAATGTGTAAAAAAAACAAAAAAAAACTATCTAATATAACAAAAACCTTCATGAAACCCTCTCAGTCAGTTTTATTAGTATTAGGCCCCTTTCACACGGGACGGCTGCTATCTACTTGCTCAGCAGCGGCTCGATCCACTGATCCCCGCTGAGCAGTCGGATGATCGGTCTGCTCCGCTTATGCAAAGATTGCTCTCCTCTGCGGGCCGTAAAGGTGTAAACGGTCTGGCTGTCCGTTTTACATCTGACTCCCTCCGATCCGCCCAGACGGAGAGGTGACGCATGTCCCTTTACACATGTCGTTCCATAGAGGAGAGAATGGAGGTTCCGATCGGGTCCGCCTGAAAAACAGACAGTCGGACCCAATCAGAACGTCCGTGGAAAAGGGGTCTTTTTTTCTATTCATTTTTATTTATTTATATTATTTTAATTTATAAAATTTGCAGTATATTATTTATTTATATTATTTTTATTTTTATTATTTACAGTATATTATTTTTTTAGAACATTTATATTATTTTTATTTATAAAATTTACAGTATATTATTTATTTTTATTTATAACATTTATATTATTTTTATTTATAATATTTACAGTATATATTTTTTTATAAAATGTATATTATTTTTATTTATAATATTTACAGTATATTTATTTTTATTTATAACATTTATATTATTTTTATTTATAATATTTACAGTATAATATTTATTTGTATTTATAATGTTTATATTATTTTTATTTATAATATTTACAGTATATTATTAATTTTTATTATTTTTATTTATAGTATTTGCAGTATATTATTTATTTATATTATTTTAATTTATAATATTTACAGTATACTATTATTTTTTATAACATATTATTTTTATTTGTAATATTTACAGTATAATATTTATTTTCATTTATAACAATTATATTTTTATGTATAATATTTACAGTATATTATTAATTTGTATTATTTTTATTTATAGTATTTGCAGTATATTATTTATTTATATTATTTTCATTTATAATATTTACAGTATACTATTATTTTTTATAACATTTATATTATTTTTATTTGTAATATTTACAGTAAAATATTTATTTTCATTTATAACTTTTATATTTTTATTTATAATATTTACAGTATATTATTTATTTTTATTATTTTTATTAATAGTATTTGCAGTATATTATTTATTTATATTATTTTTATTTATAGTATTTGCAGTATATTATTTTAATTTATAGTATTTACAGTATACTATTATTTTTTATAACATTTATATTATTTTTATTTATAATATTTACAGTATACTATTATTTTTTTATAACATTTATATTATTTTTATTTGTAATATTTACAGTATAATATTTATTTTTATTTATAACGTTTATAATATTTTTATTTAAAATATTTACAGTATATTATTTATTTTTATTATTTTTATTAATAGTATTTGCAGTATATTATTTATTTATATTATATTCATTTATAGTATTTACAGTATACTATTATTTTTTATAACATTTATATTATTTTTATTTGTAATATTTACAGTATATTATAAAATGTATTTGTATTTATAAAATGCATTTGTTTTATTTAGAGTATTATTTATTTCTAATTACAGTATCTCACAAAAGTGAGTACACCCCCTCAGTCACATTTGTGTAAATCTTTTCTTCTATCTTTTCATGTGACAACACTGAAGAAATTAACTTATTTTTGCTTTAAAATTTGATCTCATTGATAGAAATAAAATACTATAAGAGATAAACAAATACTATAAATAAAAATAAAATAACAAATAAATCTTATACATAAAAATAAATAATATAATTTTAAATACATTTTATAAATACAAATAAATCTTATACATTTTATACTGTAAATACTATAAATAAAAATATAAATGTTATAAATAAATAATATACTGTAAATACTATAAATAAAAATAATGTAAATAAATGGTATAAATAAAAATAAATAATATACTCTAAGTAAAAATAATATAAGTAAATAGTATAAATAAATAATATACAATATCCCACAAAAGTAAGTACACTCCTCACTCACATTTTTGTAAATCTTTTCTTGGATCTTTTCATGTGACAACACTGAGGAAATGACACTTTGCTACAATGTAAAGTAGGGAGTGTACAGCTTGTATAACGGTGTAAATTTCCTGTCCCCTCAAAATAACTCAACACACAGCCATTAATGTCTAAACCGCTGGCAACAAAAGTCAGTACACCCCTAAGTGAAAATGTCCAAATTTGGCCCAATTAGCCATTTTCCCTCCCCCGGTGTCATGTGACTTGTTAGTGTTACAAGGTCTCGGGTGTGAATGGGGAGCAGGTGTGGTAAATTTGATGTTATCGCTCTCACTCTCTCATACTGGTCACTGGAAGTACAACATGGCACCTCATGGCAAAGAACTCTCTGAGGATCTGAAATAAAGAATTGTTGCTCTACATAAAGATGGCCGAGGCTATAAGAAGATCACCAAGACCCTGAAACTGATCTGCAACACGGTGGCCAAGACCATACAGCGGTATAACAGGACAGGTTCCCCTCAGAACAGGCCTCGCCATGGTCCACCAAAGAAGTTGAGGTCACGTGCTCAGCGTCATATCCAGAGGTTGTCTTTGGGAAATAGACGTATGAGTGCTGCCAGCATTGCTGCAGAGGGTGAAGGGGTGGGGGGAGGGGTCAGCCTGTCAGTGCTCAGACCATACGCCGCACACTGCATCAAATTGGTCTGCATGGCTGTCGTCCCAGAAGGAAGTCTCTTCTAAGGATGATGCACAAGAAAGACCGCAAACAGTTTGCTGAAGACAAGCAGACTAAGGACATGGATTACTGGAACCATGTCCTGTGGTCTGATGAGACCAAGATAAACTTATTTGGTGTCAGATGGTGTCAGGCGTGTGCGGCGGCAACCAGGTGAGGAGGACAAAGACAAGTGTGTCTTCCCTACAGTCAGGCATGGTGGGGGGAGTGTCATGGTCTGGGGGCTACATGAGTGCTGCCGGCACTGGGGGGCTACAGATCATTGAGGGAACCATGAATGCCAACATGTACTGTGACATACTGAAGCAGAGCATGATCCCCTCCCTTCAGAGACTGGACCGCAGGGCAGTATTCCAACATGATAACCACCCCAAACACACCTCCAAGACCACCACTGCCTTGCTAAAGAAGCTGAGGGTAAAGGTGATGGACTGGCCAAGCATGTCTCCAGACCTAAACCCTATTGATCATCTGTGGGGGATCCTCAAACGGAAGGTGGAGGAGTGCAAGGTCTCTAACATCCAGCAGCTCTGTGATGTCGTCATGGGGGAGGGGAAGAGGACTCCAGTGACAACCTGTGAAGCTCTGGTGACCTCCATGCCCAAGAGGGTTAAGAGGCAGTGCTGGAAAATAATGGCGGCCACACAAAATATTGACACTTTGGACATTTTCACTTAGGGGGTGTCCTGACTTTTGTTGCCAGCGGTTTAGACATGAATGGCTGTGTGTTGAGTTATTTTGAGGGGACAGAAAATTTACACTGTTATACAAGCTGTACACTCACTACTTTACATTGTAGCAAAGTGTCATTTCTTCAGTGTTGTCACATGAAAAGATTTACACAAATGTGAGTGAGGGGTGTACTTACTTTTGTGGGATATTGTATATTATTTATTTATACTGTTTACTTATATTATTTTTACTTACAGTATATTATTTATTTTTATTTATACCATTTATTTATATTATTTTTATTTATTGTATTTACTATTTACAGAATATTATTTATTTATATTATTTTTATTTATACTATTTACAGTATATTATTTATTTATTTATTATTTATAACATTTATATTTTTATTTATAGTATTTACAGTATATGATTTATAAGATTTATTTATATTTCTAAAATGTATTTAAAATTATATTATTTATTTATATTATTTTTATTTATAGTATTTACAGTATATTATTTATTTATTTTTTATTTATAACATTTATATTTTTATTTATAGTATTTACAGTATATGATTTATAAGATTTATTTGTATTTATAAAATGTATTTAAAATTATATTATTTATATTTATTGATAAGATTTTTTTTTTTATTTTGTTTTTTTATTTATAGTATTTATGTATCTCTTATAGTATTTTATTTCTACCAATGAGATCAAATTTTAAAGCAAAAATAAGGACAAAATTCGATTTTTTTACTTCTTGCAAAAGGTACCACCGGAAAGTTGGCGATTAAAATATTAAAAAATATTATTTGGAGAGGATATTACACCGCCAGCGATATCTCATTTTACCCCACAATTCTAATTTGGAATCAGAGAATGAAATTCTATGTAAATATTAAGGGAGGCAAATCAAACATGGAGGAGCTCTGTGCAAAGTTTAGGAGAAACGACACCGAGACCAGAATATGGTGACATCATCACCGGGAACATTTCACCATATTTATCCTCTATGTATGGACTCTGCACAGTACTACTTCTCTTGTCCTGTATGTCGGGTGTAATTCTCAGTATCTGTTCTTATTCTGTATGTATGGACTCTGCACAGTACTACTTCTCTTGTCCTGTATGTCGGGTGTAATTCTCGGTATCTGTTCTTATTCTGTATGTATGGACTCTGCACAGTACTACTTCTCCTGTCCTGTATGCCGGGTGTAATTCTCAGTATCTGTCCTTATTCTGTATGTATGGACTCTGCACAGTACTACTTCTCCTGTCCTGTATGTCGGGTGTAATTCTCAGTATCTGTCCTTATTCTGTATGTATGGACTCTGCACAGTACTACTTCTCTTGTCCTGTATGTCGGGTGTAATTCTCAGTATCTGTTCTTATTCTGTATGTATGGACTCTGCACAGTACTACTTCTCTTGTCCTGTATGTCGGGTGTAATTCTCGGTATCTGTTCTTATTCTGTATGTATGGACTCTGCACAGTACTACTTCTCTTGTCCTGTATGTCGGGTGTAATTCTCAGTATCTGTTCTTATTCTGTATGTATGGACTCTGCACAGTACTACTTCTCCTGTCCTGTATGTCGGGTGTAATTCTCGGTATCTGTTCTTATTCTGTATGTATGGACTCTGCACAGTACTACTTCTCCTGTCCTGTATGTCGGGTGTAATTCTCAGTATCTGTCCTTATTCTGTATGTATGGACTCTGCACAGTACTACTTCTCTTGTCCTGTATGTCGGGTGTAATTCTCGGTATCTGTTCTTATTCTGTATGTATGGACTCTGCACAGTACTACTTCTCTTGTCCTGTATGTCGGGTGTAATTCTCAGTATCTCTTCTTATTCTGTATGTATGGACTCTGCACAGTACTACTTCTCTTGTCCTGTATGTCGGGTGTAATTCTCAGTATCTGTTCTTATTCTGTATGTATGGACTCTGCACAGTACTACTTCTCCTGTCCTGTATGTCGGGTGTAATTCTCAATATCTCTTCTTATTCTGTATGTATGGACTCTGCACAGTACTACTTCTCTTGTCCTGTATGTCGGGTGTAATTCTCGGTATCTGTTCTTATTCTGTATGTATGGACTCTGCACAGTACTACTTCTCTTGTCCTGTATGTCGGGTGTAATTCTCAGTATCTGTTCTTATTCTGTATGTATGGACTCTGCACAGTACTACTTCTCTTGTCCTGTATGTCGGGTGTAATTCTCAGTATCTGTTCTTATTCTGTATGTATGGACTCTGCACAGTACTACTTCTCCTGTCCTGTATGTCGGGTGTAATTCTCGGTATCTGTTCTTATTCTGTATGTATGGACTCTGCACAGTACTACTTCTCTTGTCCTGTATGTCGGGTGTAATTCTCAGTATCTGTTCTTATTCTGTATGTATGGACTCTGCACAGTACTACTTCTCCTGTCCTGTATGTCGGGTGTAATTCTCGGTATCTGTCCTTATTCTGTATGTATGGACTCTGCACAGTACTACTTCTCTTGTCCTGTATGTCGGGTGTAATTCTCGGTATCTGTTCTTATTCTGTATGTATGGACTCTGCACAGTACTACTTCTCCTGTCCTGTATGTCGGGTGTAATTCTCAGTATCTGTTCTTATTCTGTATGTATGGACTCTGCACAGTACTACTTCTCTTGGCCTGTATGTCGGGTGTAATTCTCAGTATCTGTTCTTATTCTGTATGTATGGACTCTGCACAGTACTACTTCTCTTGGCCTGTATGTCGGGTGTAATTCTCAGTATCTGTTCTTATTCTGTATGTATGGACTCTGCACAGTACTACTTCTCTTGTCCTGTATGTCGGGTGTAATTCTCGGTATCTGTTCTTATTCTGTATGTATGGACTCTGCACAGTACTACTTCTCTTGTCCTGTATGTCGGGTGTAATTCTCGGTATCTGTTCTTATTCTGTATGTATGGACTCTGCACAGTACTACTTCTCTTGTCCTGTATGTCGGGTGTAATTCTCAGTATCTGTTCTTATTCTGCATGTATGGACTCTGCACAGTACTACTTCTCTTGTCCTGTATGTCGGGTGTAATTCTCAGTATCTGTTCTTATTCTGTATGTATGGACTCTGCACAGTACTACTTCTCCTGTCCTGTATGTCGGGTGTAATTCTCGGTATCTGTTCTTATTCTGTATGTATGGACTCTGCACAGTACTACTTCTCTTGTCCTGTATGTCGGGTGTAATTCTCAGTATCTGTTCTTATTCTGTATGTATGGACTCTGCACAGTACTACTTCTCTTGTCCTGTATGTCGGGTGTAATTCTCAGTATCTGTCCTTATTCTGTATGTATGGACTCTGCACAGTACTACTTCTCTTGTCCTGTATGTCTGGTGTAATTCTCGGTATCTGTTCTTATTCTGTATGTATGGACTCTGCACAGTACTACTTCTCTTGTCCTGTATGTCGGGTGTAATTCTCGGTATCTGTTCTTATTCTGTATGTATGGACTCTGCACAGTACTACTTCTCCTGTCCTGTATGTCGGGTGTAATTCTCGGTATCTGTCCTTATTCTGTATGTATGGACTCTGCACAGTACTACTTCTCTTGTCCTGTATGTCGGGTGTAATTCTCAGTATCTGTTCTTATTCTGTATGTATGGACTCTGCACAGTACTACTTCTCTTGTCCTGTATGTCTGGTGTAATTCTCGGTATCTGTTCTTATTCTGTATGTATGGACTCTGCACAGTACTACTTCTCTTGTCCTGTATGTCGGGTGTAATTCTCGGTATCTGTTCTTATTCTGTATGTATGGACTCTGCACAGTACTACTTCTCCTGTCCTGTATGTCGGGTGTAATTCTCGGTATCTGTCCTTATTCTGTATGTATGGACTCTGCACAGTACTACTTCTCCTGTCCTGTATGTCGGGTGTAATTCTCAGTATCTGTCCTTATTCTGTATGTATGGACTCTGCACAGTACTACTTCTCTTGTCCTGTATGTCGGGTGTAATTCTCGGTATCTGTTCTTATTCTGTATGTATGGACTCTGCACAGTACTACTTCTCTTGTCCTGTATGTCGGGTGTAATTCTCAGTATCTCTTCTTATTCTGTATGTATGGACTCTGCACAGTACTACTTCTCTTGTCCTGTATGTCGGGTGTAATTCTCAGTATCTGTTCTTATTCTGTATGTATGGACTCTGCACAGTACTACTTCTCCTGTCCTGTATGTCGGGTGTAATTCTCAATATCTCTTCTTATTCTGTATGTATGGACTCTGCACAGTACTACTTCTCTTGTCCTGTATGTCGGGTGTAATTCTCGGTATCTGTTCTTATTCTGTATGTATGGACTCTGCACAGTACTACTTCTCTTGTCCTGTATGTCGGGTGTAATTCTCAGTATCTGTTCTTATTCTGTATGTATGGACTCTGCACAGTACTACTTCTCTTGTCCTGTATGTCGGGTGTAATTCTCAGTATCTGTTCTTATTCTGTATGTATGGACTCTGCACAGTACTACTTCTCCTGTCCTGTATGTCGGGTGTAATTCTCGGTATCTGTTCTTATTCTGTATGTATGGACTCTGCACAGTACTACTTCTCTTGTCCTGTATGTCGGGTGTAATTCTCAGTATCTGTTCTTATTCTGTATGTATGGACTCTGCACAGTACTACTTCTCCTGTCCTGTATGTCGGGTGTAATTCTCGGTATCTGTCCTTATTCTGTATGTATGGACTCTGCACAGTACTACTTCTCTTGTCCTGTATGTCGGGTGTAATTCTCGGTATCTGTTCTTATTCTGTATGTATGGACTCTGCACAGTACTACTTCTCTTGTCCTGTATGTCGGGTGTAATTCTCAGTATCTGTTCTTATTCTGTATGTATGGACTCTGCACAGTACTACTTCTCTTGGCCTGTATGTCGGGTGTAATTCTCAGTATCTGTTCTTATTCTGTATGTATGGACTCTGCACAGTACTACTTCTCTTGTCCTGTATGTCGGGTGTAATTCTCGGTATCTGTTCTTATTCTGTATGTATGGACTCTGCACAGTACTACTTCTCTTGTCCTGTATGTCGGGTGTAATTCTCGGTATCTGTTCTTATTCTGTATGTATGGACTCTGCACAGTACTACTTCTCTTGTCCTGTATGTCGGGTGTAATTCTCAGTATCTGTTCTTATTCTGCATGTATGGACTCTGCACAGTACTACTTCTCTTGTCCTGTATGTCGGGTGTAATTCTCAGTATCTGTTCTTATTCTGTATGTATGGACTCTGCACAGTACTACTTCTCCTGTCCTGTATGTCGGGTGTAATTCTCGGTATCTGTTCTTATTCTGTATGTATGGACTCTGCACAGTACTACTTCTCTTGTCCTGTATGTCGGGTGTAATTCTCAGTATCTGTTCTTATTCTGTATGTATGGACTCTGCACAGTACTACTTCTCTTGTCCTGTATGTCGGGTGTAATTCTCAGTATCTGTCCTTATTCTGTATGTATGGACTCTGCACAGTACTACTTCTCTTGTCCTGTATGTCTGGTGTAATTCTCGGTATCTGTTCTTATTCTGTATGTATGGACTCTGCACAGTACTACTTCTCTTGTCCTGTATGTCGGGTGTAATTCTCGGTATCTGTTCTTATTCTGTATGTATGGACTCTGCACAGTACTACTTCTCCTGTCCTGTATGTCGGGTGTAATTCTCGGTATCTGTCCTTATTCTGTATGTATGGACTCTGCACAGTACTACTTCTCTTGTCCTGTATGTCGGGTGTAATTCTCAGTATCTGTTCTTATTCTGTATGTATGGACTCTGCACAGTACTACTTCTCTTGTCCTGTATGTCTGGTGTAATTCTCGGTATCTGTTCTTATTCTGTATGTATGGACTCTGCACAGTACTACTTCTCTTGTCCTGTATGTCGGGTGTAATTCTCGGTATCTGTTCTTATTCTGTATGTATGGACTCTGCACAGTACTACTTCTCCTGTCCTGTATGTCGGGTGTAATTCTCGGTATCTGTCCTTATTCTGTATGTATGGACTCTGCACAGTACTACTTCTCTTGTCCTGTATGTCGGGTGTAATTCTCAGTATCTCTCCTTATTCTGTATGTATGGACTCTGCACAGTACTACTTCTCCTGTCCTGTATGTCGGGTGTAATTCTCAGTATCTGTTCTTATTCTGTATGTATGGACTCTGCACAGTACTACTTCTCTTGTCCTGTATGTCGGGTGTAATTCTCGGTATCTGTCCTTATTCTGTATGTATGGACTCTGCACAGTACTACTTCTCTTGTCCTGTATGTCGGGTGTAATTCTCAGTATCTGTTCTTATTCTGTATGTATGGACTCTGCACAGTACTACTTCTCTTGTCCTGTATGTCGGGTGTAATTCTCAGTATCTGTTCTTATTCTGTATGTATGGACTCTGCACAGTACTACTTCTCTTGTCCTGTATGTCGGGTGTAATTCTCAGTATCTCTTCTTATTCTGTATGTATGGACTCTGCACAGTACTACTTCTCTTGTCCTGTATGTCGGGTGTAATTCTCGGTATCTGTTCTTATTCTGTATGTATGGACTCTGCACAGTACTACTTCTCCTGTCCTGTATGTCGGGTGTAATTCTCGGTATCTGTTCTTATTCTGTATGTATGGACTCTGCACAGTACTACTTCTCTTGTCCTGTATGTCGGGTGTAATTCTCAGTATCTGTTCTTATTCTGTATGTATGGACTCTGCACAGTACTACTTCTCTTGTCCTGTATGTCGGGTGTAATTCTCGGTATCTGTTCTTATTCTGTATGTATGGACTCTGCACAGTACTACTTCTCCTGTCCTGTATGCCGGGTGTAATTCTCAGTATCTGTCCTTATTCTGTATGTATGGACTCTGCACAGTACTACTTCTCCTGTCCTGTATGTCGGGTGTAATTCTCAGTATCTGTCCTTATTCTGTATGTATGGACTCTGCACAGTACTACTTCTCTTGTCCTGTATGTCGGGTGTAATTCTCAGTATCTGTTCTTATTCTGTATGTATGGACTCTGCACAGTACTACTTCTCTTGTCCTGTATGTCGGGTGTAATTCTCGGTATCTGTTCTTATTCTGTATGTATGGACTCTGCACAGTACTACTTCTCTTGTCCTGTATGTCGGGTGTAATTCTCAGTATCTGTTCTTATTCTGTATGTATGGACTCTGCACAGTACTACTTCTCCTGTCCTGTATGTCGGGTGTAATTCTCGGTATCTGTTCTTATTCTGTATGTATGGACTCTGCACAGTACTACTTCTCCTGTCCTGTATGTCGGGTGTAATTCTCAGTATCTGTCCTTATTCTGTATGTATGGACTCTGCACAGTACTACTTCTCTTGTCCTGTATGTCGGGTGTAATTCTCGGTATCTGTTCTTATTCTGTATGTATGGACTCTGCACAGTACTACTTCTCTTGTCCTGTATGTCGGGTGTAATTCTCAGTATCTCTTCTTATTCTGTATGTATGGACTCTGCACAGTACTACTTCTCTTGTCCTGTATGTCGGGTGTAATTCTCAGTATCTGTTCTTATTCTGTATGTATGGACTCTGCACAGTACTACTTCTCCTGTCCTGTATGTCGGGTGTAATTCTCAATATCTCTTCTTATTCTGTATGTATGGACTCTGCACAGTACTACTTCTCTTGTCCTGTATGTCGGGTGTAATTCTCGGTATCTGTTCTTATTCTGTATGTATGGACTCTGCACAGTACTACTTCTCTTGTCCTGTATGTCGGGTGTAATTCTCAGTATCTGTTCTTATTCTGTATGTATGGACTCTGCACAGTACTACTTCTCTTGTCCTGTATGTCGGGTGTAATTCTCAGTATCTGTTCTTATTCTGTATGTATGGACTCTGCACAGTACTACTTCTCCTGTCCTGTATGTCGGGTGTAATTCTCGGTATCTGTTCTTATTCTGTATGTATGGACTCTGCACAGTACTACTTCTCTTGTCCTGTATGTCGGGTGTAATTCTCAGTATCTGTTCTTATTCTGTATGTATGGACTCTGCACAGTACTACTTCTCCTGTCCTGTATGTCGGGTGTAATTCTCGGTATCTGTCCTTATTCTGTATGTATGGACTCTGCACAGTACTACTTCTCTTGTCCTGTATGTCGGGTGTAATTCTCGGTATCTGTTCTTATTCTGTATGTATGGACTCTGCACAGTACTACTTCTCTTGTCCTGTATGTCGGGTGTAATTCTCAGTATCTGTTCTTATTCTGTATGTATGGACTCTGCACAGTACTACTTCTCTTGGCCTGTATGTCGGGTGTAATTCTCAGTATCTGTTCTTATTCTGTATGTATGGACTCTGCACAGTACTACTTCTCTTGTCCTGTATGTCGGGTGTAATTCTCGGTATCTGTTCTTATTCTGTATGTATGGACTCTGCACAGTACTACTTCTCTTGTCCTGTATGTCGGGTGTAATTCTCGGTATCTGTTCTTATTCTGTATGTATGGACTCTGCACAGTACTACTTCTCTTGTCCTGTATGTCGGGTGTAATTCTCAGTATCTGTTCTTATTCTGCATGTATGGACTCTGCACAGTACTACTTCTCTTGTCCTGTATGTCGGGTGTAATTCTCAGTATCTGTTCTTATTCTGTATGTATGGACTCTGCACAGTACTACTTCTCCTGTCCTGTATGTCGGGTGTAATTCTCGGTATCTGTTCTTATTCTGTATGTATGGACTCTGCACAGTACTACTTCTCTTGTCCTGTATGTCGGGTGTAATTCTCAGTATCTGTTCTTATTCTGTATGTATGGACTCTGCACAGTACTACTTCTCTTGTCCTGTATGTCGGGTGTAATTCTCAGTATCTGTCCTTATTCTGTATGTATGGACTCTGCACAGTACTACTTCTCTTGTCCTGTATGTCTGGTGTAATTCTCGGTATCTGTTCTTATTCTGTATGTATGGACTCTGCACAGTACTACTTCTCTTGTCCTGTATGTCGGGTGTAATTCTCGGTATCTGTTCTTATTCTGTATGTATGGACTCTGCACAGTACTACTTCTCCTGTCCTGTATGTCGGGTGTAATTCTCGGTATCTGTCCTTATTCTGTATGTATGGACTCTGCACAGTACTACTTCTCTTGTCCTGTATGTCGGGTGTAATTCTCAGTATCTGTTCTTATTCTGTATGTATGGACTCTGCACAGTACTACTTCTCTTGTCCTGTATGTCTGGTGTAATTCTCGGTATCTGTTCTTATTCTGTATGTATGGACTCTGCACAGTACTACTTCTCTTGTCCTGTATGTCGGGTGTAATTCTCGGTATCTGTTCTTATTCTGTATGTATGGACTCTGCACAGTACTACTTCTCCTGTCCTGTATGTCGGGTGTAATTCTCGGTATCTGTCCTTATTCTGTATGTATGGACTCTGCACAGTACTACTTCTCTTGTCCTGTATGTCGGGTGTAATTCTCAGTATCTCTCCTTATTCTGTATGTATGGACTCTGCACAGTACTACTTCTCCTGTCCTGTATGTCGGGTGTAATTCTCAGTATCTGTTCTTATTCTGTATGTATGGACTCTGCACAGTACTACTTCTCTTGTCCTGTATGTCGGGTGTAATTCTCGGTATCTGTCCTTATTCTGTATGTATGGACTCTGCACAGTACTACTTCTCTTGTCCTGTATGTCGGGTGTAATTCTCAGTATCTGTTCTTATTCTGTATGTATGGACTCTGCACAGTACTACTTCTCTTGTCCTGTATGTCGGGTGTAATTCTCAGTATCTGTTCTTATTCTGTATGTATGGACTCTGCACAGTACTACTTCTCTTGTCCTGTATGTCGGGTGTAATTCTCAGTATCTCTTCTTATTCTGTATGTATGGACTCTGCACAGTACTACTTCTCTTGTCCTGTATGTCGGGTGTAATTCTCGGTATCTGTTCTTATTCTGTATGTATGGACTCTGCACAGTACTACTTCTCCTGTCCTGTATGTCGGGTGTAATTCTCGGTATCTGTTCTTATTCTGTATGTATGGACTCTGCACAGTACTACTTCTCTTGTCCTGTATGTCGGGTGTAATTCTCGGTATCTCTTCTTATTCTGTATGTATGGACTCTGCACAGTACTACTTCTCTTGTCCTGTATGTCGGGTGTAATTCTCAGTATCTGTTCTTATTCTGTATGTATGGACTCTGCACAGTACTACTTCTCTTGTCCTGTATGTCGGGTGTAATTCTCGGTATCTGTCCTTATTCTGTATGTATGGACTCTGCACAGTACTACTTCTCCTGTCCTGTATGTCGGGTGTAATTCTCAGTATCTGTTCTTATTCTGTATGTATGGACTCTGCACAGTACTACTTCTCTTGTCCTGTATGTCGGGTGTAATTCTCGGTATCTGTTCTTATTCTGTATGTATGGACTCTGCACAGTACTACTTCTCTTGTCCTGTATGTCGGGTGTAATTCTCAGTATCTGTTCTTATTCTGTATGTATGGACTCTGCACAGTACTACTTCTCCTGTCCTGTATGTCGGGTGTAATTCTCGGTATCTCTTCTTATTCTGTATGTATGGACTCTGCACAGTACTACTTCTCTTGTCCTGTATGTCGGGTGTAATTCTCGGTATCTGTTCTTATTCTGTATGTATGGACTCTGCACAGTACTACTTCTCTTGTCCTGTATGTCGGGTGTAATTCTCAGTATCTGTTCTTATTCTGTATGTATGGACTCTGCACAGTACTACTTCTCTTGTCCTGTATGTCGGGTGTAATTCTCGGTATCTGTTCTTATTCTGTATGTATGGACTCTGCACAGTACTACTTCTCTTGTCCTGTATGTCGGGTGTAATTCTCAGTATCTGTTCTTATTCTGTATGTATGGACTCTGCACAGTACCACTTCTCTTGTCCTGTATGTCGGGTGTAATTCTCAGTATCTGTTCTTATTCTGTATGTATGGACTCTGCATAGTACTACTTCTCTTGTCCTGTATGTCGGGTGTAATTCTCAGTATCTGTTCTTATTCTGTATGTATGGACTCTGCACAGTACTACTTCTCCTGTCCTGTATGTCGGGTGTAATTCTCGGTATCTGTTCTTATTCTGTATGTATGGACTCTGCACAGTACTACTTCTCTTGTCCTGTATGTCGGGTGTAATTCTCGGTATCTGTTCTTATTCTGTATGTATGGACTCTGCACAGTACCACTTCTCTTGTCCTGTATGTCGGGTGTAATTCTCGGTATCTCTTCTTATTCTGTATGTATGGACTCTGCATAGTACTACTTCTCTTGTCCTGTATGTCGGGTGTAATTCTGGGTATCTGTTCTTATTCTGTATGTATGGACTCTGCACAGTACTACTTCTCTTGTCCTGTATGTCGGGTGTAATTCTCAGTATCTGTTCTTATTCTGTATGTATGGACTCTGCACAGTACTACTTCTCCTGTCCTGTATGTCGGGTGTAATTCTCGGTATCTGTCCTTATTCTGTATGTATGGACTCTGCACAGTACTACTTCTCTTGTCCTGTATGTCGGGTGTAATTCTCGGTATCTGTTCTTATTCTGTATGTATGGACTCTGCACAGTACTACTTCTCTTGTCCTGTATGTCGGGTGTAATTCTCGGTATCTGTTCTTATTCTGTATCTATGGACTCTGCACAGTACTACTTCTCCTGTCCTGTATGTCGGGTGTAATTCTCAGTATCTGTTCTTATTCTGTATGTATGGACTCTGCACAGTACTACTTCTCTTGTCCTGTATGTCGGGTGTAATTCTCAGTATCTGTCCTTATTCTGTATGTATGGACTCTGCACAGTACTACTTCTCTTGTCCTGTATGTCGGGTGTAATTCTCAGTATCTGTTCTTATTCTGTATGTATGGACTCTGCACAGTACTACTTCTCCTGTCCTGTATGTCGCGTGTAATTCTCAGTATCTGTCCTTATTCTGTATGTATGGACTCTGCACAGTACTACTTCTCCTGTCCTGTATGTCGGGTGTAATTCTCGGTATCTGTTCTTATTCTGTATGTATGGACTCTGCACAGTACTACTTCTCCTGTCCTGTATGTCGGGTGTAATTCTCTGTATCAGTTCTTATTCTGTATGTATGTACTCTGCACAGTACTACTTCTCTTGTCCTGTATGTCGGGTGTAATTCTCGGTATCTGTTCTTATTCTGTATGTATGGACTCTGCACAGTACTACTTCTCCAGTCCTGTATGTCGGGTGTAATTCTCAGTATCTGTTCTTATTCTGTATGTATGGACTCTGCACAGTACTACTTCTCTTGTCCTGTATGTCGGGTGTAATTCTCGGTATCTCTCCTTATTCTGTATGTATGGACTCTGCACAGTACTACTTCTCTTGTCCTGTATGTCGGGTGTAATTCTCAGTATCTCTTCTTATTCTGTATGTATGGACTCTGCACAGTACTACTTCTCTTGTCCTGTATGTCGGGTGTAATTCTCGGTATCTGTTCTTATTCTGTATGTATGGACTCTGCACAGTACTACTTCTCCTGTCCTGTATGTCGGGTGTAATTCTCTGTATCAGTTCTTATTCTGTATGTATGTACTCTGCACAGTACTACTTCTCTTGTCCTGTATGTCGGGTGTAATTCTCGGTATCTGTTCTTATTCTGTATGTATGGACTCTGCACAGTACTACTTCTCCAGTCCTGTATGTCGGGTGTAATTCTCAGTATCTGTTCTTATTCTGTATGTATGGACTCTGCACAGTACTACTTCTCTTGTCCTGTATGTCGGGTGTAATTCTCGGTATCTCTCCTTATTCTGTATGTATGGACTCTGCACAGTACTACTTCTCTTGTCCTGTATGTCGGGTGTAATTCTCAGTATCTCTTCTTATTCTGTATGTATGGACTCTGCACAGTACTACTTCTCTTGTCCTGTATGTCGGGTGTAATTCTCGGTATCTGTTCTTATTCTGTATGTATGGACTCTGCACAGTACCACTTCTCCTGTCCTGTATGTCGGGTGTAATTCTCGGTATCTGTTCTTATTCTGTATGTATGGACTCTGCACAGTACTACTTCTCCTGTCCTGTATGTCGGGTGTAATTCTCGGTATCTGTTCTTATTCTGTATGTATGGACTCTGCACAGTACTACTTCTCTTGTCCTGTATGTCGGGTGTAATTCTCGGTATCTCTTCTTATTCTGTATGTATGGACTCTGCACAGTACTACTTCTCCTGTCCTGTATGTCGGGTGTAATTCTCAGTATCTGTTCTTATTCTGTATGTATGGACTCTGCACAGTACTACTTCTCCTGTCCTGTATGCCGGGTGTAATTCTCAGTATCTGTTCTTATTCTGTATGTATGGACTCTGCACAGTACTACTTCTCTTGTCCTGTATGTCGGGTGTAATTCTCGGTATCTCTTCTTATTCTGTATGTATGGACTCTGCACAGTACCACTTCTCCTGTCCTGTATGTCGGGTGTAATTCTCAGTATCTGTTCTTATTCTGTATGTATGGACTCTGCACAGTACTACTTCTCTTGTCCTGTATGTCGGGTGTAATTCTCAGTATCTGTTCTTATTCTGTATGTATGGACTCTGCACAGTACTACTTCTCTTGTCCTGTATGTCGGGTGTAATTCTCAGTATCTGTCCTTATTCTGTATGTATGGACTCTGCACAGTACTACTTCTCTTGTCCTGTATGTCGGGTGTAATTCTCAGTATCTGTTCCTATTCTGTATGTATGGACTCTGCACAGTACTACTTCTCTTGTCCTGTATGTCGGGTGTAATTCTCGGTATCTGTTCTTATTCTGTATGTATGGACTCTGCACAGTACTACTTCTCTTGTCCTGTATGTCGGGTGTAATTCTCGGTATCTGTTCCTATTCTGTATGTATGGACTCTGCACAGTACTACTTCTCCTGTCCTGTATGTCGGGTGTAATTCTCGGTATCTGTTCTTATTCTGTATGTATGGACTCTGCACAGTACCACTTCTCTTGTCCTGTATGTCGGGTGTAATTCTCAGTATCTGTCCTTGTTCTGTATGTATGGACTCTGCACAGTACTACTTCTCTTGTCCTGTATGTCGGGTGTAATTCTCAGTATCTGTTCTTGTTCTGTATGTATGGACTCTGCACAGTACTACTTCTCTTGTCCTGTATGTCGGGTGTAATTCTCAGTATCTGTTCTTATTCTGTATGTATGGACTCTGCACAGTACTACTTCTCTTGTCCTGTATGTCGGGTGTAATTCTCGGTATCTCTTCTTATTCTGTATGTATGGACTCTGCACAGTACTACTTCTCTTGTCCTGTATGTCGGGTGTAATTCTCGGTATCTGTCCTTATTCTGTATGTATGGACTCTGCACAGTACTACTTCTCTTGTCCTGTATGTCGGGTGTAATTCTCAGTATCTGTCCTTATTCTGTATGTATGGACTCTGCACAGTACTACTTCTCTTGTCCTGTATGTCGGGTGTAATTCTCGGTATCTGTTCTTATTCTGTATGTATGGACTCTGCACAGTACTACTTCTCTTGTCCTGTATGTCGGGTGTAATTCTCGGTATCTGTTCTTATTCTGTATGTATGGACTCTGCACAGTACTACTTCTCCTGTCCTGTATGTCGGGTGTAATTCTCAGTATCTGTTCTTATTCTGTATGTATGGACTCTGCACAGTACTACTTCTCTTGTCCTGTATGTCGGGTGTAATTCTCAGTATCTGTTCTTATTCTGTATGTATGGACTCTGCACAGTACTACTTCTCCTGTCCTGTATGTCGGGTGTAATTCTCGGTATCTGTTCTTATTCTGTATGTATGGACTCTGCACAGTACTACTTCTCTTGTCCTGTATGTCGGGTGTAATTCTCAGTATCTCTTCTTATTCTGTATGTATGGACTCTGCACAGTACTACTTCTCTTGTCCTGTATGTCGGGTGTAATTCTCAGTATCTGTTCTTATTCTGTATGTATGGACTCTGCACAGTACTACTTCTCTTGTCCTGTATGTCGGGTGTAATTCTCAATATCTCTTCTTATTCTGTATGTATGGACTCTGCACAGTACTACTTCTCTTGTCCTGTATGTCGGGTGTAATTCTCGGTATCTGTTCTTATTCTGTATGTATGGACTCTGCACAGTACTACTTCTCTTGTCCTGTATGTCGGGTGTAATTCTCAGTATCTGTTCTTATTCTGTATGTATGGACTCTGCACAGTACTACTTCTCTTGTCCTGTATGTCGGGTGTAATTCTCAGTATCTGTTCTTATTCTGTATGTATGGACTCTGCACAGTACTACTTCTCCTGTCCTGTATGTCGGGTGTAATTCTCGGTATCTGTTCTTATTCTGTATGTATGGACTCTGCACAGTACTACTTCTCTTGTCCTGTATGTCGGGTGTAATTCTCAGTATCTGTTCTTATTCTGTATGTATGGACTCTGCACAGTACTACTTCTCCTGTCCTGTATGTCGGGTGTAATTCTCGGTATCTGTCCTTATTCTGTATGTATGGACTCTGCACAGTACTACTTCTCTTGTCCTGTATGTCTGGTGTAATTCTCGGTATCTGTTCTTATTCTGTATGTATGGACTCTGCACAGTACTACTTCTCTTGTCCTGTATGTCGGGTGTAATTCTCGGTATCTGTTCTTATTCTGTATGTATGGACTCTGCACAGTACTACTTCTCCTGTCCTGTATGTCGGGTGTAATTCTCGGTATCTGTCCTTATTCTGTATGTATGGACTCTGCACAGTACTACTTCTCTTGTCCTGTATGTCGGGTGTAATTCTCGGTATCTGTTCTTATTCTGTATGTATGGACTCTGCACAGTACTACTTCTCTTGTCCTGTATGTCGGGTGTAATTCTCGGTATCTGTTCTTATTCTGTATGTATGGACTCTGCACAGTACTACTTCTCTTGTCCTGTATGTCGGGTGTAATTCTCAGTATCTGTTCTTATTCTGTATGTATGGACTCTGCACAGTACTACTTCTCCTGTCCTGTATGTCGGGTGTAATTCTCGGTATCTGTTCTTATTCTGTATGTATGGACTCTGCACAGTACTACTTCTCTTGTCCTGTATGTCGGGTGTAATTCTCGGTATCTGTTCTTATTCTGTATGTATGGACTCTGCACAGTACTACTTCTCCTGTCCTGTATGCCGGGTGTAATTCTCGGTATCTGTTCTTATTCTGTATGTATGGACTCTGCACAGTACTACTTCTCCTGTCCTGTATGTCGGGTGTAATTCTCAGTATCTGTTCTTATTCTGTATGTATGGACTCTGCACAGTACTACTTCTCCTGTCCTGTATGCCGGGTGTAATTCTCGGTATCTGTTCTTATTCTGTATGTATGGACTCTGCACAGTACTACTTCTCCTGTCCTGTATGTCGGGTGTAATTTTCGGTATCTGTTCTTATTCTGTATGTATGGACTCTGCACAGTACTACTTCTCTTGTCCTGTATGTCGGGTGTAATTCTCAGTATCTGTTCTTATTCTGTATGTATGGACTCTGCACAGTACTACTTCTCTTGTCCTGTATGTCGGGTGTAATTCTCGGTATCTGTCCTTATTCTGTATGTATGGACTCTGCACAGTACTACTTCTCTTGTCCTGTATGTCGGGTGTAATTCTCAGTATCTGTTCTTATTCTGTATGTATGGACTCTGCACAGTACTACTTCTCTTGTCCTGTATGTCGGGTGTAATTCTCAGTATCTGTTCTTATTCTGTATGTATGGACTCTGCACAGTACTACTTCTCTTGTCCTGTATGTCGGGTGTAATTCTCAGTATCTCTTCTTATTCTGTATGTATGGACTCTGCACAGTACTACTTCTCTTGTCCTGTATGTCGGGTGTAATTCTCGGTATCTGTTCTTATTCTGTATGTATGGACTCTGCACAGTACTACTTCTCCTGTCCTGTATGTCGGGTGTAATTCTCGGTATCTGTTCTTATTCTGTATGTATGGACTCTGCACAGTACTACTTCTCCTGTCCTGTATGTCGGGTGTAATTCTCAGTATCTGTTCTTATTCTGTATGTATGGACTCTGCACAGTACTACTTCTCTTGTCCTGTATGTCGGGTGTAATTCTCGGTATCTGTTCTTATTCTGTATGTATGGACTCTGCACAGTACTACTTCTCTTGTCCTGTATGTCGGGTGTAATTCTCAGTATCTGTTCTTATTCTGTATGTATGGACTCTGCACAGTACTACTTCTCCTGTCCTGTATGTCGGGTGTAATTCTCGGTATCTCTTCTTATTCTGTATGTATGGACTCTGCACAGTACTACTTCTCTTGTCCTGTATGTCGGGTGTAATTCTCGGTATCTGTTCTTATTCTGTATGTATGGACTCTGCACAGTACTACTTCTCTTGTCCTGTATGTCGGGTGTAATTCTCGGTATCTGTTCTTATTCTGTATGTATGGACTCTGCACAGTACTACTTCTCTTGTCCTGTATGTCGGGTGTAATTCTCAGTATCTGTTCTTATTCTGTATGTATGGACTCTGCACAGTACCACTTCTCTTGTCCTGTATGTCGGGTGTAATTCTCAGTATCTGTTCTTATTCTGTATGTATGGACTCTGCATAGTACTACTTCTCTTGTCCTGTATGTCGGGTGTAATTCTCAGTATCTGTTCTTATTCTGTATGTATGGACTCTGCACAGTACTACTTCTCCTGTCCTGTATGTCGGGTGTAATTCTCGGTATCTGTTCTTATTCTGTATGTATGGACTCTGCACAGTACTACTTCTCTTGTCCTGTATGTCGGGTGTAATTCTCGGTATCTGTTCTTATTCTGTATGTATGGACTCTGCACAGTACTACTTCTCTTGTCCTGTATGTCGGGTGTAATTCTCGGTATCTGTCCTTATTCTGTATGTATGGACTCTGCACAGTACTACTTCTCTTGTCCTGTATGTCGGGTGTAATTCTCAGTATCTGTTCTTATTCTGTATGTATGGACTCTGCACAGTACTACTTCTCTTGTCCTGTATGTCGGGTGTAATTCTCAGTATCTGTTCTTATTCTGTATGTATGGACTCTGCACAGTACTACTTCTCTTGTCCTGTATGTCGGGTGTAATTCTCAGTATCTCTTCTTATTCTGTATGTATGGACTCTGCACAGTACTACTTCTCTTGTCCTGTATGTCGGGTGTAATTCTCGGTATCTGTTCTTATTCTGTATGTATGGACTCTGCACAGTACTACTTCTCCTGTCCTGTATGTCGGGTGTAATTCTCGGTATCTGTTCTTATTCTGTATGTATGGACTCTGCACAGTACTACTTCTCCTGTCCTGTATGTCGGGTGTAATTCTCAGTATCTGTTCTTATTCTGTATGTATGGACTCTGCACAGTACTACTTCTCTTGTCCTGTATGTCGGGTGTAATTCTCGGTATCTGTTCTTATTCTGTATGTATGGACTCTGCACAGTACTACTTCTCTTGTCCTGTATGTCGGGTGTAATTCTCAGTATCTGTTCTTATTCTGTATGTATGGACTCTGCACAGTACTACTTCTCCTGTCCTGTATGTCGGGTGTAATTCTCGGTATCTCTTCTTATTCTGTATGTATGGACTCTGCACAGTACTACTTCTCTTGTCCTGTATGTCGGGTGTAATTCTCGGTATCTGTTCTTATTCTGTATGTATGGACTCTGCACAGTACTACTTCTCTTGTCCTGTATGTCGGGTGTAATTCTCGGTATCTGTTCTTATTCTGTATGTATGGACTCTGCACAGTACTACTTCTCTTGTCCTGTATGTCGGGTGTAATTCTCAGTATCTGTTCTTATTCTGTATGTATGGACTCTGCACAGTACCACTTCTCTTGTCCTGTATGTCGGGTGTAATTCTCAGTATCTGTTCTTATTCTGTATGTATGGACTCTGCATAGTACTACTTCTCTTGTCCTGTATGTCGGGTGTAATTCTCAGTATCTGTTCTTATTCTGTATGTATGGACTCTGCACAGTACTACTTCTCCTGTCCTGTATGTCGGGTGTAATTCTCGGTATCTGTTCTTATTCTGTATGTATGGACTCTGCACAGTACTACTTCTCTTGTCCTGTATGTCGGGTGTAATTCTCGGTATCTGTTCTTATTCTGTATGTATGGACTCTGCACACTACCACTTCTCTTGTCCTGTATGTCGGGTGTAATTCTCGGTATCTCTTCTTATTCTGTATGTATGGACTCTGCATAGTACTACTTCTCTTGTCCTGTATGTCGGGTGTAATTCTCGGTATCTGTTCTTATTCTGTATGTATGGACTCTGCACAGTACTACTTCTCTTGTCCTGTATGTCGGGTGTAATTCTCAGTATCTGTTCTTATTCTGTATGTATGGACTCTGCACAGTACTACTTCTCCTGTCCTGTATGTCGGGTGTAATTCTCGGTATCTGTCCTTATTCTGTATGTATGGACTCTGCACAGTACTACTTCTCTTGTCCTGTATGTCGGGTGTAATTCTCGGTATCTGTTCTTATTCTGTATGTATGGACTCTGCACAGTACTACTTCTCTTGTCCTGTATGTCGGGTGTAATTCTCGGTATCTGTTCTTATTCTGTATCTATGGACTCTGCACAGTACTACTTCTCCTGTCCTGTATGTCGGGTGTAATTCTCAGTATCTGTTCTTATTCTGTATGTATGGACTCTGCACAGTACTACTTCTCTTGTCCTGTATGTCGGGTGTAATTCTCAGTATCTGTCCTTATTCTGTATGTATGGACTCTGCACAGTACTACTTCTCTTGTCCTGTATGTCGGGTGTAATTCTCAGTATCTGTTCTTATTCTGTATGTATGGACTCTGCACAGTACTACTTCTCCTGTCCTGTATGTCGGGTGTAATTCTCGGTATCTGTTCTTATTCTGTATGTATGGACTCTGCACAGTACTACTTCTCCTGTCCTGTATGTCGGGTGTAATTCTCAGTATCTGTCCTTATTCTGTATGTATGGACTCTGCACAGTACTACTTCTCCTGTCCTGTATGTCGGGTGTAATTCTCGGTATCTGTTCTTATTCTGTATGTATGGACTCTGCACAGTACCACTTCTCCTGTCCTGTATGTCGGGTGTAATTCTCGGTATCTGTTCTTATTCTGTATGTATGGACTCTGCACAGTACTACTTCTCCTGTCCTGTATGTCGGGTGTAATTCTCGGTATCTGTTCTTATTCTGTATGTATGGACTCTGCACAGTACCACTTCTCCTGTCCTGTATGTCGGGTGTAATTCTCGGTATCTGTTCTTATTCTGTATGTATGGACTCTGCACAGTACTACTTCTCCTGTCCTGTATGTCGGGTGTAATTCTCGGTATCTGTCCTTATTCTGTATGTATGGACTCTGCACAGTACTACTTCTCTTGTCCTGTATGTCGGGTGTAATTCTCGGTATCTGTTCTTATTCTGTATGTATGGACTCTGCACAGTACTACTTCTCTTGTCCTGTATGTCGGGTGTAATTCTCGGTATCTGTTCTTATTCTGTATCTATGGACTCTGCACAGTACTACTTCTCCTGTCCTGTATGTCGGGTGTAATTCTCGGTATCTGTTCTTATTCTGTATGTATGGACTCTGCACAGTACTACTTCTCTTGTCCTGTATGTCGGGTGTAATTCTCTGTATCAGTTCTTATTCTGTATGTATGGACTCTGCACAGTACTACTTCTCTTGTCCTGTATGTTGGGTGTAATTCTCGGTATCTGTTCTTATTCTGTATGTATGGACTCTGCACAGTACTACTTCTCTTGTCCTGTATGTCGGGTGTAATTCTCGGTATCTCTTCTTATTCTGTATGTATGGACTCTGCACAGTACTACTTCTCTTGTCCTGTATGTCGGGTGTAATTCTCAGTATCTGTTCTTATTCTGTATGTATGGACTCTGCACAGTACTACTTCTCCTGTCCTGTATGTCGGGTGTAATTCTCGGTATCTGTTCTTATTCTGTATGTATGGACTCTGCACAGTACTACTTCTCTTGTCCTGTATGTCGGGTGTAATTCTCGGTATCTGTTCTTATTCTGTATGTATGGACTCTGCACAGTACTACTTCTCTTGTCCTGTATGTCGGGTGTAATTCTCGGTATCTCTTCTTATTCTGTATGTATGGACTCTGCATAGTACTACTTCTCTTGTCCTGTATGTCGGGTGTAATTCTCGGTATCTGTTCTTATTCTGTATGTATGGACTCTGCACAGTACTACTTCTCTTGTCCTGTATGTCGGGTGTAATTCTCAGTATCTGTTCTTATTCTGTATGTATGGACTCTGCACAGTACTACTTCTCCTGTCCTGTATGTCGGGTGTAATTCTCGGTATCTGTCCTTATTCTGTATGTATGGACTCTGCACAGTACTACTTCTCTTGTCCTGTATGTCGGGTGTAATTCTCGGTATCTGTTCTTATTCTGTATGTATGGACTCTGCACAGTACTACTTCTCTTGTCCTGTATGTCGGGTGTAATTCTCGGTATCTGTTCTTATTCTGTATCTATGGACTCTGCACAGTACTACTTCTCCTGTCCTGTATGTCGGGTGTAATTCTCAGTATCTGTTCTTATTCTGTATGTATGGACTCTGCACAGTACTACTTCTCTTGTCCTGTATGTCGGGTGTAATTCTCAGTATCTGTCCTTATTCTGTATGTATGGACTCTGCACAGTACTACTTCTCTTGTCCTGTATGTCGGGTGTAATTCTCAGTATCTGTTCTTATTCTGTATGTATGGACTCTGCACAGTACTACTTCTCCTGTCCTGTATGTCGGGTGTAATTCTCGGTATCTGTTCTTATTCTGTATGTATGGACTCTGCACAGTACTACTTCTCCTGTCCTGTATGTCGGGTGTAATTCTCAGTATCTGTCCTTATTCTGTATGTATGGACTCTGCACAGTACTACTTCTCCTGTCCTGTATGTCGGGTGTAATTCTCGGTATCTGTTCTTATTCTGTATGTATGGACTCTGCACAGTACCACTTCTCCTGTCCTGTATGTCGGGTGTAATTCTCGGTATCTGTTCTTATTCTGTATGTATGGACTCTGCACAGTACTACTTCTCCTGTCCTGTATGTCGGGTGTAATTCTCGGTATCTGTTCTTATTCTGTATGTATGGACTCTGCACAGTACCACTTCTCCTGTCCTGTATGTCGGGTGTAATTCTCGGTATCTGTTCTTATTCTGTATGTATGGACTCTGCACAGTACTACTTCTCCTGTCCTGTATGTCGGGTGTAATTCTCGGTATCTGTCCTTATTCTGTATGTATGGACTCTGCACAGTACTACTTCTCTTGTCCTGTATGTCGGGTGTAATTCTCGGTATCTGTTCTTATTCTGTATGTATGGACTCTGCACAGTACTACTTCTCTTGTCCTGTATGTCGGGTGTAATTCTCGGTATCTGTTCTTATTCTGTATCTATGGACTCTGCACAGTACTACTTCTCCTGTCCTGTATGTCGGGTGTAATTCTCGGTATCTGTTCTTATTCTGTATGTATGGACTCTGCACAGTACTACTTCTCTTGTCCTGTATGTCGGGTGTAATTCTCTGTATCAGTTCTTATTCTGTATGTATGGACTCTGCACAGTACTACTTCTCTTGTCCTGTATGTTGGGTGTAATTCTCGGTATCTGTTCTTATTCTGTATGTATGGACTCTGCACAGTACTACTTCTCTTGTCCTGTATGTCGGGTGTAATTCTCGGTATCTCTTCTTATTCTGTATGTATGGACTCTGCACAGTACTACTTCTCTTGTCCTGTATGTCGGGTGTAATTCTCAGTATCTGTCCTTATTCTGTATGTATGGACTCTGCACAGTACTACTTCTCTTGTCCTGTATGTCGGGTGTAATTCTCGGTATCTGTTCTTATTCTGTATGTATGGACTCTGCACAGTACTACTTCTCTTGTCCTGTATGTCGGGTGTAATTCTCAGTATCTGTTCTTATTCTGTATGTATGGACTCTGCACAGTACTACTTCTCCTGTCCTGTATGTCGGGTGTAATTCTCGGTATCTGTTCTTATTCTGTATGTATGGACTCTGCACAGTACTACTTCTCTTGTCCTGTATGTCGGGTGTAATTCTCGGTATCTGTTCTTATTCTGTATGTATGGACTCTGCACAGTACTACTTCTCCTGTCCTGTATGTCGGGTGTAATTCTCGGTATCTGTCCTTATTCTGTATGTATGGACTCTGCACAGTACTACTTCTCCTGTCCTGTATGTCGGGTGTAATTCTCAGTATCTGTCCTTATTCTGTATGTATGGACTCTGCACAGTACTACTTCTCTTGTCCTGTATGTCGGGTGTAATTCTCGGTATCTGTTCTTATTCTGTATGTATGGACTCTGCACAGTACTACTTCTCCTGTCCTGTATGTCGGGTGTAATTCTCGGTATCTGTTCTTATTCTGTATGTATGGACTCTGCACAGTACTACTTCTCTTGTCCTGTATGTCGGGTGTAATTCTCAGTATCTGTCCTTATTCTGTATGTATGGACTCTGCACAGTACTACTTCTCTTGTCCTGTATGTCGGGTGTAATTCTCAGTATCTCTTCTTATTCTGTATGTATGGACTCTGCACAGTACTACTTCTCTTGTCCTGTATGTCGGGTGTAATTCTCGGTATCTGTTCTTATTCTGTATGTATGGACTCTGCACAGTACTACTTCTCTTGTCCTGTATGTCGGGTGTAATTCTCGGTATCTGTTCTTATTCTGTATGTATGGACTCTGCACAGTACTACTTCTCTTGTCCTGTATGTCGGGTGTAATTCTCGGTATCTGTTCTTATTCTGTATGTATGGACTCTGCACAGTACTACTTCTCCTGTCCTGTATGTCGGGTGTAATTCTCGGTATCTGTTCTTATTCTGTATGTATGGACTCTGCACAGTACTACTTCTCTTGTCCTGTATGTCGGGTGTAATTCTCAGTATCTGTTCTTATTCTGTATGTATGGACTCTGCACAGTACTACTTCTCCTGTCCTGTATGTCGGGTGTAATTCTCAGTATCTGTCCTTATTCTGTATGTATGGACTCTGCACAGTACTACTTCTCTTGTCCTGTATGTCGGGTGTAATTCTCGGTATCTGTTCTTATTCTGTATGTATGGACTCTGCACAGTACTACTTCTCTTGTCCTGTATGTCGGGTGTAATTCTCGGTATCTGTTCTTATTCTGTATGTATGGACTCTGCACAGTACTACTTCTCCTGTCCTGTATGTCGGGTGTAATTCTCGGTATCTGTTCTTATTCTGTATGTATGGACTCTGCACAGTACTACTTCTCTTGTCCTGTATGTCGGGTGTAATTCTCGGTATCTGTTCTTATTCTGTATGTATGGACTCTGCACAGTACTACTTCTCCTGTCCTGTATGTCGGGTGTAATTCTCAGTATCTCTTCTTATTCTGTATGTATGGACTCTGCACAGTACTACTTCTCTTGTCCTGTATGTCGGGTGTAATTCTCGGTATCTGTTCTTATTCTGTATGTATGGACTCTGCACAGTACTACTTCTCTTGTCCGGTATGTCGGGTGTAATTCTCGGTATCTCTCCTTATTCTGTATGTATGGACTCTGCACAGTACTACTTCTCTTGTCCTGTATGTCGGGTGTAATTCTCAGTATCTCTTCTTATTCTGTATGTATGGACTCTGCACAGTACTACTTCTCTTGTCCTGTATGTCGGGTGTAATTCTCGGTATCTGTTCTTATTCTGTATGTATGGACTCTGCACAGTACCACTTCTCCTGTCCTGTATGTCGGGTGTAATTCTCGGTATCTGTACTTATTCTGTATGTATGGACTCTGCACAGTACTACTTCTCCTGTCCTGTATGTCGGGTGTAATTCTCGGTATCTGTTCTTATTCTGTATGTATGGACTCTGCACAGTACTACTTCTCTTGTCCTGTATGTCGGGTGTAATTCTCAGTATCTGTTCTTATTCTGTATGTATGGACTCTGCACAGTACTACTTCTCTTGTCCTGTATGTCGGGTGTAATTCTCAGTATCTGTTCTTATTCTGTATGTATGGACTCTGCACAGTACTACTTCTCTTGTCCTGTATGTCGGGTGTAATTCTCGGTATCTCTTCTTATTCTGTATGTATGGACTCTGCACAGTACTACTTCTCTTGTCCTGTATGTCGGGTGTAATTCTCGGTATCTGTCCTTATTCTGTATGTATGGACTCTGCACAGTACTACTTCTCTTGTCCTGTATGTCGGGTGTAATTCTCAGTATCTGTCCTTATTCTGTATGTATGGACTCTGCACAGTACTACTTCTCTTGTCCTGTATGTCGGGTGTAATTCTCGGTATCTGTTCTTATTCTGTATGTATGGACTCTGCACAGTACTACTTCTCTTGTCCTGTATGTCGGGTGTAATTCTCAGTATCTGTCCTTATTCTGTATGTATGGACTCTGCACAGTACTACTTCTCTTGTCCTGTATGTCGGGTGTAATTCTCAGTATCTGTCCTTATTCTGTATGTATGGACTCTGCACAGTACTACTTCTCTTGTCCTGTATGTCGGGTGTAATTCTCAGTATCTGTTCTTATTCTGTATGTATGGACTCTGCACAGTACTACTTCTCTTGTCCTGTATGTCGGGTGTAATTCTCAGTATCTGTTCTTATTCTGTATGTATGGACTCTGCACAGTACTACTTCTCCTGTCCTGTATGTCGGGTGTAATTCTCGGTATCTGTTCTTATTCTGTATGTATGGACTCTGCACAGTACTACTTCTCTTGTCCTGTATGTCGGGTGTAATTCTCGGTATCTGTTCTTATTCTGTATGTATGGACTCTGCACAGTACTACTTCTCTTGTCCTGTATGTCGGGTGTAATTCTCGGTATCTGTTCTTATTCTGTATGTATGGACTCTGCACAGTACTACTTCTCCTGTCCTGTATGTCGGGTGTAATTCTCGGTATCTGTTCTTATTCTGTATGTATGGACTCTGCACAGTACTACTTCTCTTGTCCTGTATGTCGGGTGTAATTCTCTGTATCAGTTCTTATTCTGTATGTATGGACTCTGCACAGTACTACTTCTCTTGTCCTGTATGTCGGGTGTAATTCTCAGTATCTGTTCTTATTCTGTATGTATGGACTCTGCACAGTACTACTTCTCTTGTCCTGTATGTCGGGTGTAATTCTCAGTATCTGTTCTTATTCTGTATGTATGGACTCTGCACAGTACTACTTCTCCTGTCCTGTATGTCGGGTGTAATTCTCGGTATCTCTCCTTATTCTGTATGTATGGACTCTGCACAGTACTACTTCTCTTGTCCTGTATGTCGGGTGTAATTCTCAGTATCTCTTCTTATTCTGTATGTATGGACTCTGCACAGTACTACTTCTCTTGTCCTGTATGTCGGGTGTAATTCTCGGTATCTGTTCTTATTCTGTATGTATGGACTCTGCACAGTACTACTTCTCTTGTCCTGTATGTCGGGTGTAATTCTCGGTATCTGTTCTTATTCTGTATGTATGGACTCTGCACAGTACCACTTCTCCTGTCCTGTATGTCGGGTGTAATTCTCTGTATCTGTTCTTATTCTGTATGTATGGACTCTGCACAGTACTACTTCTCCTGTCCTGTATGTCGGGTGTAATTCTTGGTATCTGTTCTTATTCTGTATGTATGGACTCTGCACAGTACTACTTCTCTTGTCCTGTATGTCGGGTGTAATTCTCAGTATCTGTTCTTGTTCTGTATGTATGGACTCTGCACAGTACTACTTCTCTTGTCCTGTATGTCGGGTGTAATTCTCAGTATCTGTTCTTATTCTGTATGTATGGACTCTGCACAGTACTACTTCTCTTGTCCTGTATGTCGGGTGTAATTCTCGGTATCTCTTCTTATTCTGTATGTATGGACTCTGCACAGTACTACTTCTCTTGTCCTGTATGTCGGGTGTAATTCTCAGTATCTGTTCTTATTCTGTATGTATGGACTCTGCACAGTACTACTTCTCTTGTCCTGTATGTCGGGTGTAATTCTCAGTATCTGTTCTTATTCTGTATGTATGGACTCTGCACAGTACTACTTCTCCTGTCCTGTATGTCGGGTGTAATTCTCAGTATCTGTTCTTATTCTGTATGTATGGACTCTGCACAGTACTACTTCTCTTGTCCTGTATGTCGGGTGTAATTCTCGGTATCTGTTCTTATTCTGTATGTATGGACTCTGCACAGTACTACTTCTCCTGTCCTGTATGTCGGGTGTAATTCTCTGTATCAGTTCTTATTCTGTATGTATGTACTCTGCACAGTACTACTTCTCTTGTCCTGTATGTCGGGTGTAATTCTCGGTATCTGTTCTTATTCTGTATGTATGGACTCTGCACAGTACTACTTCTCCAGTCCTGTATGTCGGGTGTAATTCTCAGTATCTGTTCTTATTCTGTATGTATGGACTCTGCACAGTACTACTTCTCTTGTCCTGTATGTCGGGTGTAATTCTCGGTATCTCTCCTTATTCTGTATGTATGGACTCTGCACAGTACTACTTCTCTTGTCCTGTATGTCGGGTGTAATTCTCAGTATCTCTTCTTATTCTGTATGTATGGACTCTGCACAGTACTACTTCTCTTGTCCTGTATGTCGGGTGTAATTCTCGGTATCTGTTCTTATTCTGTATGTATGGACTCTGCACAGTACCACTTCTCCTGTCCTGTATGTCGGGTGTAATTCTCGGTATCTGTTCTTATTCTGTATGTATGGACTCTGCACAGTACTACTTCTCCTGTCCTGTATGTCGGGTGTAATTCTCGGTATCTGTTCTTATTCTGTATGTATGGACTCTGCACAGTACTACTTCTCTTGTCCTGTATGTCGGGTGTAATTCTCGGTATCTCTTCTTATTCTGTATGTATGGACTCTGCACAGTACTACTTCTCCTGTCCTGTATGTCGGGTGTAATTCTCAGTATCTGTTCTTATTCTGTATGTATGGACTCTGCACAGTACTACTTCTCCTGTCCTGTATGCCGGGTGTAATTCTCAGTATCTGTTCTTATTCTGTATGTATGGACTCTGCACAGTACTACTTCTCTTGTCCTGTATGTCGGGTGTAATTCTCAGTATCTCTTCTTATTCTTTATGTATGGACTCTGCACAGTACTACTTCTCTTGTCCTGTATGTCGGGTGTAATTCTCGGTATCTGTTCTTATTCTGTATGTATGGACTCTGCACAGTACCACTTCTCCTGTCCTGTATGTCGGGTGTAATTCTCAGTATCTGTTCTTATTCTGTATGTATGGACTCTGCACAGTACTACTTCTCTTGTCCTGTATGTCGGGTGTAATTCTCAGTATCTGTTCTTATTCTGTATGTATGGACTCTGCACAGTACTACTTCTCTTGTCCTGTATGTCGGGTGTAATTCTCAGTATCTGTCCTTATTCTGTATGTATGGACTCTGCACAGTACTACTTCTCTTGTCCTGTATGTCGGGTGTAATTCTCAGTATCTGTTCCTATTCTGTATGTATGGACTCTGCACAGTACTACTTCTCTTGTCCTGTATGTCGGGTGTAATTCTCGGTATCTGTTCTTATTCTGTATGTATGGACTCTGCACAGTACTACTTCTCTTGTCCTGTATGTCGGGTGTAATTCTCGGTATCTGTTCCTATTCTGTATGTATGGACTCTGCACAGTACTACTTCTCCTGTCCTGTATGTCGGGTGTAATTCTCGGTATCTGTTCTTATTCTGTATGTATGGACTCTGCACAGTACCACTTCTCTTGTCCTGTATGTCGGGTGTAATTCTCAGTATCTGTCCTTGTTCTGTATGTATGGACTCTGCACAGTACTACTTCTCTTGTCCTGTATGTCGGGTGTAATTCTCAGTATCTGTTCTTGTTCTGTATGTATGGACTCTGCACAGTACTACTTCTCTTGTCCTGTATGTCGGGTGTAATTCTCAGTATCTGTTCTTATTCTGTATGTATGGACTCTGCACAGTACTACTTCTCTTGTCCTGTATGTCGGGTGTAATTCTCGGTATCTCTTCTTATTCTGTATGTATGGACTCTGCACAGTACTACTTCTCTTGTCCTGTATGTCGGGTGTAATTCTCGGTATCTGTCCTTATTCTGTATGTATGGACTCTGCACAGTACTACTTCTCTTGTCCTGTATGTCGGGTGTAATTCTCAGTATCTGTCCTTATTCTGTATGTATGGACTCTGCACAGTACTACTTCTCTTGTCCTGTATGTCGGGTGTAATTCTCGGTATCTGTTCTTATTCTGTATGTATGGACTCTGCACAGTACTACTTCTCTTGTCCTGTATGTCGGGTGTAATTCTCAGTATCTGTCCTTATTCTGTATGTATGGACTCTGCACAGTACTACTTCTCTTGTCCTGTATGTCGGGTGTAATTCTCAGTATCTGTCCTTATTCTGTATGTATGGACTCTGCACAGTACTACTTCTCTTGTCCTGTATGTCGGGTGTAATTCTCAGTATCTGTTCTTATTCTGTATGTATGGACTCTGCACAGTACTACTTCTCTTGTCCTGTATGTCGGGTGTAATTCTCAGTATCTGTTCTTATTCTGTATGTATGGACTCTGCACAGTACTACTTCTCCTGTCCTGTATGTCGGGTGTAATTCTCGGTATCTGTTCTTATTCTGTATGTATGGACTCTGCACAGTACTACTTCTCTTGTCCTGTATGTCGGGTGTAATTCTCGGTATCTGTTCTTATTCTGTATGTATGGACTCTGCACAGTACTACTTCTCTTGTCCTGTATGTCGGGTGTAATTCTCGGTATCTGTTCTTATTCTGTATGTATGGACTCTGCACAGTACTACTTCTCCTGTCCTGTATGTCGGGTGTAATTCTCGGTATCTGTTCTTATTCTGTATGTATGGACTCTGCACAGTACTACTTCTCTTGTCCTGTATGTCGGGTGTAATTCTCTGTATCAGTTCTTATTCTGTATGTATGGACTCTGCACAGTACTACTTCTCTTGTCCTGTATGTCGGGTGTAATTCTCAGTATCTGTTCTTATTCTGTATGTATGGACTCTGCACAGTACTACTTCTCTTGTCCTGTATGTCGGGTGTAATTCTCAGTATCTGTTCTTATTCTGTATGTATGGACTCTGCACAGTACTACTTCTCCTGTCCTGTATGTCGGGTGTAATTCTCGGTATCTCTCCTTATTCTGTATGTATGGACTCTGCACAGTACTACTTCTCTTGTCCTGTATGTCGGGTGTAATTCTCAGTATCTCTTCTTATTCTGTATGTATGGACTCTGCACAGTACTACTTCTCTTGTCCTGTATGTCGGGTGTAATTCTCGGTATCTGTTCTTATTCTGTATGTATGGACTCTGCACAGTACCACTTCTCCTGTCCTGTATGTCGGGTGTAATTCTCGGTATCTGTTCTTATTCTGTATGTATGGACTCTGCACAGTACTACTTCTCCTGTCCTGTATGTCGGGTGTAATTCTCGGTATCTGTTCTTATTCTGTATGTATGGACTCTGCACAGTACTACTTCTCTTGTCCTGTATGTCGGGTGTAATTCTCAGTATCTGTTCTTGTTCTGTATGTATGGACTCTGCACAGTACTACTTCTCTTGTCCTGTATGTCGGGTGTAATTCTCAGTATCTGTTCTTATTCTGTATGTATGGACTCTGCACAGTACTACTTCTCTTGTCCTGTATGTCGGGTGTAATTCTCGGTATCTCTTCTTATTCTGTATGTATGGACTCTGCACAGTACTACTTCTCTTGTCCTGTATGTCGGGTGTAATTCTCAGTATCTGTTCTTATTCTGTATGTATGGACTCTGCACAGTACTACTTCTCTTGTCCTGTATGTCGGGTGTAATTCTCAGTATCTGTTCTTATTCTGTATGTATGGACTCTGCACAGTACTACTTCTCCTGTCCTGTATGTCGGGTGTAATTCTCAGTATCTGTTCTTATTCTGTATGTATGGACTCTGCACAGTACTACTTCTCTTGTCCTGTATGTCGGGTGTAATTCTCGGTATCTGTTCTTATTCTGTATGTATGGACTCTGCACAGTACTACTTCTCCTGTCCTGTATGTCGGGTGTAATTCTCAGTATCTGTTCCTATTCTGTATGTATGGACTCTGCACAGTACTACTTCTCTTGTCCTGTATGTCGGGTGTAATTCTCGGTATCTGTTCTTATTCTGTATGTATGGACTCTGCACAGTACTACTTCTCTTGTCCTGTATGTCGGGTGTAATTCTCGGTATCTGTTCCTATTCTGTATGTATGGACTCTGCACAGTACTACTTCTCCTGTCCTGTATGTCGGGTGTAATTCTCGGTATCTGTTCTTATTCTGTATGTATGGACTCTGCACAGTACCACTTCTCTTGTCCTGTATGTCGGGTGTAATTCTCGGTATCTGTTCTTATTCTGTATGTATGGACTCTGCACAGTACTACTTCTCCTGTCCTGTATGTCGGGTGTAATTCTCGGTATCTGTTCTTATTCTGTATGTATGGACTCTGCACAGTACTACTTCTCCTGTCCTGTATGCCGGGTGTAATTCTCAGTATCTGTTCTTATTCTGTATGTATGGACTCTGCACAGTACTACTTCTCTTGTCCTGTATGTCGGGTGTAATTCTCAGTATCTGTTCTTATTCTGTATGTATGGACTCTGCACAGTACTACTTCTCTTGTCCTGTATGTCGGGTGTAATTCTCGGTATCTGTTCTTATTCTGTATGTATGGACTCTGCACAGTACTACTTCTCTTGTCCTGTATGTCGGGTGTAATTCTCGGTATCTGTTCTTATTCTGTATGTATGGACTCTGCACAGTACTACTTCTCTTGTCCTGTATGTCGGGTGTAATTCTCAGTATCTGTTCTTATTCTGTATGTATGGACTCTGCACAGTACCACTTCTCCTGTCCTGTATGTCGGGTGTAATTCTCGGTATCTGTTCTTATTCTGTATGTATGGACTCTGCATAGTACTACTTCTCTTGTCCTGTATGTCGGGTGTAATTCTCAGTATCTGTTCTTATTCTGTATGTATGGACTCTGCACAGTACTACTTCTCCTGTCCTGTATGTCGGGTGTAATTCTCGGTATCTGTTCTTATTCTGTATGTATGGACTCTGCACAGTACTACTTCTCTTGTCCTGTATGTCGGGTGTAATTCTCGGTATCTGTTCTTATTCTGTATGTATGGACTCTGCACAGTACCACTTCTCTTGTCCTGTATGTCGGGTGTAATTCTCGGTATCTCTTCTTATTCTGTATGTATGGACTCTGCATAGTACTACTTCTCTTGTCCTGTATGTCGGGTGTAATTCTCGGTATCTGTTCTTATTCTGTATGTATGGACTCTGCACAGTACTACTTCTCTTGTCCTGTATGTCGGGTGTAATTCTCAGTATCTGTTCTTATTCTGTATGTATGGACTCTGCATAGTACTACTTCCCTTGTCCAGTATGTCGGGTGTAATTCTCAGTATCTCTCCTTATTCTGTATGTATGGACTCTGCACAGTACTACTTCTCTTGTCCTGTATGTCGGGTGTAATTCTCGGTATCTGTTCTTATTCTGTATGTATGGACTCTGCACAGTACTACTTCTCTTGTCCTGTATGTCGGGTGTAATTCTCGGTATCTGTTCTTATTCTGTATGTATGGACTCTGCACAGTACTACTTCTCTTGTCCTGTATGTCGGGTGTAATTCTCGGTATCTCTTCTTATTCTGTATGTATGGACTCTGCACAGTACTACTTCTCTTGTCCTGTATGTCGGGTGTAATTCTCGGTATCTGTTCTTATTCTGTATGTATGGACTCTGCACAGTACTACTTCTCTTGTCCTGTATGTCGGGTGTAATTCTCAGTATCTGTTCTTATTCTGTATGTATGGACTCTGCACAGTACTACTTCTCTTGTCCTGTATGTCGGGTGTAATTCTCAGTATCTCTTCTTATTCTGTATGTATGGACTCTGCACAGTACTACTTCTCTTGTCCTGTATGTCGGGTGTAATTCTCGGTATCTGTTCTTATTCTGTATGTATGGACTCTGCACAGTACTACTTCTCCTGTCCTGTATGTCGGGTGTAATTCTCGGTATCTGTTCTTATTCTGTATGTATGGACTCTGCACAGTACTACTTCTCTTGTCCTGTATGTCGGGTGTAATTCTCAGTATCTCTTCTTATTCTGTATGTATGGACTCTGCACAGTACTACTTCTCTTGTCCTGTATGTCGGGTGTAATTCTCGGTATCTGTTCTTATTCTGTATGTATGGACTCTGCACAGTACTACTTCTCCTGTCCTGTATGTCGGGTGTAATTCTCGGTATCTGTTCTTATTCTGTATGTATGGACTCTGCACAGTACTACTTCTCTTGTCCTGTATGTCGGGTGTAATTCTCGGTATCTGTTCTTATTCTGTATGTATGGACTCTGCACAGTACTACTTCTCTTGTCCTGTATGTCGGGTGTAATTCTCGGTATCTGTTCTTATTCTGTATGTATGGAGATTTTTATTTGTATAAACAAAACAAGATACATAATAACAGACGGTCTTAAAATCGCATAAATACAACAATTACTGACATGTTATTTAGATCAAAAACTTAGCAGGTAAAAAGGGGCATCAATAGGAAAATATCACAATAAGACTCCTTCCCATAAGTCTGAACTTCTCCAACTTTTCCTCATTTCCAAACACTTTATCCATCGGAGGTCAGATAACACTAAACCTGCAATCTTCCTAGAGATAAATTGTTCATTCTGCATGGCTACTCTAGTCCTCGCATGCCATTGGTAGTACTTGGCTCCGCCCCTCTAGTCCTCGCATGCCATTGGTAGTACTTGGCTCTGCTCCTCTAGTCCTCGCATGCCATTGGTAGTACTTGGCTCCGCTCCTCTAGTCCTCGCATGCCATTGGTAGTACTTGACTCCGGTAATGATGATGTACGTTGTCCCTCTGTCTATATTGTGTATTGTTGGGGGGGCACCATAAAGCCTGTCTGAGCAACTTAGGTTTTCCAACCTTTGGATCCCGACTCCGGCAGCTACTTCCTTCCAGACTTCACGGCTTCCCCAACAATCCACCAAGAAATTCTCCATGGACTCCTCCTGATTACAGCCCAAAGGGCAGATCCTTTCAGATTCCCCGAGGTGTTCAATACCTGCATGCCTTGTCCTCCTATTTTTAATGCTGTTCACATTGCTGGAGACAATGTTTAGAGAAAAACCTGCCATCACAGCAAAGAGAAGATAAAATAAGACCCCCATCATTATAAGTCCGAATCGGAGTCACTCTGCCGACTACCAGTTTCCATATCTGATTCTGCGGATACAGGATCAGGGGGCGGGCGCCTTTTAGTGGGCGGGTCATCCTCTGAGCCAGTCGCATACTCCCTTTCCACTCTTTTTAATTCCTGCTCCAGTTCATGGGCCTCTAGAGAATAGGAGTCGGCGTCCGAATCTGATAACGCTTCATACCTATTGGTAGTAACTGTCGTACCCACTTCTGGTGCCCCTTTCACTTTTTTAGCTGGCTTCTGCACTAATGTCCAGTCACTTTCGGGTTTACGGCTGGTTTTGTCTTTTTTATTCCTCCTCTTCTGACCAGTGATCTTCACAGAGACAGGAACAGAAGAAGAGTGTGCGGCCGGCTGCTCCTCAGCCTGCTGAACACTGTCCGCTCGCCCGGGGGTAGTCTCCTGGACCTCTCCACCCACCTCCTCCCTAGTCACTGCAGCCCCATTCATTAAGGCCTCCTCCTCTAGTCCATCTGCTGCAGCCAACAATTCACTGTCTGCAGATTCCCCATTCATATTATGGAAGGCCTCCGGGCAATCCCTGTGGAAATGGCCAAACCTTCCACATAGATTGCACTTAACCGTCTCACAGGTAGAACTGATGTGGCCGACCCCCCCACAGAGATTACACTTCAAGATGGAGCAAACGCTCGCCACGTGGCCAGATTTCCCACATTTGAAGCATAACCTGGGCTGACCTGCATAGAAGCAAACTCCTCTCTCCCGCCCAATGAAAAAGGAGTTTGGCAGGTGATGGGTGACATTGTTAGATTGCCTCAACTTGACAAGAACCCTCCAACCCCCCGTCCAGATCTCATCACTGTCTTTAGTTTTTGTCAACTCAGAAACCATCTCACAATGTCTTCTAAGCCAGATGACAATATCCTGGGGGGGGCACAGACTCATTCCAGAAAATGATGCTAACATTTGCCGTGTCAGGTTTGGAGATGGGAATAAAGATGAAATTCCTCCAACCCTCTTTATCCCGCAACCCACTGAAGCTGGCCCAAAATTTGTCTAAGTCAGACATGAGCTTAAAGCTGACATCATAACCTTGTCTGTCAGGAAGATTGATGACTGCCAGTATGTCTGCAGGCGCAAACCCCATCTGCTGACACAGCAACTCCCTTACTACAAACCTCCGATCAGGGAGCTCCTCTCTGGAACCCCTATGCTTAAATCTGACCACATTCCTCCTCTTAAAGGCCTGACCAGTATAATTGTTACTGGAAGAAAACGAAGGGGACCCGCGGCTCCAGGCATTCCGAGGAGGGACATGACCAGATGGACCAGCATTCCCCTGTGGAGCAGGTGGTGGGTCCACCACAGGGGGGGAGTCCTGAGGGTTATTCTGAGCTGACTCCTCCATCACTATATTCTCAGAGCCCTCTGACTGCTGATGACCCCATTCAGATATACCAGCATTAGTATCAACATTATCAGAATTATTCACCACATCAATATTAGTGACATCATCACTGCACATCATGTCATTACTAGCAGCATCATTACTAGTTACCCCAGTATTAGTCCCGCCATGATCACCAGTCCCCCCAACATGGATCCCACCATGAACACCAGTCCCCCCAGCATGGATCCCACCATGAACACCAGTCCCCCCAGCATGGCTCCCACCATGAACACCAGTCACCCCAGCATGGATCCCACCATGAACACCAGTCCCTCCAGCATGGCTCCCACCATGAACACCAGTCCCCCCAGCATGGCTCACACCATGAACACCAGTCCCCCCAGCATGGATCCCACCATGAACACCAGTCCCCCCAGCATGGATCCCACCATGAGCACCAGTCCCCCCAGCATGGATCCCACCATGAGCACCAGTCCCCCCAGCATGGATCCCACCATGAGCACCAGTCCCCCCAGCATGGATCCCACCATGAGCACCAGTCCCCCCAGCATGGATCCCACCATGAGCACCAGCCCCCCCAGCATGGATCCCACCATGAGCACCAGTCCCCCCAGCATGGATCCCACCATGAGCACCAGTCCCCCCAGCATGGATCCCACCATGAGCACCAGTCCCCCCAGCATGGATCCCACCATGAGCACCAGTCCCCCCAGCATGGATCCCACCATGAACACCAGCCCCCCCAGCATGGATCCCACCATGAGCACCAGTCCCCCCAGCATGGATCCCACCATGAGCACCAGTCCCCCCAGCATGGATCCCACCATGAGCACCAGTCCCCCCAGCATGGATCCCACCATGAGCACCAGTCCCCCCAGCATGGATCCCACCATGAGCACCAGTCCCCCCAGCATGGATCCCACCATGAACACCAGCCCCCCCAGCATGGATCCCACCATGAGCACCAGTCCCCCCAGCATGGATCCCACCATGAGCACCAGTCCCCCCAGCATGGATCCCACCATGAACACCAGTCTCCCCAGCATGGATCCCACCATGAACACCAGTCCCCTCAGCATGGCTCCCACCATGAGTACTGGTGGCAGCAGCACTGTTCTCACAATCCATGTGCTGGGAGTCCACCATGTCACTCCTCTGAGTCTCCTGTACTGTGAATGTCTGCTGGGTTGAACTGAAGCTCCCACTATCCCCCAGAACTGGAAAATCTGCCCCAACCTGGTGTTGCTCCTCACTGTCCTCCAGAGGCTGCACAGTCTTCCCTTCAGGAGACACCTTTGGTGGCAGGGTGCGCTGGACTGGTTCCCCAGAGTCTGACTCTGTAGAGGATTCAATCCTCACACTCAATGCCGCCTCAAATCGATCACGATTGCGGTACACCTCCCCCACTGGTCCCAGTTCTTCCAAAGTAGCATCAATGTCCCTTGATACACCGGCCAGTTCAATGCCCAGGGAGTTCAATTTGCTGTCATATAACGTTTCCCTCCTGGGGTTGGCAGCTTTAAGTCTATAGACAGAGTCAATCTGCTTCTGGATCCTAGTCTTGGCTTTTCTCAGGGACTCTATTTGTTTTACCAGGGAAGGAATTTTATCAGCCAGGTGCAGCGCAGGTTCAGGCTTTAACTTTTTCTTCTTTGCAGCTGCAGGACGCTTGAAATCTTGATCCACCTTCCCATTACTGGTACTGGGCTGAGGGTTTCTACTGGGTGTAGATGGTTTCACTGGGCCAGATTGTGGAAAATTATTACCACCCTCCTCTTTATTCTGCTGCGGCTTAGAGCGCGATGAACGTCTCTGGCTGCTACCCACCATTACACTCTGCTGTAAGTTCTCTTTGATTGTTTTCTGTTCCAAGGAAGTTCTGGAATTTTTGCGAGGAGTACTGGGAGAAACCAATGTCTCTGCTCCACTCTGCTGAGCTTGCTGTGGTTGTAATGGCTGACTGTCCTGGATCATGCTTCCAGAAACTGGACTAGACTGGGTGGCATTGGTATGTTGCTGGACTGAATGAGCCCCACTCTGCAGGGTTTGCCTTGTCTGTAATGACTGGCTGGATTGGGTTGCCTTTCCAGAGCTTGGACTGTGCTGTACAATAACATGTCGCTGAACTGACTGAGCTGCACTGTGCTGGGCTTGCTGGGCCTGCAATGGCTGCCTGGACTGAGAACTCTTTGGCTGAACAACATTACCAGACTTCCTCTTATCTGTATTATCGGTACTTTTCACACAAACATTTCCATGTCTACTTACAGTCTCTGCAAGTGTCTTTCCATTCCCAGAGCTCTGTCCTCCTGCTTCACCACCAACCACAGCTTCACCTGACAGTCCTTGTGTAGGCCCAAAAGCCTGGGACTCTCCTGGGAGAGATCCCAGCCCAGGGGAGCCCAACCCTGGGCTTGTTCCAGACATCAGAGCAGCTCAGCACCACACAGGCTTCAGCTGCTGCACAAGCAGCCACAACCTCTGCACAGTACTACTTCTCTTGTCCTGTATGTCGGGTGTAATTCTCGGTATCTGTTCTTATTCTGTATGTATGGACTCTGCACAGTACTACTTCTCTTGTCCTGTATGTCGGGTGTAATTCTCAGTATCTGTCCTTATTCTGTATGTATGGACTCTGCACAGTACTACTGCTCCTGTCCTGTATGTCGGGTGTAATTCTCAGTATCTGTTCTTATTCTGTATGTATGGACTCTGCACAGTACTACTTCTCTTGTCCTGTATGTCGGGTGTAATTCTCGGTATCTGTTCTTATTCTGTATGTATGGACTCTGCACAGTACTACTTCTCTTGTCCTGTATGTCGGGTGTAATTCTCAGTATCTGTTCTTATTCTGTATGTATGGACTCTGCACAGTACTACTTCTCCTGTCCTGTATGTCGGGTGTAATTCTCAGTATCTGTTCTTATTCTGTATGTATGGACTCTGCACAGTACTACTTCTCCTGTCCTGTATGTCGGGTGTAATTCTCGGTATCTGTTCCTATTCTGTATGTATGGACTCTGCACAGTACTACTTCTCCTGTCCTGTATGTCGGGTGTAATTCTCAGTATCTGTTCTTATTCTGTATGTATGGACTCTGCACAGTACTACTTCTCTTGTCCTGTATGTCGGGTGTAATTCTCGGTATCTGTTCTTATTCTGTATGTATGGACTCTGCACAGTACTACTTCTCTTGTCCTGTATGTCGGGTGTAATTCTCGGTATCTGTCCTTATTCTGTATGTATGGACTCTGCACAGTACTACTTCTCTTGTCCTGTATGTCGGGTGTAATTCTCGGTATCTGTTCTTATTCTGTATGTATGGACTCTGCACAGTACTACTTCTCTTGTCCTGTATGTCGGGTGTAATTCTCGGTATCTGTCCTTATTCTGTATGTATGGACTCTGCACAGTACTACTTCTCTTGTCCTGTATGTCGGGTGTAATTCTCGGTATCTGTTCTTATTCTGTATGTATGGACTCTGCACAGTACTACTTCTCCTGTCCTGTATGTCGGGTGTAATTCTCAGTATCTGTTCTTATTCTGTATGTATAGACTCTGCACAGTACTGCTTCTCCTGTCCGGTATGTCGGGTGTAATTCTCGGTATCTGTTCCTATTCTGTATGTATGGACTCTGCACAGTACTACTTCTCCTGTCCTGTATGTCGGGTGTAATTCTCAGTATCTGTCCTTATTCTGTATGTATGGACTCTGCACAGTACTACTGCTCCTGTCCTGTATGTCGGGTGTAATTCTCAGTATCTGTTCTTATTCTGTATGTATGGACTCTGCACAGTACTACTTCTCTTGTCCTGTATGTCGGGTGTAATTCTCGGTATCTGTTCTTATTCTGTATGTATGGACTCTGCACAGTACTACTTCTCTTGTCCTGTATGTCGGGTGTAATTCTCAGTATCTGTTCTTATTCTGTATGTATGGACTCTGCACAGTACTACTTCTCCTGTCCTGTATGTCGGGTGTAATTCTCAGTATCTGTTCTTATTCTGTATGTATGGACTCTGCACAGTACTACTTCTCCTGTCCTGTATGTCGGGTGTAATTCTCGGTATCTGTTCCTATTCTGTATGTATGGACTCTGCACAGTACTACTTCTCCTGTCCTGTATGTCGGGTGTAATTCTCAGTATCTGTTCTTATTCTGTATGTATGGACTCTGCACAGTACTACTTCTCTTGTCCTGTATGTCGGGTGTAATTCTCGGTATCTGTTCTTATTCTGTATGTATGGACTCTGCACAGTACTACTTCTCTTGTCCTGTATGTCGGGTGTAATTCTCGGTATCTGTCCTTATTCTGTATGTATGGACTCTGCACAGTACTACTTCTCTTGTCCTGTATGTCGGGTGTAATTCTCGGTATCTGTTCTTATTCTGTATGTATGGACTCTGCACAGTACTACTTCTCTTGTCCTGTATGTCGGGTGTAATTCTCGGTATCTGTCCTTATTCTGTATGTATGGACTCTGCACAGTACTACTTCTCTTGTCCTGTATGTCGGGTGTAATTCTCGGTATCTGTTCTTATTCTGTATGTATGGACTCTGCACAGTACTACTTCTCCTGTCCTGTATGTCGGGTGTAATTCTCAGTATCTGTTCTTATTCTGTATGTATAGACTCTGCACAGTACTGCTTCTCCTGTCCGGTATGTCGGGTGTAATTCTCGGTATCTGTTCCTATTCTGTATGTATGGACTCTGCACAGTACTACTTCTCCTGTCCTGTATGTCGGGTCTAATTCTCGGTATCTGTTCTTATTCTGTATGTATGGACTCTGCACAGTACTACTTCTCTTGTCCTGTATGTCGGGTGTAATTCTCGGTATCTGTTCTTATTCTGTATGTATGGACTCTGCACAGTACTACTTCTCTTGTCCTGTATGTCGGGTGTAATTCTCAGTATCTGTTCTTATTCTGTATGTATGGACTCTGCACAGTACTACTTCTCTTGTCCTGTATGTCGGGTGTAATTCTCAGTATCTGTTCTTATTCTGTATGTATGGACTCTGCACAGTACTACTTCTCCTGTCCTGTATGTCGGGTGTAATTCTCGGTATCTGTTCCTATTCTGTATGTATGGACTCTGCACAGTACTACTTCTCCTGTCCTGTATGTCGGGTGTAATTCTCGGTATCTGTTCTTATTCTGTATGTATGGACTCTGCACAGTACTACTTCTCTTGTCCTGTATGTCGGGTGTAATTCTCGGTATCTGTTCTTATTCTGTATGTATGGACTCTGCACAGTACTACTTCTCCTGACCTGTATGTCGGGTGTAATTCTCGGTATCTGTTCTTATTCTGTATGCATGGACTCTGCACAGTACTACTTCTCTTGTCCTGTATGTCGGGTGTAATTCTCAGTATCTCTTCTTATTCTGTATGTATGGACTCTGCACAGTACTACTTCTCTTGTCCTGTATGTCGGGTGTAATTCTCAGTATCTCTCCTCATTCTGTATGTATGGACTCTGCACAGTACTACTTCTCCTGTCCTGTATGTCGGGTGTAATTCTCGGTATCTGTTCTTATTCTGTATGTATGGACTCTGCACAGTACTACTTCTCTTGTCCTGTATGTCGGGTGTAATTCTCGGTATCTCTCCTTATTCTGTATGTATGGACTCTGCACAGTACTACTTCTCCTGTCCTGTATGTCGGGTGTAATTCTCAGTATCTGTTCTTATTCTGTATGTATGGACTCTGCACAGTACTACTTCTCTTGTCCTGTATGTCGGGTGTAATTCTCGGTATCTGTCCTTATTCTGTATGTATGGACTCTGCACAGTACTACTTCTCTTGTCCTGTATGTCGGGTGTAATTCTCGGTATCTGTTCTTATTCTGTATGTATGGACTCTGCACAGTACTACTTCTCTTGTCCTGTATGTCGGGTGTAATTCTCGGTATCTGTCCTTATTCTGTATGTATGGACACTGCACAGTACTACTTCTCTTGTCCTGTATGTCGGGTGTAATTCTCGGTATCTGTCCTTATTCTGTATGTATGGACTCTGCACAGTACTACTTCTCTTGTCCTGTATGTCGGGTGTAATTCTCAGTATCTGTCCTTATTCTGTATGTATGGACTCTGCACAGTACTACTTCTCTTGTCCTGTATGTCGGGTGTAATTCTCGGTATCTGTCCTTATTAGGGATGAGCCGAACACCCCCGGGTTCAGTTCGCACCAGAACCTTCGAACGGACCGAAAGTTCGCGCGAATTTTCGAACTCTATTCGTTATAATGGACGCGAACGTTCGAAATCAAAATTGCTGATTACAACGGCCAATATCCATGTTAATGTCATAAAACAGGTTTGGGGACCCGGGTCCTGCCCCAGGGGACATATATCAATGCAAAAAGAAATTTTAAAAAGTAACGTTTTTTCGGGAGCAGTCATTTTAATGATGCATAAAGTGAAAAAAAAAGTGAAATATTCCTTTAAATATCGTACCTGGGGGGTGTCTAAAGTATGCCTGTGAAGTGCCACGTGTTTCCCGTGTTTAGAACTGTCCTTGCACAAAATGACATTTGTAAAGGAAAAAAAGAAGCCATTTAAAACCACTTGCGGCTTTAATGTCATGTCTTGTCCTGGCCGCCATATGGCTGAAAATCTTCGAGAAAAATGGCATGGCTACCCCATCACCCCCCCCCCCCCACCCCAGCCCCTTTGGGTCTTGTATGGATATTAAGGGGGACCCCGCACCCAAAATAAAACCCTATACCTACAACCCTATATACTCTGAACAGCAGTATATAGGTGGTGCAAACAAGACACGGACTGTAGGTTTGTTCTTAAGTAGAATCTGAACAGGTACATTATGAAGTGTAGCTCCATCCCAAAAAAATCTATTTTTAAGCTTTTTGGAGAACATAGGGAGGGGTTATCACCCCTGTAACATTTGCTGTCTTTGCACATCTGTTCAGAACATGTCACCTCACTTTCCGTCCCAATGACAAATGTTTTTGGAAAAGTGGGGTTTTAATTGAAACAAGGATTGGTGATAAAGCATCAGTAGAGAGGAGATACCTTTTTCCCAAATTAAATCTAACAGGATAGAATTTCCCTTCCTAGGGGTAGATTTCCTCTCACTTCCTGTTTTCTCTTGCCGTTTGCAAGTAGGAGTCGTTTGTAAGTTGGATGTTTGAAAGTAGGGGCCTGCCGTATATACTCTGCAGAAATTTGCCCTATTAGATGTTGGTGTAGCCACAAGACTGGTGGGCACAGGAATGGGCCCTGCTGTGAGTTAATAGATCAAGATTTGTACTTGCATGCACCTGTTGAACCGGGCAGAAAAATTGGGCCTTTGGTGGTGGTGGTGGTGGTGGTGGTGGACGGTGTTGCCACAAGACTGTAAGCCCTCACAGTTACTCTTGGTGGGTGCAGGAATGGGCCCTGCTGTGAGTTATTAGATCAAGATTTGTAATTGCATGCACCTGTTGAACAGGGCAGAAAAATTGGGCCTTTGGTGGTGGTGGTGGTGGTGGACGGTGTTGCCACAAGACTGTAGGCCCTCATAGTTACTCTTGGTGGGTGCAGGAATGGGCCCTGCTGTGAACTATTAGATCAAGATTTGTAATTACACGCCCCTGTTAAACAGGGGCTGAAAAATTGTGCCTTAGGCATTGGTGCTGGTGCCACAACACTGCAACCCCTCACAGATACTGTACTTGGAGCACAGCAGTCACACCTGTTGCGAAGCATCTTTTAAAAAAATTGTAATTACACGCCCCTGTTATACAGGGGCTGCAAAATTGTGCCTTAGGCACTGGTGCTGGTGCCACAACACTGCAACCCCTCACAGATACTGTACTCTGAGCACAGCAATGAGACCTGTTGCAAAGCATTGCCTAAAAATTGTAATTACACGCCCCAACAGGGGCTGAAAAATTGTGCCTTAGGCACTGGTGCTGGTGCCACAACACTGCAACCCCTCACAGATACTGTACTTGGAGCACAGCAGTCACACCTGTTGCGAAGCATCTTTTTAAAAAATTGTAATTACACGCCCCTGTTATACAGGGGCTGAAAAATTGTGCCTTAGGCACTGGTGTGGTGGCATGGATCATTGAGGCGGAGGAAGAGGATAGTCAGTGAACATAACAGGACAGTCACTCAGCATCAGCATAGGCAGTCTTGAAGGGATGTGACATTATAAATTATTCCGTTATATCCGCTTCAGGTGTCTGGTAGCTGGTGGTGATCCAAGACTGATTCATTTTTATGAAGGTCAGTCGATCAACCGAGTCGGTGGACAGGCGCACCCTATGATCGGTGACAAATCCTCCAGCAGCACTGAATGTGCGTTCGGAAAGAACGCTGGATGCAGGACAGGCCAGTAGCTCAATTGCATACTGTGCAAGCTCTGGCCAGTGATCCATCCTCAGGACCCAGTAAGCCAGAGGATTTTCGGTGGGAAAGGTGTCCAAGTCTGACCTTGCCCCTAGGTATTCCTGCACCATGTATATCAGACGCTGGCGATGGTTGCTGGAACCGATCATACCTTGGGGCTGCGGACTAAAAAATTGTCTGAACGCATCGGTCAGACGTCCACCTTCCCCACCGCTCCTTCTGCTACTGACCGAAGCCTCAGCAACTCGTCGTCCAGGACCAGGAGTTTGTAACCTCCCAGTTTCTGGGAACGCGTTGCACAGACCTTTCTGCAAGGCCTCCCTGAGTTGTCTCATCCTCTGCTCCCTCTGCGACGGCAAGATAAGGTCCGCAACCTTACCCTTGTACCGTGGATCAAGGAGAGTGGCCAGCCAATAATGGTCCCTCTCCTTGATCCGAAGAACACGAGGATCCTTCCGCAGGCTTTGCAGGATCAGGGAGGCCATGCAGCGTAGGTTAGCTGAGGCATTCGGTCCGGAGTCTTCTGGGTCACTGAGGATGACATGATCGCCAGCCACCTCCTCCCAGCCACGTACAAGTCCACTGGTTTGTTGGGACTGTACATCATCCCTAAAAGACTGCTGCTGCTGATGCTGAGTGCCAGGCTCCACCTCCATGCTCACACAATCCTCCTCCTCCTCCTCCTCCTCATCCTCTTCCTGTGTGATGGGTGGGACAGAAGGAACACTGTCTGGATAAAGGGGGCCTTGAGAGGCAAGGAAGTCCTCCTCTTCCTGCCTCTGTTCTGCCTCAAGTGCCCTGTCCATTATCCCACGCAGCGTATGCTCCAACAGCTGGACAAGAGGTACAGTGTCACTGATACATGCACTGTCACTGCTCACCATCCTCGTGGCCTCCTCAAATGGTGAGAGGACAGTGCATGCATCCCTGATCATGCTCCACTGGCGTGGGGGAAAAAAGCCAAGCTCCCCTGACCCTGTCCTGGTGCCGTAGTCGCAAAGGTACTCATTGATGGCCCTCTGCTGCGTGTGCAGTCGCTGCAGCATGGCCAACGTTGAGTTTCACCTGGTGGGCATGTCACATATTAGGCGGTTCTTGGGCAGGTTCAGCTCCTTTTGCAGCTCAGTCAGCCGAGCACTGGCATTATAAGATCGGCGGAAATGCACACAGACTTTCCTGGCCTGCCTCAGGACATCCTGTAAGCCTGGGAACCTGCCCAAGAACCGCTGCACCACCAGGTTGAGGACGTGAGCCATACAGGGCACATGGGTGAGCTGCCCCTGTCGCAGGGCGGAGAGGAGGTTGGTGCCATTGTCAGAAACGACCATTCCTGGCTTAAGCTGGCGTGGCGTCAACCACCTCTCGGCCTGCCCCTGCAGAGCTGCCAGAACCTCTGGCCCAGTGTGGCTCCTGTCCCCCAAACACACCAGCGCAAGCACGGCATGGCATCATTTTGCCTGCGTACTCGCGTAGCCCCTTGTACGCCTACGGAGCACCGCTGGTTCCGAGGACAGAGCACTCGAAGAGGACATGGAGGAAGAAGAAGAGGAGGGGGTGGAGGAGAGAGGTGTGTCACAACCAGTAGTAGCATTTTGGAGGCGTGGTGGCGGAACAACCTCCAACACTACTGCACCTTGTCCTGCATCCCTCCCAGCTGCCAATAGAGTGACCCAATGGGCCGCGAAAGAAAGATAACGTCCCTGTCCATGCCTGCTGGACCATGAGTCATCGGTAATATGCACCTTACCGCTGACCGCCCTGTCCAGCGAGGCATGGACATTGCCTTCCACATGCCGGTAGAGAGACGGAATCGCCTTCCGTGAGAAAAAGTGGCGTTTGGGAACCTGCCACTGAGGAACCGCACATTGAACAAACTCACGGAAGGAGGCCGAGTCTACCAACTGAAAAGGCAGCAGTTGAAGTGCTAGCAATTTAGCCAAGCTAGCATTCAACCGCTGGGCATGTGGATGGCTAGGAGTATACTTCTTTCGACGGTCCAGCAGCTGGGGCAGGGAAATTTGCCTGCTACAATCGGACGTCGGTGTACTGCAAGTACTTGGTTGTGACACACCTAATTCTACACCTTCAGTCCTCTCAGAGCAGCTTTCAGAGAGGACTGAAGATATAGTGGGGATGGAGATCCCAGCTGATGAGGAGCAAGGAGAGGTCCGCTTTGTTCTTTGGTGTGGGTCTTTTATGTGTGCTTGCCAACGAGCTGCATGGCAGGTCGACATATGTCTGCTCATGCTTGTGGTGCCCAAGCGGCTGATGTTTTGGCCACGCGAGATACGCTTGAGACAAATATTGCAAATAGCAGTGGTGCGATCTGATGCACTCGTCTCAAAAAAGGCCCACACCAAAGAACTTTTGTGATAACGTGCAGAGGCAGCGCCCTGCACAGGCGGAGCTCTGCGGTGTGGTACAGTTGCTGTGCTGGCCTCTAGCTGGCCTCCAGGGGGCATCCTGCCTCGTTGGACATGTGATGCCGCATCCTCCTCCTCCTCCTCCTCCCTCCCTTCAGGCACCCACGTGGAGTCAGTGACCTCATCATCCCCTCCCTCTTCACCACTAGAGCAAACCTGGCAGTAAGCTGCAGCTGGTGGAACAGTACTGCCAGATTGCTGTCCTTCAGCATCCCCTCTCTCTGCGCGCACACTACTGACTTCCTCAAGCTGGGTATCATCATCCGAGCCTTCGAATCGTTGGGCATCCTCCTGGAGCATGTACCCAACACTGTGCTCAAACAGTTCGGGGGACTCCTCAGGAGGACATGGTGGGTCTAGGGAAGGGGTGGCTGATGATGCCATTGAGTACGCGTTGGCAGCTGCTCTGCCAGTACCCTGAGCCTGGGTGAGAGAGGATGAGGAGGATGAGGAGGGCTTGGTCATCTATTCTACCAAGCCTTCGGCATGATGCGGCTCCACATGTCCAGCTGCCGAAAACAAAGACAAGCGTGTCCCATGGCCACGTGCTGATGACGATGCACGACCACGTCCACGGCCAGCACTGTTGTCTCTAGAAACAGAGCCTGCCTGCCCTGTGTTCTTGCCTCGGCACGCTCTGCCTCTCCTTGGCGGTCTTCCAGCCATTGTAGTCGGTAGTGTATATAGTATAAAAATTAGAGCTCCTATGTGTGCTCACAACACACTGTAGGTCCTATGGGTGCTGACACTAACACACTATAGGTACTATGTGTGCTGCTGACAAGAAAATATAGGAGCTCTGTTTGCTGCCACTAACACACTAGAAGTCCTATGGGTGCTGCTGAGAAGAAAATATAGGAGCTCTGTGTGATGCCACTAACACACTAAAAGTCCTATGGGTGCTGCTGAGAAGAAAATATAGGAGCTCTGTGTGATGCCACTAACACACTAGAAGTCCTATAGGTGCTTCTGAGATGAAAATATAGGAGCTCTGTGTGATGCCACTAACACACTAGAAGTCCTATGGGTGCTGCTGAGAAGAAAATATAGGAGCTCTGTGTGATGCCACTAACACACTAGAAGTCCTATGGGTGCTGCTGAGAAGAAAATATAGGAGCTCTGTGTGATGCCACTAACACACTAGAAGTCCTATGGGTGCTGCTGAGAAGAAAATATAGGAGCTCTGTGTGATGCCACTAACACACTAGAAGTCCTATGGGTGCTGCTGAGAAGAAAATATAGGAGCTCTGTGTGATGCCACTAACACACTAGAAGTCCTATGGGTGCTGCTGAGAAGAAAATATAGGAGCTCTGTGTGATGCCACTAACACACTAGAAGTCCTATGGGTGCTGCTGAGAAGAAAATATAGGAGCTCTGTGTGATGCCACTAACACACTAAAAGTCCTATGGGTGCTGCTGAGAAGAAAATATAGGAGCTCTGTGTGATGCCACTAACACACTAGAAGTCCTATGGGTGCTTCTGAGATGAAAATATAGGAGCTCTGTGTGATGCCACTAACACACTAGAAGTCCTATGGGTGCTGCTGAGAAGAAAATATAGGAGCTCTGTTTGCTGCCACTAACACACTAGAAGTCCTATGGGTGCTGCTGAGAAGAAAATATAGGAGCTCTGTTTGCTGCCACTAACACACTAGAAGTCCTATGGGTGCTGCTGAGAAGAAAATATAGGAGCTCTGTTTGCTGCCACTAACACACTAGAAGTCCTATGGGTGCTGCTGAGAAGAAAATATAGGAGCTCTGTGTGATGCCACTAACACACTAAAAGTCCTATGGGTGCTGCTGAGAAGAAAATATAGGAGCTCTGTGTGATGCCACTAACACACTAGAAGTCCTATGGGTGCTGCTGAGAAGAAAATATAGGAGCTCTGTGTGATGCCACTAACACACTAGAAGTCCTATGGGTGCTTCTGAGAAGAAAATATAGGAGCTCTGTGTGATGCCACTAACACACTAGAAGTCCTATGGGTCCTTCTGAGATGAAAATATAGGAGCTCTGTGTGATGCCACTAACACACTAGAAGTCCTATTGGTGCTTCTGAGATGAAAATATAGGAGCTCTGTGTGATGCCACTAACACACTAGAAGTCCTATGGGTGCTTCTGAGAAGAAAATATAGGAGCTCTGTGTGATGCCACTAACACACTAGAAGTCCTATGGGTGCTGCTGAGAAGAAAATATAGGAGCTCTGTGTGATGCCACTAACACACTAGAAGTCCTATGGGTGCTTCTAAAATGAAAATATAGGAGCTCTGTGTGATGCCACTAACACACTAGAAGTCCTATGGGTGCTGCTGAGAAGAAAATATAGGAGCTCTGTGTGATGCCACTAACACACTAGAAGTCCTATGGGTGCTTCTGAGATGAAAATATAGGAGCTCTGTGTGATGCCACTAACACACTAGAAGTCCTATGGGTGCTGCTGAGAAGAAAATATAGGAGCTCTGTGTGATGCCACTAACACACTAGAAGTCTTATGGGTGCTTCTAAAATGAAAATATAGGAGCTCTGTGTGATGCCACTAACACACTAGAAGTCCTATGGGTGCTGCTGAGAAGAAAATATAGGAACTCTGTGTGATGCCACTAACACACTAGAAGTCCTATGGGTGCTTCTGAGATGAAAATATAGGAACTCTGTGTGATGCCACTAACACACTAGAAGTCCTATGGGTGCTGCTGAGAAGAAAATATAGGAGCTCTGTGTGATGCCACTAACACACTAGAAGTCCAATGGGTGCTTCTGAGAAGAAAATATAGGAGCTCTGTGTGATGCCACTAACACACTAGAAGTCCTATGGGTGCTGCTGAGAAGAAAATATAGGAGCTCTGTGTGATGCCACTAACACACTAGAAGTCCAATGGGTGCTTCTGAGAAGAAAATATAGGAGCTCTGTGTGATGCCACTAACACACTAGAAGTCCTATGGGTGCTGCTGAGAAGAAAATATAGGAGCTCTGTGTGATGCCACTAACACACTAGAAGTCCTATGGGTGCTGCTGAGAAGAAAATATAGGAGCTCTGTTTGCTGCCACTAACACACTAGAAGTCCTATGGGTGCTTCTGAGATGAAAATATAGGAACTCTGTGTGATGCCACTAACACACTAGAAGTCCTATGGGTGCTTCTGAGAAGAAAATATAGGAGCTCTGTGTGATGCCACTAACACACTAGAAGTCCTATGGGTGCTGCTGAGAAGAAAATATAGGAGCTATGTGTGATGCCACTAACACACTAGAAGTCCTATGGGTGCTTCTGAGATGAAAATATAGGAGCTCTGTGTGATGCCACTAACACACTAGAAGTCCTATGGGTGCTGCTGAGAAGAAAATATAGGAGCTCTGTGTGATGCCACTAACACACTAGAAGTCCTATGGGTGCTTCTGAGAAGAAAATATAGGAGCTCTGTGTGATGCCACTAACACACTAGAAGTCCTATGGGTGCTTCTGAGAAGAAAATATAGGAGCTCTGTGTGATGCCACTAACACACTAGAAGTCCTATGGGTGCTGCTGAGAAGAAAATATAGGAGCTCTGTGTGATGCCACTAACACACTAGAAGTCCTATGGGTGCTGCTGAGAAGAAAATATAGGAGCTCTGTGTGATGCCACTAACACACTAGAAGTCCTATGGGTGCTGCTGAGAAGAAAATATAGGAGCTCTGTGTGATGCCACTAACACACTAGAAGTCCTATGGGTGCTTCTGAGATGAAAATATAGGAGCTCTGTGTGATGCCACTAACACACTAGAAGTCCTATGGGTGCTGCTGAGAAGAAAATATAGGAGCTCTGTGTGATGCCACTAACACACTAGAAGTCCTATGGGTGCTTCTGAGATGAAAATATAGGAGCTCTGTGTGATGCCACTAACACACTAGAAGTCCTATGGGTGCTGCTGAGAAGAAAATATAGGAGCTCTGTGTGATGCCACTAACACACTAGAAGTCCTATGGGTGCTTCTGAGAAGAAAATATAGGAGCTCTGTTTGCTGCCACTAACACACTAGAAGTCCTATGGGTGCTGCTGAGAAGAAAATATAGGAGCTCTGTTTGCTGCCACTAACACACTAGAAGTCCTATGGGTGCTGCTGAGAAGAAAATATAGGAGCTCTGTGTGATGCCACTAACACACTAGAAGTCCTATGGGTGCTGCTGAGAAGAAAATATAGGAGCTCTGTTTGCTGCCACTAACACACTAGAAGTCCTATGGGTGCTGCTGAGAAGAAAATATAGGAGCTCTGTGTGATGCCACTAACACACTAGAAGTCCTATGGGTGCTGCTGAGAAGAAAATATAGGAGCTCTGTGTGATGCCACTAACACACTAAAAGTCCTATGGGTGCTGCTGAGAAGAAAATATAGGAGCTCTGTGTGATGCCACTAACACACTAGAAGTCCTATGGGTGCTGCTGAGAAGAAAATATAGGAGCTCTGTGTGATGCCACTAACACACTAGAAGTCCTATGGGTGCTTCTGAGATGAAAATATAGGAGCTCTGTGTGATGCCACTAACACACTAGAAGTCCTATTGGTGCTTCTGAGATGAAAATATAGGAGCTCTGTGTGATGCCACTAACACACTAGAAGTCCTATGGGTGCTTCTGAGATGAAAATATAGGAGCTCTGTGTGATGCCACTAACACACTAGAAGTCCTATGGGTGCTGCTGAGAAGAAAATATAGGAGCTCTGTTTGCTGCCACTAACACACTAGAAGTCCTATGGGTGCTGCTGAGAAGAAAATATAGGAGCTCTGTTTGCTGCCACTAACACACTAGAAGTCCTATGGGTGCTGCTGAGAAGAAAATATAGGAGCTCTGTGTGATGCCACTAACACACTAGAAGTCCTATGGGTGCTTCTGAGATGAAAATATAGGAGCTCTGTGTGATGCCACTAACACACTAGAAGTCCTATGGGTGCTGCTGAGAAGAAAATATAGGAGCTCTGTGTGATGCCACTAACACACTAGAAGTCCTATGGGTGCTTCTGAGATGAAAATATAGGAACTCTGTGTGATGCCACTAACACACTAGAAGTCCTATGGGTGCTTCTGAGAAGAAAATATAGGAGCTCTGTTTGCTGCCACTAACACACTAGAAGTCCTATGGGTGCTGCTGAGAAGAAAATATAGGAGCTCTGTTTGCTGCCACTAACACACTAGAAGTCCTATGGGTGCTGCTGAGAAGAAAATATAGGAGCTCTGTGTGATGCCACTAACACACTAGAAGTCCTATGGGTGCTGCTGAGAAGAAAATATAGGAGCTCTGTTTGCTGCCACTAACACACTAGAAGTCCTATGGGTGCTGCTGAGAAGAAAATATAGGAGCTCTGTGTGATGCCACTAACACACTAGAAGTCCTATGGGTGCTGCTGAGAAGAAAATATAGGAGCTCTGTGTGATGCCACTAACACACTAAAAGTCCTATGGGTGCTGCTGAGAAGAAAATATAGGAGCTCTGTGTGATGCCACTAACACACTAGAAGTCCTATGGGTGCTGCTGAGAAGAAAATATAGGAGCTCTGTGTGATGCCACTAACACACTAGAAGTCCTATGGGTGCTTCTGAGATGAAAATATAGGAGCTCTGTGTGATGCCACTAACACACTAGAAGTCCTATTGGTGCTTCTGAGATGAAAATATAGGAGCTCTGTGTGATGCCACTAACACACTAGAAGTCCTATGGGTGCTTCTGAGATGAAAATATAGGAGCTCTGTGTGATGCCACTAACACACTAGAAGTCCTATGGGTGCTGCTGAGAAGAAAATATAGGAGCTCTGTTTGCTGCCACTAACACACTAGAAGTCCTATGGGTGCTGCTGAGAAGAAAATATAGGAGCTCTGTTTGCTGCCACTAACACACTAGAAGTCCTATGGGTGCTGCTGAGAAGAAAATATAGGAGCTCTGTGTGATGCCACTAACACACTAGAAGTCCTATGGGTGCTTCTGAGATGAAAATATAGGAGCTCTGTGTGATGCCACTAACACACTAGAAGTCCTATGGGTGCTGCTGAGAAGAAAATATAGGAGCTCTGTGTGATGCCACTAACACACTAGAAGTCCTATGGGTGCTGCTGAGAAGAAAATATAGGAGCTCTGTGTGATGCCACTAACACACTAGAAGTCCTATGGGTGCTGCTGAGAAGAAAATATAGGAGCTCTGTTTGCTGCCACTAACACACTAGAAGTCCTATGGGTGCTGCTGAGAAGAAAATATAGGAGCTCTGTTTGCTGCCACTAACACACTAGATGTCCTATGGGTGCTGCTGAGAAGAAAATATAGGAGCTCTGTGTGATGCCACTAACACACTAGAAGTCCTATGGGTGCTTCTGAGAAGAAAATATAGGAGCTCTGTGTGATGCCACTAACACACTAGAAGTCCTATGGGTGCTTCTGAGAAGAAAATATAGGAGCTCTGTGTGATGCCACTAACACACTAGAAGTCCTATGGGTGCTGCTGAGAAGAAAATATAGGAGCTCTGTTTGCTGCCACTAACACACTAGAAGTCCTATGGGTGCTGCTGAGAAGAAAATATAGGAGCTCTGTGTGATGCCACTAACACACTAGAAGTCCTATGGGTGCTTCTGAGATGAAAATATAGGAGCTCTGTGTGATGCCACTAACACACTAGAAGTCCTATGGGTGCTTCTGAGATGAAAATATAGGAGCTCTGTGTGATGCCACTAACACACTAGAAGTCCTATGGGTGCTTCTGAGAAGAAAATATAGGAGCTCTGTTTGCTGCCACTAACACACTAGAAGTCCTATGGGTGCTGCTGAGAAGAAAATATAGGAGCTCTGTTTGCTGCCACTAACACACTAGAAGTCCTATGGGTGCTGCTGAGAAGAAAATATAGGAGCTCTGTTTGCTGCCACTAACACACTAGAAGTCCTATGGGTGCTGCTGAGAAGAAAATATAGGAGCTCTGTGTGATGCCACTAACACACTAGAAGTCCTATGGGTGCTGCTGAGAAGAAAATATAGGAGCTCTGTGTGATGCCACTAACACACTAAAAGTCCTATGGGTGCTGCTGAGAAGAAAATATAGGAGCTCTGTGTGATGCCACTAACACACTAGAAGTCCTATGGGTGCTGCTGAGAAGAAAATATAGGAGCTCTGTGTGATGCCACTAACACACTAGAAGTCCTATGGGTGCTTCTGAGAAGAAAATATAGGAGCTCTGTGTGATGCCACTAACACACTAGAAGTCCTATGGGTGCTTCTGAGATGAAAATATAGGAGCTCTGTGTGATGCCACTAACACACTAGAAGTCCTATGGGTGCTTCTGAGAAGAAAATATAGGAGCTCTGTGTGATGCCACTAACACACTAGAAGTCCTATGGGTGCTTCTGAGATGAAAATATAGGAGCTCTGTGTGATGCCACTAACACACTAGAAGTCCTATGGGTGCTGCTGAGAAGAAAATATAGGAGCTCTGTTTGCTGCCACTAACACACTAGAAGTCCTATGGGTGCTGCTGAGAAGAAAATATAGGAGCTCTGTTTGCTGCCACTAACACACTAGAAGTCCTATGGGTGCTGCTGAGAAGAAAATATAGGAGCTCTGTGTGATGCCACTAACACACTAGAAGTCCTATGGGTGCTTCTGAGATGAAAATATAGGAGCTCTGTGTGATGCCACTAACACACTAGAAGTCCTATGGGTGCTGCTGAGAAGAAAATATAGGAGCTCTGTGTGATGCCACTAACACACTAGAAGTCCTATGGGTGCTGCTGAGAAGAAAATATAGGAGCTCTGTGTGATGCCACTAACACACTAGAAGTCCTATGGGTGCTGCTGAGAAGAAAATATAGGAGCTCTGTTTGCTGCCACTAACACACTAGAAGTCCTATGGGTGCTGCTGAGAAGAAAATATAGGAGCTCTGTTTGCTGCCACTAACACACTAGAAGTCCTATGGGTGCTGCTGAGAAGAAAATATAGGAGCTCTGTGTGATGCCACTAACACACTAGAAGTCCTATGGGTGCTTCTGAGAAGAAAATATAGGAGCTCTGTGTGATGCCACTAACACACTAGAAGTCCTATGGGTGCTGCTGAGAAGAAAATATAGGAGCTCTGTGTGATGCCACTAACACACTAGAAGTCCTATGGGTGCTTCTGAGAAGAAAATATAGGAGCTCTGTGTGATGCCACTAACACACTAGAAGTCCTATGGGTGCTTCTGAGAAGAAAATATAGGAGCTCTGTGTGATGCCACTAACACACTAGAAGTCCTATGGGTGCTGCTGAGAAGAAAATATAGGAGCTCTGTGTGATGCCACTAACACACTAGAAGTCCTATGGGTGCTGCTGAGAAGAAAATATAGGAGCTCTGTGTGATGCCACTAACACACTAGAAGTCCTATGGGTGCTGCTGAGAAGAAAATATAGGAGCTCTGTGTGATGCCACTAACACACTAGAAGTCCTATGGGTGCTTCTGAGATGAAAATATAGGAGCTCTGTGTGATGCCACTAACACACTAGAAGTCCTATGGGTGCTGCTGAGAAGAAAATATAGGAGCTCTGTGTGATGCCACTAACACACTAGAAGTCCTATGGGTGCTTCTGAGATGAAAATATAGGAGCTCTGTGTGATGCCACTAACACACTAGAAGTCCTATGGGTGCTTCTGAGATGAAAATATAGGAACTCTGTGTGATGCCACTAACACACTAGAAGTCCTATGGGTGCTTCTGAGAAGAAAATATAGGAGCTCTGTTTGCTGCCACTAACACACTAGAAGTCCTATGGGTGCTGCTGAGAAGAAAATATAGGAGCTCTGTTTGCTGCCACTAACACACTAGAAGTCCTATGGGTGCTGCTGAGAAGAAAATATAGGAGCTCTGTGTGATGCCACTAACACACTAGAAGTCCTATGGGTGCTGCTGAGAAGAAAATATAGGAGCTCTGTTTGCTGCCACTAACACACTAGAAGTCCTATGGGTGCTGCTGAGAAGAAAATATAGGAGCTCTGTGTGATGCCACTAACACACTAGAAGTCCTATGGGTGCTGCTGAGAAGAAAATATAGGAGCTCTGTGTGATGCCACTAACACACTAAAAGTCCTATGGGTGCTGCTGAGAAGAAAATATAGGAGCTCTGTGTGATGCCACTAACACACTAGAAGTCCTATGGGTGCTGCTGAGAAGAAAATATAGGAGCTCTGTGTGATGCCACTAACACACTAGAAGTCCTATGGGTGCTTCTGAGATGAAAATATAGGAGCTCTGTGTGATGCCACTAACACACTAGAAGTCCTATTGGTGCTTCTGAGATGAAAATATAGGAGCTCTGTGTGATGCCACTAACACACTAGAAGTCCTATGGGTGCTTCTGAGATGAAAATATAGGAGCTCTGTGTGATGCCACTAACACACTAGAAGTCCTATGGGTGCTGCTGAGAAGAAAATATAGGAGCTCTGTTTGCTGCCACTAACACACTAGAAGTCCTATGGGTGCTGCTGAGAAGAAAATATAGGAGCTCTGTTTGCTGCCACTAACACACTAGAAGTCCTATGGGTGCTGCTGAGAAGAAAATATAGGAGCTCTGTGTGATGCCACTAACACACTAGAAGTCCTATGGGTGCTTCTGAGATGAAAATATAGGAGCTCTGTGTGATGCCACTAACACACTAGAAGTCCTATGGGTGCTGCTGAGAAGAAAATATAGGAGCTCTGTGTGATGCCACTAACACACTAGAAGTCCTATGGGTGCTTCTGAGATGAAAATATAGGAACTCTGTGTGATGCCACTAACACACTAGAAGTCCTATGGGTGCTTCTGAGAAGAAAATATAGGAGCTCTGTGTGATGCCACTAACACACTAGAAGTCCTATGGGTGCTGCTGAGAAGAAAATATAGGAGCTCTGTGTGATGCCACTAACACACTAGAAGTCCTATGGGTGCTTCTGAGAAGAAAATATAGGAGCTCTGTGTGATGCCACTAACACACTAGAAGTCCTATGGGTGCTTCTGAGAAGAAAATATAGGAGCTCTGTGTGATGCCACTAACACACTAGAAGTCCTATGGGTGCTGCTGAGAAGAAAATATAGGAGCTCTGTGTGATGCCACTAACACACTAGAAGTCCTATGGGTGCTGCTGAGAAGAAAATATAGGAGCTCTGTGTGATGCCACTAACACACTAGAAGTCCTATGGGTGCTGCTGAGAAGAAAATATAGGAGCTCTGTGTGATGCCACTAACACACTAGAAGTCCTATGGGTGCTTCTGAGATGAAAATATAGGAGCTCTGTGTGATGCCACTAACACACTAGAAGTCCTATGGGTGCTGCTGAGAAGAAAATATAGGAGCTCTGTGTGATGCCACTAACACACTAGAAGTCCTATGGGTGCTTCTGAGATGAAAATATAGGAGCTCTGTGTGATGCCACTAACACACTAGAAGTCCTATGGGTGCTTCTGAGATGAAAATATAGGAACTCTGTGTGATGCCACTAACACACTAGAAGTCCTATGGGTGCTTCTGAGAAGAAAATATAGGAGCTCTGTTTGCTGCCACTAACACACTAGAAGTCCTATGGGTGCTGCTGAGAAGAAAATATAGGAGCTCTGTGTGATGCCACTAACACACTAGAAGTCCTATGGGTGCTGCTGAGAAGAAAATATAGGAGCTCTGTTTGCTGCCACTAACACACTAGAAGTCCTATGGGTGCTGCTGAGAAGAAAATATAGGAGCTCTGTGTGATGCCACTAACACACTAGAAGTCCTATGGGTGCTGCTGAGAAGAAAATATAGGAGCTCTGTTTGCTGCCACTAACACACTAGAAGTCCTATGGGTGCTGCTGAGAAGAAAATATAGGAGCTCTGTGTGATGCCACTAACACACTAGAAGTCCTATGGGTGCTGCTGAGAAGAAAATATAGGAGCTCTGTGTGATGCCACTAACACACTAAAAGTCCTATGGGTGCTGCTGAGAAGAAAATATAGGAGCTCTGTGTGATGCCACTAACACACTAGAAGTCCTATGGGTGCTGCTGAGAAGAAAATATAGGAGCTCTGTGTGATGCCACTAACACACTAGAAGTCCTATGGGTGCTTCTGAGATGAAAATATAGGAGCTCTGTGTGATGCCACTAACACACTAGAAGTCCTATTGGTGCTTCTGAGATGAAAATATAGGAGCTCTGTGTGATGCCACTAACACACTAGAAGTCCTATGGGTGCTTCTGAGATGAAAATATAGGAGCTCTGTGTGATGCCACTAACACACTAGAAGTCCTATGGGTGCTGCTGAGAAGAAAATATAGGAGCTCTGTTTGCTGCCACTAACACACTAGAAGTCCTATGGGTGCTGCTGAGAAGAAAATATAGGAGCTCTGTTTGCTGCCACTAACACACTAGAAGTCCTATGGGTGCTGCTGAGAAGAAAATATAGGAGCTCTGTGTGATGCCACTAACACACTAGAAGTCCTATGGGTGCTTCTGAGATGAAAATATAGGAGCTCTGTGTGATGCCACTAACACACTAGAAGTCCTATGGGTGCTGCTGAGAAGAAAATATAGGAGCTCTGTGTGATGCCACTAACACACTAGAAGTCCTATGGGTGCTTCTGAGATGAAAATATAGGAGCTCTGTGTGATGCCACTAACACACTAGAAGTCCTATGGGTGCTTCTGAGAAGAAAATATAGGAGCTCTGTTTGCTGCCACTAACACACTAGAAGTCCTATGGGTGCTGCTGAGAAGAAAATATAGGAGCTCTGTTTGCTGCCACTAACACACTAGAAGTCCTATGGGTGCTGCTGAGAAGAAAATATAGGAGCTCTGTGTGATGCCACTAACACACTAGAAGTCCTATGGGTGCTGCTGAGAAGAAAATATAGGAGCTCTGTTTGCTGCCACTAACACACTAGAAGTCCTATGGGTGCTGCTGAGAAGAAAATATAGGAGCTCTGTGTGATGCCACTAACACACTAGAAGTCCTATGGGTGCTGCTGAGAAGAAAATATAGGAGCTCTGTGTGATGCCACTAACACACTAAAAGTCCTATGGGTGCTGCTGAGAAGAAAATATAGGAGCTCTGTGTGATGCCACTAACACACTAGAAGTCCTATGGGTGCTGCTGAGAAGAAAATATAGGAGCTCTGTGTGATGCCACTAACACACTAGAAGTCCTATGGGTGCTTCTGAGATGAAAATATAGGAGCTCTGTGTGATGCCACTAACACACTAGAAGTCCTATTGGTGCTTCTGAGATGAAAATATAGGAGCTCTGTGTGATGCCACTAACACACTAGAAGTCCTATGGGTGCTTCTGAGATGAAAATATAGGAGCTCTGTGTGATGCCACTAACACACTAGAAGTCCTATGGGTGCTGCTGAGAAGAAAATATAGGAGCTCTGTTTGCTGCCACTAACACACTAGAAGTCCTATGGGTGCTGCTGAGAAGAAAATATAGGAGCTCTGTTTGCTGCCACTAACACACTAGAAGTCCTATGGGTGCTGCTGAGAAGAAAATATAGGAGCTCTGTGTGATGCCACTAACACACTAGAAGTCCTATGGGTGCTTCTGAGATGAAAATATAGGAGCTCTGTGTGATGCCACTAACACACTAGAAGTCCTATGGGTGCTGCTGAGAAGAAAATATAGGAGCTCTGTGTGATGCCACTAACACACTAGAAGTCCTATGGGTGCTGCTGAGAAGAAAATATAGGAGCTCTGTGTGATGCCACTAACACACTAGAAGTCCTATGGGTGCTGCTGAGAAGAAAATATAGGAGCTCTGTTTGCTGCCACTAACACACTAGAAGTCCTATGGGTGCTGCTGAGAAGAAAATATAGGAGCTCTGTTTGCTGCCACTAACACACTAGAAGTCCTATGGGTGCTGCTGAGAAGAAAATATAGGAGCTCTGTGTGATGCCACTAACACACTAGAAGTCCTATGGGTGCTTCTGAGAAGAAAATATAGGAGCTCTGTGTGATGCCACTAACACACTAGAAGTCCTATGGGTGCTTCTGAGAAGAAAATATAGGAGCTCTGTGTGATGCCACTAACACACTAGAAGTCCTATGGGTGCTGCTGAGAAGAAAATATAGGAGCTCTGTTTGCTGCCACTAACACACTAGAAGTCCTATGGGTGCTGCTGAGAAGAAAATATAGGAGCTCTGTGTGATGCCACTAACACACTAGAAGTCCTATGGGTGCTTCTGAGATGAAAATATAGGAGCTCTGTGTGATGCCACTAACACACTAGAAGTCCTATGGGTGCTTCTGAGATGAAAATATAGGAGCTCTGTGTGATGCCACTAACACACTAGAAGTCCTATGGGTGCTTCTGAGAAGAAAATATAGGAGCTCTGTTTGCTGCCACTAACACACTAGAAGTCCTATGGGTGCTGCTGAGAAGAAAATATAGGAGCTCTGTTTGCTGCCACTAACACACTAGAAGTCCTATGGGTGCTGCTGAGAAGAAAATATAGGAGCTCTGTTTGCTGCCACTAACACACTAGAAGTCCTATGGGTGCTGCTGAGAAGAAAATATAGGAGCTCTGTGTGATGCCACTAACACACTAGAAGTCCTATGGGTGCTGCTGAGAAGAAAATATAGGAGCTCTGTGTGATGCCACTAACACACTAAAAGTCCTATGGGTGCTGCTGAGAAGAAAATATAGGAGCTCTGTGTGATGCCACTAACACACTAGAAGTCCTATGGGTGCTGCTGAGAAGAAAATATAGGAGCTCTGTGTGATGCCACTAACACACTAGAAGTCCTATGGGTGCTTCTGAGAAGAAAATATAGGAGCTCTGTGTGATGCCACTAACACACTAGAAGTCCTATGGGTGCTTCTGAGATGAAAATATAGGAGCTCTGTGTGATGCCACTAACACACTAGAAGTCCTATGGGTGCTTCTGAGAAGAAAATATAGGAGCTCTGTGTGATGCCACTAACACACTAGAAGTCCTATGGGTGCTTCTGAGATGAAAATATAGGAGCTCTGTGTGATGCCACTAACACACTAGAAGTCCTATGGGTGCTGCTGAGAAGAAAATATAGGAGCTCTGTTTGCTGCCACTAACACACTAGAAGTCCTATGGGTGCTGCTGAGAAGAAAATATAGGAGCTCTGTTTGCTGCCACTAACACACTAGAAGTCCTATGGGTGCTGCTGAGAAGAAAATATAGGAGCTCTGTGTGATGCCACTAACACACTAGAAGTCCTATGGGTGCTTCTGAGATGAAAATATAGGAGCTCTGTGTGATGCCACTAACACACTAGAAGTCCTATGGGTGCTGCTGAGAAGAAAATATAGGAGCTCTGTGTGATGCCACTAACACACTAGAAGTCCTATGGGTGCTGCTGAGAAGAAAATATAGGAGCTCTGTGTGATGCCACTAACACACTAGAAGTCCTATGGGTGCTGCTGAGAAGAAAATATAGGAGCTCTGTTTGCTGCCACTAACACACTAGAAGTCCTATGGGTGCTGCTGAGAAGAAAATATAGGAGCTCTGTTTGCTGCCACTAACACACTAGAAGTCCTATGGGTGCTGCTGAGAAGAAAATATAGGAGCTCTGTGTGATGCCACTAACACACTAGAAGTCCTATGGGTGCTTCTGAGAAGAAAATATAGGAGCTCTGTGTGATGCCACTAACACACTAGAAGTCCTATGGGTGCTTCTGAGAAGAAAATATAGGAGCTCTGTGTGATGCCACTAACACACTAGAAGTCCTATGGGTGCTGCTGAGAAGAAAATATAGGAGCTCTGTTTGCTGCCACTAACACACTAGAAGTCCTATGGGTGCTGCTGAGAAGAAAATATAGGAGCTCTGTGTGATGCCACTAACACACTAGAAGTCCTATGGGTGCTTCTGAGATGAAAATATAGGAGCTCTGTGTGATGCCACTAACACACTAGAAGTCCTATGGGTGCTTCTGAGAAGAAAATATAGGAGCTCTGTGTGATGCCACTAACACACTAGAAGTCCTATGGGTGCTGCTGAGAAGAAAATATAGGAGCTCTGTGTGATGCCACTAACACACTAGAAGTCCTATGGGTGCTGCTGAGAAGAAAATATAGGAGCTCTGTGTGATGCCACTAACACACTAGAAGTCCTATGGGTGCTGCTGAGAAGAAAATATAGGAGCTCTGTGTGATGCCACTAACACACTAGAAGTCCTATGGGTGCTTCTGAAATGAAAATATAGGAGCTCTGTGTGATGCCACTAACACACTAGAAGTCCTATGGGTGCTGCTGAGAAGAAAATATAGGAGCTCTGTGTGATGCCACTAACACACTAGAAGTCCTATGGGTGCTGCTGAGAAGAAAATATAGGAGCTCTGTTTGCTGCCACTAACACACTAGAAGTCCTATGGGTGCTGCTGAGAAGAAAATATAGGAGCTCTGTGTGATGCCACTAACACACTAGAAGTCCTATGGGTGCTTCTGAGATGAAAATATAGGAGCTCTGTGTGATGCCACTAACACACTAGAAGTCTTATGGGTGCTGCTGAGAAGAAAATATAGGAGCTCTGTGTGATGCCACTAACACACTAGAAGTCCTATGGGTGCTGCTGAGAAGAAAATATAGGAGCTCTGTGTGATGCCACTAACACACTAGAAGTCCTATGGGTGCTGCTGAGAAGAAAATATAGGAACTCTGTGTGATGCCACTAACACACTAGAAGTCCTATGGGTGCTGCTGAGAAGAAAATATAGGAGCTCTGTGTGATGCCACTAACACACTAGAAGTCCTATGGGTGCTTCTGAGAAGAAAATATAGGAGCTCTGTGTGATGCCACTAACACACTAGAAGTCCTATGGGTGCTGCTGAGAAGAAAATATAGGAGCTCTGTGTGATGCCACTAACACACTAGAAGTCCTATGGGTGCTGCTGAGAAGAAAATATAGGAACTCTGTGTGATGCCACTAACACACTAGAAGTCCTATGGGTGCTGCTGAGAAGAAAATACGGGAGCTCTGTGTGATGCCACTAACACACTAGAAGTCCTATGGGTGCTGCTGAGAAGAAAATATAGGAACTCTGTGTGATGCCACTAACACACTAGAAGTCCTATGGGTGCTGCTGAGAAGAAAATATAGGAGCTCTGTGTGATGCCACTAACACACTAGAAGTCCTATGGGTGCTGCTGAGAAGAAAATATAGGAACTCTGTGTGATGCCACTAACACACTAGAAGTCCTATGGGTGCTGCTGAGAAGAAAATACGGGAGCTCTGTGTGATGCCACTAACACACTAGAAGTCCTATGGGTGCTGCTGAGAAGAAAATATAGGAACTCTGTGTGATGCCACTAACACACTAGAAGTCCTATGGGTGCTGCTGAGAAGAAAATATAGGAGCTCTGTGTGATGCCACTAACACACTAGAAGTCCTATGGGTGCTGCTGAGAAGAAAATATAGGAGCTCTGTGTGATGCCACTAACACACTAGAAGTCCTATGGGTGCTGCTGAGAAGAAAATATAGGAACTCTGTGTGATGCCACTAACACACTAGAAGTCCTATGGGTGCTGCTGAGAAGAAAATATAGGAGCTCTGTGTGATGCCACTAACACACTAGAAGTCCTATGGGTGCTTCTGAGATGAAAATATAGGAGCTCTGTGTGATGCCACTAACACACTAGAAGTCCTATGGGTGCTGCTGAGAAGAAAATATAGGAGCTCTGTGTGATGCCACTAAGACACTAGAAGTCCTATGGGTGCTGCTGAGAAGAAAATATAGGAGCTCTGTGTGATGCCACTAACACACTAGAAGTCCTATGGGTGCTTCTGAGATGAAAATATAGGAGCTCTGTGTGATGCCACTAACACACTAGAAGTCCTATGGGTGCTGCTGAGAAGAAAATATAGGAGCTCTGTGTGATGCCACTAACACACTAGAAGTCCTATGGGTGCTTCTGAGAAGAAAATATAGGAGCTCTGTGTGATGCCACTAACACACTAGAAGTCCTATGGGTGCTGCTGAGAAGAAAATATAGGAGCTCTGTGTGATGCCACTAACACACTAGAAGTCCTATGGGTGCTGCTGAGAAGAAAATATAGGAACTCTGTGTGATGCCACTAACACACTAGAAGTCCTATGGGTGCTGCTGAGAAGAAAATACGGGAGCTCTGTGTGATGCCACTAACACACTAGAAGTCCTATGGGTGCTGCTGAGAAGAAAATATAGGAACTCTGTGTGATGCCACTAACACACTAGAAGTCCTATGGGTGCTGCTGAGAAGAAAATATAGGAGCTCTGTGTGATGCCACTAACACACTAGAAGTCCTATGGGTGCTGCTGAGAAGAAAATATAGGAACTCTGTGTGATGCCACTAACACACTAGAAGTCCTATGGGTGCTGCTGAGAAGAAAATACGGGAGCTCTGTGTGATGCCACTAACACACTAGAAGTCCTATGGGTGCTGCTGAGAAGAAAATATAGGAACTCTGTGTGATGCCACTAACACACTAGAAGTCCTATGGGTGCTGCTGAGAAGAAAATATAGGAGCTCTGTGTGATGCCACTAACACACTAGAAGTCCTATGGGTGCTGCTGAGAAGAAAATATAGGAGCTCTGTGTGATGCCACTAACACACTAGAAGTCCTATGGGTGCTGCTGAGAAGAAAATATAGGAACTCTGTGTGATGCCACTAACACACTAGAAGTCCTATGGGTGCTGCTGAGAAGAAAATATAGGAGCTCTGTGTGATGCCACTAACACACTAGAAGTCCTATGGGTGCTTCTGAGATGAAAATATAGGAGCTCTGTGTGATGCCACTAACACACTAGAAGTCCTATGGGTGCTGCTGAGAAGAAAATATAGGAGCTCTGTGTGATGCCACTAAGACACTAGAAGTCCTATGGGTGCTGCTGAGAAGAAAATATAGGAGCTCTGTGTGATGCCACTAACACACTAGAAGTCCTATGGGTGCTTCTGAGATGAAAATATAGGAGCTCTGTGTGATGCCACTAACACACTAGAAGTCCTATGGGTGCTGCTGAGAAGAAAATATAGGAGCTCTGTGTGATGCCACTAACACACTAGAAGTCCTATGGGTGCTTCTGAGAAGAAAATATAGGAGCTCTGTGTGATGCCACTAACACACTAGAAGTCCTATGGGTGCTTCTGAGATGAAAATATAGGAGCTCTGTGTGATGCCACTAACACACTAGAAGTCCTATGGGTGCTGCTGAGAAGAAAATATAGGAGCTCTGTGTGATGCCACTAACACACTAGAAGTCCTATGGGTGCTGCTGAGAAGAAAATATAGGAGCTCTGTGTGATGCCACTAACACACTAGAAGTCCTATGGGTGCTTCTGAGAAGAAAATATAGGAGCTCTGTGTGATGCCACTAACACACTAGAAGTCCTATGGGTGCTGCTGAGAAGAAAATATAGGAGCTCTGTGTGATGCCACTAACACACTAGAAGTCCTATGGGTGCTTCTGAGATGAAAATATAGGAGATCTCTGTGTGATGCCACTTACACACTAGAAGTCCTATGGGTGCTGCTGAGAAGAAAATATAGGAGCTCTGTGTGATGCCACTAACACACTAGAAGTCCTATGGGTGCTTCTGAGATGAAAATATAGGAACTCTGTGTGATGCCACTAACACACTAGAAGTCCTATGGGTGCTGTTGGGGTGCAATGCTGTGCTAACAGCACTGCGGTTGGTACTACTGCAATACTGTACTAACAGTAAGCACGCACCAGACTAATCCCCAGCAGCAGCTAATAACTAGTGATGAGCCGAACACCCCCGGGTTCGGTTCGCACCAGAACCCGCGAACGGACCGAACGTTCGTACGAACATTAGAACCCTATTAAATACAATGGATGCGAACGTTCGAATTCTAAAGTGCTAATTATAACGACTATTATGCATGTTATTGTCCTAAAAAGGGTTTGGGAACCCGGGTTCTGCACCAGGGGACATGTATCAATGCAAAAAGAAGTTTTAAAAGCGGTCGTTTTTCGGGAGCAGTCATTTTAATGATGCATAAAGTGAAAAAAAAGAAGTCAAATATTCCTTTAAATATCGTACCTGGGGGGTGTCTAAAGTATGCCTGTGAAGTGCCACGTGTTTCCCGTGTTTAGAACTGTCCCTGCACAAAATGACACTTCTAAAGGAAAAAAAAGCCATTTAAAACTGCTTGCGGCTTTAATGTAATGTCTGGTCCCGGTAATATGGATGAAAATCTTTAAGAAAAATGGCATAGCTACCCCATGACCCCCCCCCCCACCCCAGCCCATTACCAGCCCCTTTGGGTCTTGTATGGATATTAAGGGGAACACCGCACACAAAATAAAAAAGGCCCTATATACTCTGAACAGCCGTATACAGGCGGTGCATACAAGACAGGGACTGTAGGTTTGTTCTTAAGTAGAATCTGTTTGTAATTTTGAACAGGTACATTGTTTAAGTGTAGCTCCAGCCCAAAAATCTATTTTTAAACTTTTTGGAAAACATAGGTAAGGGTTATCACCCCTGTAACATTTGTTTTGCTGTCTGTGCCCCTGTTCAGAACATTTCACCTCACTTTCCATCCCAATGACAACTGTTTTTGAAATGTGGTGTTTTTCTTGAAACAAGGATTGGTGATAAAGCATCAGTACAGAGGAGACACCTTTCTCCCATATTAATTCTTACAGGAGAGAATTTTCCTTCCTAGGGGTAGATTTCCTCTCACTTCCTGTTGTCTTCTTGCGTTTGCAAGTAGGAGTCGTTTGTAAGTTGGATGTTTGAAAGTAGGGACCTGCCGTATATACTCTGCAGAAATAGGCCCCTTAGTTGTTGGTGTTGGCACAACACTGTAAGCACTCACAGTTACTCTTGGTTGGTGCTGGAACGCCCTGCTGTCAACTATTATATCAGGAATTGTAATTACATATAATTGTTGAACAGTGGTAGTAAAAATTGGGCCTTTGATGGTGGTGCTGGTGCCACAACACTGTAAGCCCTGACAGTTACTCTTGGTGGGTGCAGCAATGGGCCCTGCTGTGAATTATTAGATCAAGAATTGTAATTGCATGCCCCTGTTGAACAGGGGCTGAAAAATTGGGCCTTTCGTGGTGGTGGTGGTGGTGGTGGTGTTGCCACAACACTGTAAACCCTCAGAGTTACTCTTGGTGGGTGCAGGAATGGGCCCTGCTGTGAATTATTAGATCAAGAATTGTAATTACATGCCCCTGCTGAACAGGGGCTGAAAAATTGGGCCTTAGGCACTGGTGGCACAACACTGCAACCCCTCACAGACACTGTACTTGGAGCACAGCAATGAGCCCTGTTGCAAAGTATTGCTTCAAAAATTGTAATTGCACGCCCCTGTTAAACAGGGGCTGAAAAATTGGGCCTTAGCCACTGGTGGCGGCACCCATAAACAAAAATGATCTTCCAAGCTATCATCATCAATCGTATCATTGAGGACTCGGAGGAGGAGGATAGCCAGTCAACATAACAACACAGGCACTCAGCATCAGCATCAGTCTTGAAGGGATGTGACATGTTAAAATCAATTAGTCTGTTATATCAGCATCAGGTGTGTGGTAGCTGGTGGTGATCCAAGACTGGTTCATCTTGATGAAAGTCAGTAGATCAAACGAGTCGGTGGACAGGCGCACCCTGTGATCCGTGACAAATCCTCCAGCAGCACTGAATGTGCGTTCCGAAAGAACGCTGGATGCAGGACAGGCCAGTAGCTCAATTGCATACTGTGCAAGCTCTGGCCAGTGATCCATCCTCAAGACCCAGTAAGCCAGAGGATTTTCGGTGGGGAAGGTGTCCAAGTCTGACCTTGCCCCTAGATATTCCTGCACCATGTTTATCAGACGCTGGCGATGGTTGCTGGAACCGATCATACTTTGGGGCTGCGGACTAAAGAATTGTCTGAACGCATCGGTCAGACGGCCACCTTCCCCACCGCTCCTTCTTTGACTGGCCGAAGCCTCAGCAACTCGTTGTCCAGGACCAGGAGTTTGTAACCTCCCAGTCTCTGGGAACGCGTTGCACAGACCTTTCTGCAAGGCCTCCCGGAGTTGTCTCATCCTCTGCTCCCTCTGCGACGGTAACATAAGGTCCGCAACCTTACCCTTGTACCGTGGATCAAGGAGAGTGGCCAGCCAGTAATGGTCCCTCTCCTTGATCCGAAGAATACGAGGATCCTTCCGCAGACTTTGCAGGATCAGGGAGGCCATGCAGCGTAGGTTAGCTGAGGCATTCGGTCCGGAGTCCTCTGGGTCACTAAGGACGACATGATCCGCAGCCACCTCCTCCCAGCCACGTACAAGTCCACTGGTTTCTTGGGACTGTAAATCATCCCTAAAAGACTGCTGCTGATGATGCTGAGTGCCAGCCTCCACCTCCATGCTGACACAATCCTCCTCCTCCTCCTCCTCCTCCTCCTCTTCCTGTGCGATGGGTGGGACAGAAGGAACACTGTCTGGGTAAAGGGGGCCTTGAGAGGCAAGGAAGTCCTCCTCTTCCTGCCTCTGTTCTGCCTCAAGTGCCCTGTCCATTATTCCACGCAGCGTGTGCTCCAACAGGTGGACAAGAGGTACAGTGTCACTGATGCATGCACTGTCACTGCTCACCATCCTCGTGGCCTCCTCAAATGGTGCCAGGACAGTGCATGCATCCCTGATCATGCCCCACTGGCGTGGAGAAAAAAAACCAAGCTCCCCTGACCCTGTCCTGGTGCCGTAGTCGCACAGGTACTCATTGATGGCCCTCTGCTGCGTGTGCAGCCGCTGCAGCATGGCCAACGTTGAGTTCCACCTGGTGGGCATGTCACATATAAGGCGGTTCTTGGGCAGGTTCAACTCCTTTTGCAGCTCAGCCAGGCCAGCACTGGCATTATAAGATCTGCGGAAATGCACACAGACTTTCCTGGCCTGCCTCAGGACATCCTGTAAGCCCGGGTACCTGCCCAAGAACCGCTGCACCACCAGGTTAAGGACGTGAGCCACACAGGGCACATGGGTCAGTTGTCCCTGTCGGAGGGCGGAGAGGAGGTTGGTGCCATTGTCGCAAACCACCATTCCTGGCTTAAGCTGGCGTGGCGTCAACCACCTCTCGGCCTGGCCCTGCAGAGCAGACAGGACCTCTGCCCCAGTGTGGCTTCTGTCCCCCAAACACACCAGCGCAAGCACGGCATGGCATCTTTTTGCCTGCGTACTTGCGTAGCCCCTTGAACGGCTACGGAGCACCGCTGGTTCAGAGGACAAAGCACAGGAAGAGGCCATGGAGGAAGAAGAAGAGGAGGGGGTGGAGGAGAGAGGTGTGTCACAACCAGTAGTAGCATTTTGGAGGCGTGGCGGTGGAACAACCTCCAACACTACTGCACCTTGTCCTGCATCCTTCCCAGCTGCCAAAAGAGTGACCCAATGGGCCGTGAAAGAAAGGTAACGTCCCTGTCCATGCCTGCTGGACCATGAGTCAGCGGTAATATGCACCTTACCGCTGACCGCCCTGTCCAGCGAGGCCAAGACATTGCCTTCCACATGCCGGTAGAGAGCCGGAATAGCCTTCCGTGAGAAAAAGTGGCGTTTGGGAACCTGCCACTGAGGAACCGCACATTGCACAAACTCACGGAAGGGGGCCGAGTCTACCAACTGAAAAGGCAGCAGTTGAAGCGCTAGCAATTTAGCCAAGCTAGCATTCAACCGCTGGGCATGTGGATGGCTGGGAGTGAACTTCTTTCGACGGTCCAGCAGCTGGGGCAGGGAAATTTGCCTGCTAGAATCGGACGTCGGTGTACTGCTAGCAGAGTGGCCGCAAGTACTTGGCTGTGACACACCTAATTCTACAGCTTCATTCCTCTCAGTGCATGTTTCAGAGAGGACTGAAGTTATAGTGGGGTTGGAGATCCCAGCTGATGCGGTGCAAGGAGAGGTCCGCTTTGTTCTTTGGTGTGGGTCTTTGAGGTAGGCTTGCCAACGAGCTGCATGGCAGGTCAACATATGTCTGGTCAGGCATGTGGTACCCAAGCGGCTGATGTTTTGGCCACGCGATATACGCTTGAGACATATGTTGCAAACAGCAGCTGTGCGATCTGATGCACTAGCCTCAAAAAAGGCCCACACCAAAGAACTTTTTGAATGACGGGCAGAGGCAGCGCCCTGCACAGGCGGAGCTCTGCGGTGTGATTCCGTCGGTGTACTGCCCTTACGCTGGCCACCAAAGGGCATCCTGCCTCGTTGGAGATGTGCCTCCTCCTCATCCTCCTCCTCCTCCTCTCTCCTATTAGGCACCCACGTGGAGTCAGTGACCTCATCATCCCCTCCCTCCTCATCACTGGAGCCAATCTGGCAGTATGCTGCAGCTGCTGGAACATGACTGCCAGATTGGTGTCCTTCTTGAGCATCCCCTCTGTCTGCTCTCACGCTACTGCCTTCCTGTAGCTGGGTTTCATCATCAGACCCTTCGAAACGCTGGGCATCCTCCTGGAGCATGTACCCAACACTGTGCTCAAACAGTTCGGGGGACTCCTCAGGAGGAGGACATGGTGGGTCTAGGGAAGGAGTGACTGATGATGAGTCTGACATTGATACCAGGGAAGAGGACGCTTTGGCAGCTGCTTTGCCAGTACCCTGAGCCTGGGTGAGAGAGGATGAGGAGGAGGAGGAGGGCTTGGTCATCCACTCTACCAAGTCTTCGGCATGATGTGGCTCAACATGTCCAGCTGCCGAAAAGAAGGACAAGCGTGTCCCATGGCCATGTGCTGATGACAATGCACCGCGTCCACGACCAGCACTGTTGCCCCCAGACACAGAGCCTGCTTGCCCTCTTTTATTGCCTCCTGACTGTCTGCCTCTCCTTGTTTGCCTTCCAGACATTCTAATGGATGGCCTGCAGGGAGATGGGAAAAAAGCAATAAGTGCTACCTTCAGGTGTCCTTCTCTGTCCCTTTACTTAAGGATTTCTAAATATGGTTGAGGATGATTGCTTTCGCACAGAATAGCACAATGACAATTTCCCTGACTGTCCAAAAAACAAGGATTTCAAAGATGGTTGATGAGGAATGCTTTAGCACAGTATAGCACAAGGAGAATTTCCCTCACTGTCCTTCCCTGTCCCTACAAACAAGGATTAGCACAGTAAAACACACTGACACTCTCCCTACCTATAGTTTTCTGTCCCTAGAAAAAATGTTTTTTTAAAAATGGTTGATGATCAATGCTTTAGCACAGTATAGCACAAGGAGAATTTCCCTCACTGTCCTTCCCTGTCCCTACAAACAAGGATTAGCACAGTAAAACACACTGACACTCTCCCTACCTATAGTTTTCTGTCCCTATAAAAAATGTTTTTTTAAAGATGGATGATGATCAATGCTTTAGCACAGTATAGCACAAGGAGAATTTCCCTCACTGTCCTTCCCTGTCCCTACAAACAAGGATTAGCACAGTAAAACACACTGACACTCTCCCTACCTATAGTTTTCTGTCCCTATAAAAAATGTTTTTTTAAAGATGGTTGATGATCAATGCTTTAGCACAGTATAGCACAAGGAGAATTTCCCTCACTGTCCTTCCCTGTCCCTACAAACAAGGATTAGCACAGTAAAACACACTGACACTCTCCCTACCTATAGTTTTCTGTCCCTATAAAAAATGTTTTTTTAAAGATGGTTGATGATCAATGCTTTAGCACAGTATAGCACAAGGAGAATTTCCCTCACTGTCCTTCCCTGTCCCTACAAACAAGGATTAGCACAGTAAAACACACTGACACTCTCCCTACCTATAGTTTCTGTCCCTATAAAAAATGTTTTTTTAAAGATGGTTGATGATCAATGCTTTAGCACAGTATAGCACAAGGAGAATTTCCCTCACTGTCTTTCCCTGTCCCTACAAACAAGGATTAGCACAGTAAAACACACTGACACTCTCCCTACCTATAGTTTTCTGTCCCTATAAAAAATGTTTTTTTAAAGATGGTTGATGATCAATGCTTTAGCACAGTATAGCACAAGGAGAATTTCCCTCACTTTCCTTCCCTGTCCCTACAAACAAGGATTAGCACAGTAAAACACACTGACACTCTCCCTACTTATAGTTTTCTGTCCCTAGAAAAAATGTTTTTTTAAAGATGGTTGATGATCAATGCTTTAGCACAGTATAGCACAAGGAGAATTTCCCTCACTGTCCTTCCCTGTCCCTACAAACAAGGATTAGCACAGTAAAACACACTGACACTCTCCCTACCTATAGTTTTCTGTCCCTATAAAAAATGTTTTTTTAAAGATGGTTGATGATCAATGCTTTAGCACAGTATAGCACAAGGAGAATTTCCCTCACTGTCCTTCCCTGTCCCTACAAACAAGGATTAGCACAGTAAAACACACTGACACTCTCCCTACCTATAGTTTTCTGTCCCTATAAAAAATGTTTTTTTAAAGATGGTTGATGATCAATGCTTTAGCACAGTATAGCACAAGGAGAATTTCCCTCACTGTCCTTCCCTGTCCCTACAAACAAGGATTAGCACAGTAAAACACACTGACACTCTCCCTACCTATAGTTTTCTGTCCCTATAAAAAATGTTTTTTTAAAGATGGTTGATGATCAATGCTTTAGCACAGTATAGCACAAGGAGAATTTCCCTCACTGTCCTTCCCTGTCCCTACAAACAAGGATTAGCACAGTAAAACACACTGACACTCTCCCTACCTATAGTTTTCTGTCCCTATAAAAAATGTTTTTTTAAAGATGGTTGATGATCAATGCTTTAGCACAGTATAGCACAAGGAGAATTTCCCTCACTGTCCTTCCCTGTCCCTACAAACAAGGATTAGCACAGTAAAACACACTGACACTCTCCCTACCTATCCTTCTCTTTCCCTAAACTAAAGGAATCCAGGTTAAGCAAGAAAAAAAAATGTCACTGTCCCTGCCTATGTTTCTCTTTCCCTGCTCCAGAACACACTACACTAGGCCGCCGTGCTGGCGGCCTTTTATAGTGTGGGGCGTGTACTAAACACCCTCAGCAATAATTGGCCACAGGCATCCTGCCTGTGGCCAATCATTGCTCTCCTCGCTGCCGGCGCTGTGATTGGCCAAGCATGCGGGGTCACAGTGCATGCTTGGCCAATCACAGCGCCTGGATGACACTGCGATGGCGTAGTGCATTGTGGGCCGTTCGCGTCACTCGAATTAGGCGCGAACGGCCCAAATCGTTCGATCTTCGTCGAACGATCGAACAGCCGATGTTCGAGTCGAACGTATGTTCGACTCGAACACCGAGCTCATCCCTACTAATAACACAGTAACTGTGCAATCAGCAGCAATGAACGATCAATGACTTATGCCGCGTACACACGATCATTTTTCCCGTCGGGAAAAATTACATTTTTTTTTCGCCGAGAAAAACGATCGTCTGTGGGCTTTATGCCGTTTTTCTCGTTGAGAAAAACGGCAGGAAAAACGACGAGAAAAATTAGAACATGTTCTAAATTTTCTCATCGTTTTTTCCATCATTTTTTTCCGCGGCAGTTTTCCCATAGGGAGACACTGCCGCGGAGCCCACAGACGGTCGTTTTTCTCAACAAAGAAAAAAATGACGGGAAAAACGGTCGTGTGTGGGGGAAAATGCCGTTCCCTCGTTTTTCATTTAATTTCATGTCGTGATTCACAGCGGTGTTTTCACCGCCGTGAATCACGATCGTGTGTACGCGGCATTAGGTAGCAATGGTTCAGCAAAGAAATAGCCAATGGTTTAGCAAAGAAGAGCAAATCTTTCAGTATCAAGCAAAGACAGAATCAGCAGACTGATCTCTCCTAAAGCCGGAACTCATGTGACCGGGGCCGACGGCGTGGCGGCCTTTTAAATGGTGGGGCGTGTACTAAAGCCCCTGAGCTGTAATTGGCTACAGGCGTCCTGCCTGTAGCCAATTATTGCTCTCCGAGTTTCGGGCGCTGTGATTGGCCAAGCATGCGGGGTCACAGTGCATGCTTGGCCAATCATCAGCCAGCAATGCACTGCGCCGGCCGCGCCGGCCGCAATGCATTGCGGGGCCGCTCGCATCACACGAATGTGATGCGAACGGCCCAAATAGTTCTGGGCTCGCCGAGCGAGCGAACGCCCGGTGCTCGATTCGAACGTGGGTTCGAATCGAGCACCGGGCCCATCCCTGGTCCTTATTCTGTATGTATGGACTCTGCACAGTACTACTTCTCTTGTCCTGTATGTCGGGTGTAATTCTCAGTATCTGTTCTTATTCTGTATGTATGGACTCTGCACAGTACTACTTCTCCTGTCCTGTATGTCGGGTGTAATTCTCAGTATCTGTTCTTATTCTGTATGTATGGACTCTGCACAGTACTACTTCTCCTGTCCTGTATGTCGGGTGTAATTCTCAGTATCTCTTCTTATTCTGTATGTATGGACTCTGCACAGTACTACTTCTCTTGTCCTGTATGTCGGGTGTAATTCTCGGTATCTGTTCTTATTCTGTATGTATGGACTCTGCACAGTACTACTTCTCTTGTCCTGTATGCCGGGTGTAATTCTCGGTATCTGTTCTTATTCTGTATGTATGGACTCTGCACAGTACTACTTCTCTTGTCCTGTATGTCGGGTGTAATTCTCAGTATCTGTCCTTATTCTGTATGTATGGACTCTGCACAGTACTACTTCTCTTGTCCTGTATGTCGGGTGTAATTCTCGGTATCTGTTCTTATTCTGTATGTATGGACTCTGCACAGTACTACTTCTCCTGTCCTGTATGTCGGGTGTAATTCTCGGTATCTGTTCTTATTCTGTATGTATGGACTCTGCACAGTACTACTTCTCTTGTCCTGTATGTCGGGTGTAATTCTCGGTATCTCTTCTTATTCTGTATGTATGGACTCTGCACAGTACCACTTCTCTTGTCCTGTATGTCGGGTGTAATTCTCGGTATCTCTTCTTATTCTGTATGTATGGACTCTGCACAGTACCACTTCTCCTGTCCTGTATGTCGGGTGTAATTCTCAGTATCTGTTCTTATTCTGTATGTATGGACTCTGCACAGTACTACTTCTCTTGTCCTGTATGTCGGGTGTAATTCTCAGTATCTGTCCTTATTCTGTATGTATGGACTCTGCACAGTACTACTTCTCTTGTCCTGTATGTCGGGTGTAATTCTCGGTATCTGTTCTTATTCTGTATGTATGGACTCTGCACAGTACTACTTCTCCTGTCCTGTATGTCGGGTGTAATTCTCGGTATCTGTTCTTATTCTGTATGTATGGACTCTGCACAGTACTACTTCTCTTGTCCTGTATGTCGGGTGTAATTCTCGGTATCTCTTCTTATTCTGTATGTATGGACTCTGCACAGTACTACTTCTCTTGTCCTGTATGTCGGGTGTAATTCTCGGTATCTCTTCTTATTCTGTATGTATGGACTCTGCACAGTACCACTTCTCCTGTCCTGTATGTCGGGTGTAATTCTCGGTATCTGTTCTTATTCTGTATGTATGGACTCTGCACAGTACTACTTCTCTTGTCCTGTATGTCGGGTGTAATTCTCAGTATCTGTCCTTATTCTGTATGTATGGACTCTGCACAGTACCACTTCTCTTGTCCTGTATGTCGGGTGTAATTCTCAGTATCTGTTCTTATTCTGTATGTATAGACTCTGCACAGTACTACTTCTCTTGTCCTGTATGTCGGGTGTAATTCTCGGTATCTGTTCTTATTCTGTATGTATGGACTCTGCACAGTACTACTTCTCTTGTCCTGTATGCCGGGTGTAATTCTCAGTATCTGTTCTTATTCTGTATGTATGGACTTTGCACAGTACTACTTCTCTTGTCCTGTATGTCGGGTGTAATTCTCGGTATCTCTTCTTATTCTGTATGTATGGACTCTGCACAGTACTACTTCTCCTGTCCTGTATGTCGGGTGTAATTCTCGGTATCTGTTCTTATTCTGTATGTATGGACTCTGCACAGTACTACTTCTCTTGTCCTGTATGTCGGGTGTAATTCTCAGTATCTGTCCTTATTCTGTATGTATGGACTCTGCACAGTACTACTTCTCCTGTCCTGTATGTCGGGTGTAATTCTCGGTATCTCTTCTTATTCTGTATGTATGGACTCTGCACAGTACTACTTCTCTTGTCCTGTATGTCGGGTGTAATTCTCAGTATCTGTTCTTATTCTGTATGTATGGACTCTGCACAGTACTACTTCTCCTGTCCTGTATGTCGGGTGTAATTCTCAGTATCTGTCCTTATTCTGTATGTATGGACTCTGCACAGTACTACTTCTCTTGTCCTGTATGTCGGGTGTAATTCTCGGTATCTGTTCTTATTCTGTATGTATGGACTCTGCACAGTACTACTTCTCTTGTCCTGTATGTCGGGTGTAATTCTCAGTATCTGTTCTTATTCTGTATGTATGGACTCTGCACAGTACTACTTCTCCTGTCCTGTATGTCGGGTGTAATTCTCGGTATCTGTTCTTATTCTGTATGTATGGACTCTGCACAGTACTACTTCTCTTGTCCTGTATGTCGGGTGTAATTCTCGGTATCTGTTCTTATTCTGTATGTATGGACTCTGCACAGTACTACTTCTCTTGTCCTGTATGTCGGGTGTAATTCTCAGTATCTGTTCTTATTCTGTATGTATGGACTCTGCACAGTACTACTTCTCCTGTATGTCGGGTGTAATTCTCGGTATCTGTTCTTATTCTGTATGTATGGACTCTGCACAGTACTACTTCTCTTGTCCTGTATGTCGGGTGTAATTCTCGGTATCTGTTCTTATTCTGTATGTATGGACTCTGCACAGTACTACTTCTCTTGTCCTGTATGTCGGGTGTAATTCTCAGTATCTGTTCTTATTCTGTATGTATGGACTCTGCACAGTACTACTTCTCCTGTCCTGTATGTCGGGTGTAATTCTCGATATCTGTTCTTATTCTGTATGTATGGACTCTGCACAGTACTACTTCTCTTCTTGGTTCCCCCCTCCCCCCCCACCTTGCTTAGTCAGCCTGCCGCCCCTCCCCCTCCTGACAGTCTTTGATTCCTTTCTATCTGATGATGTCACACCTCTGAATATTCTCCATCACATCCCCCCTTCCAGAATCAGCCAATCAGCATCTTGTAGGCGGTCCCGGCACGCGGGGGGTTAATCG